>CANTUQ010000056.1:7860000-8460000 GCA_947683425.1 Excoecaria cochinchinensis | reverse complement strand
CATGAACTCCTGTTTGCATTATCTTGAAAATGGAATTTCCTATTCCAGAGCTTATTTTTTATACCTGTTATGACTCTCTGCTAAGATCCTACTATAGTGAATACCAACCTGCCTCAGCTTAGCTCTGTCATTCAGTTTTCATGGCCGTAGCTTAAAGATTTGTAACTAGTTTATCAAGGATGCTAAATCACATAATGAGTCATCCTCTTAATGTTTTGGCATTGATTTCTTAAATTGTGTAGGCTTTGAATCGGTGGGGATACTATCCACTCATCCTAATAGGATCATGGGCATTTGGCACTATTAACCGCATTCATGACTTCATTGCACCAGGCCACAAAATCCTTTGGCTCTCAGTTCTTGATGTTGGAACAGCTGCACTTATGGTAACTTCAACGACTCTTACAATGTCCTTTTCTTATAAGTTTTTCTTGAAATATCTAAGCAACTGATAATTGCTTACACCAACACTGGTAGATCACGAGTCTGTCCTGATTTTGCTTCATCTTTTATTAGTATTTTTTGGTACAGAAAACTATAGATCCAATATGTTTGGGAAGAAAAAAGAGTGGGGGGATAATTGCTTTAGTTTACTTCTTTCAGTGCTCATATGATGACCAGACACAAGTTCTAGGATATATTACCTAGATGAAAAAAAAAATTGATAATGGATCTTAACTTACTAGTCAGATAAGGATAAGGTTTTGTCATTGCCCTACTGTACTGTTGGAAGAAAGGAGATACTGCAGCCAAAGCAGATAATGAAAATGCTTGATTATTGGTTTACAATTGTGCATGGCAAAGTGGAAACCTCTGTAATTTCTAGCTTCTAATGCATGATTGTTGGTTGAGTTAGAAGGCTTTCGTGGACTGATGTAATTATATATGAATTTAGTAGCTGACGGTGAATAAAAAGACTATTATTTAGTGTGACTGCATTTTGCCCTTATAATGGCTGGGTTATGACTTTTAACTTTATGAAGTGCTAGTTAATTAGCTTTCCTTCTTTTATTGCAGGGTCTTTTCAATTCAATAGCATATGGTCTGAACTCTTCAGTGCGTCGAGCAATACATGAAAGATTGGATCTGTAAGTCTGAGACATGGCATGGGGGGGAACTCTTGTCAGGGTCTTCATTATGATACAATAACGCCATAATGCCATAGTAAATCACTTGACTCCGGATATGTGTTGTCTGGCAAAGAACAGTATACTTGATATCCCCATTTTCTAGTATACTTGATAGTTGTCAGGAAGAACAGAAGGAAGAAACGGAGATTTGATTCTCTTATGTGCATTACCTACCATGTTGCCTGTTGTTTGTGCGCTATAGACATGCCTTACCTTGTTTTCTTGACTTTTTTTGGAACAAATGGAGAAGCTGCTCTAATTGCTATTGAATTTGAGTACATGTATTCTAGTGCTTTGACATTTACCTTTCTTTTATAGGTTCTGGCCAGACAGACTTAGAAGATTTTTACCTTCTGGTTTAAAATCGAGAAACCAAGTGCAGGAGAGTGAATTAGCCTCATTGAAAATTCAAGATCAGCATTAACGGCTTGCTTCCTTCAATCCTTCTCTTTTTCAAGAGCTTATGCTGTATCTTGGAATCCATGAACATTTACTGATTTATATGGCAAAGGATCAAATGAAATGCAAAGAGGGATTAAGCTTTGACGTTTGGGTAAAGTCTTTTTTTTTTCCAATTTTTTTGAGCAAAGCCAGTCCGATTTGTTACCATGGACCTATTAGCATGCTGTGCTTTCTGAAGCTGATTTGATTATTGGATTAGCTGCTGTCTCTGCTCTGGCGGGTTTTACAATCAAGGTGGGGCCATCCGGAATGACGGCAGTGATAGGAAATTAGATTGTGTAATAGTTGAAATGCTGGTTAGGTTTCTTTAACTAGTAATATGTATATTGATTTGCAGTTGGATTCGGGAATGGGTTCTTGACCTAGTTAATTTGATTCTGTATATGATTTGTTTCTCTTTTTATGAAGAACCATTTCTCTGCCTTGCTGATTTTGACAAAGATAAAATGATCAATTTTAGGCAACTAAAAAGGGCTTTATCAAGATGGGCATTGTAACGCCTTCCATGCTGAAATATGGGGCATTTATTTGGGATTAAAGGAAGCCTGGAATAAGGTTGTTGTTCAGATTGAGAATAAGAGTGTGGTCAACCTTCTTATGGAGCTATTGCCTGGCCATAGTGTCTTAGTTCTTCGTATCAAAGAGTTTCTTGATCGCGAATGGAGTATTTGGACTCGACATGTGAACCCCATGGCACAAAGCTTGTTCCTATCAACATGAATCACATTCTGTATGGCGATGCCGTTGCCATCCCAAGAAACACAGTGCTGTAGTTAGTTTGTTTTTGTTCTTTCCTTCAAGAGAGAAAAAAATAAAATAAGGGATTATGAAAAGAAATAAAGATTGATGAGCAAAAAGGGAGATGGTTGGTTGAATTAGAATAGTCCATGTGTTTGTTAATATAGCAATAGAAATTTTATTTTTTGTCCTAAGAAAACGATCAAATGCATACATTCAATTGAAATAAAAAAAAGAAGGGTTGAGTTGAGACATGAGAATTGACAAACACCAAATAGACTTCTTTTTTCAATAAATAAATACATTATTAGTTATTTTATTATTTTATATTTTTAAAAATAAACACAACACCCTATCATCCGTGGGGTGACCATCCTTGCTTTTGTATATTAAACGCCTGAGAATGCGGAGCAGAACAATATATGACAGAAACGACGACGTTTTTTTGCTGTTGTCCGGAGCCAAACTGAATTGAACTCAGAAAGAAGGAAAAAAAAAAAGTAATCAGTAAAGGGTGCAAGCATGAAGAAGTTGAGATGGGCAATGGATGGAGGATTTTGGGAGCTGGATTTGTCTACTCCCATAACTCTTGAAGGAGAAGCTCGACCAGTGCCGGGTGACCCTCTTCCACTGGGTCTTTGCAGAGGCACCAACCTATCAAGGCCCAATCAGATCCATTTCTTCCAGCGCTTTATGTCTTCTCTCTTTGTCCCCTCTTTTTCTCCTCCTCCTGGACATGGCTTCTCTCTCCAAACACTCCTCCCTATCCCTATCTTCACTCAAAATTGGTACTTTTTCTGGATTCACTTGTTTGCTTTCCTCTCTTTGCTTCTATTTCTGTTTGAATTTCTGTTATTATTACTACTTTAAAATATGCAGGTTTGGCACATTGCTAGGTCAATTCAATTTCCAAAAGTTTGTTTCCTCTCTTAACCACACTGGCGCTTTGCAGTCCTCCCAATCTTCCCGCCTTCAAACCATCTTTAGACATCTTCGTGATAAATCCCTCTATGCATTTGGTTTTTGTTCAGAGCTATTATTAACTCCTGATGATACCATCCTCTTCAGCTTTGATACTTATGGTGATAGTAACTGGACAACCCGTAAGAAAGCAATCCTTCATCATCAGGCATGTTCGATTTTTTTTGTTGTTCCCTAAATTTTCTTTTCTGCAGTCCATTATTCTTTGTAAATTCTTCTCGCCTTCGCAGTTCCCAGATCACAACTTAACTTTGGAGGCAGTTTCCCCTGGACTTTTTGTGGACAAGTTCGGTAATTATTGGGATGTACCTTTGTCCATGGCCATTGACCTTGCTTCTGTTGCTTCTGACTCTGGCCTCAGTTACCATTTCTGTATGCATCATAACAGCGGCTCCCCCAGACTTTTTCAAGGTGATCACACCATAGGAGTACCTGCTTCGCTGCTTCCTGGTTTCTCATTGAAAACTGCTTTGGCTTTTAAGAAAAATGTGGATATTTGGAGAAGCAAAGCTCAAAAGTTGAAGGTGGTCCCATTTGATCTATTTCTTTCCAATCCTCATATTTCAGCATCAGGGATCATTGGTAATTATGCACTCTATTTACTTTCTTCTGATTTTCTCTGTACTAGTAATCAGCCAGAGCATGAGGATTTTCATATATACATCTGTTCCTTCTATGTAACCGTGGATCATATGGAATTTGGAACTCTGAATTACATTGTTAGAAAGGGCACTTGTGCCTTCAAAGCCCCCTGATAAATTATTTTTTCAACTGACCATTCTACATGTTATTGAACTCTAAATGTATTTGAAACATCTATCTTACTAGATTTCAAGTTATTCAACTCTTAGTTTGGATCATGGTTTGCAATTGTATGTATTGTTATGGTTTAATGTGTTGTTTAGGCAAATGGGCTCTTATGGTTTTAGTTTTTCATGGTTAATGCATGGTTTCATTTTGTCTAAATTTTTGAACTACCAAATTATTTGTTTTATATGATTTTCTATATTTTTTTCTCTTACTACACTTGTTAATTTTGATAACTCCTTTTCTATTATAATATAATTTTAATCATTTATCTTTTTTATTAAAAATATCTTTATTTTTTTATTTTTAAATTTTTTTTAATAAAAAATGTATTAAATCATACCATACTATTTTTTCAAATATGTTAACAATAATTGTAACACCATACTATACCACACCATATCATCCCATAACATACCATGACTAATTTCATCCACACAAGCTCACAATGTATTTGCTAACAGATGAATTCATGCAGGTGCCACCATGACAGCCTATATTGGAGATAGTTCAGTACGATCAGAAGAAGTGGATGATTCTCAGAGTTTTAAAGGTCTATGTGTCCGTGCTCCTGCAATGAAATCTGCAGTGTTAGCTGATATATTTTCATCTATTTCGATTACGGCTCAACATGGGAACTTCCAGAGACTATTTCTTGATCTTACTAGATTTCAAGTTCGTCTGGATTTTCCTTCTGGGTCCAAATTTCTTTCCGCTGCTGCAAAACTAGCGGAAGATTTTTTCAATTCTCAACAACCATCCATTGAAATAGTTCAGGCAATGTGCCCCAATGCAACTATTTCTCTTCAGCAGCAGGTACACGCATCTTGCCTATATTCTCCTATGTTTCTCTTTTCCAACTGTTTCCCTCTCCACGGTGATCATGTGTAAGACAAATGCTTGCCAATGGATTTAGTTGCTGGGACAAGTCTATCAAATTTTCTTAGTGCATGTGCATTATGTCAAACATAGCTCTAAACCTATACTAGTAAAACATTTTAGTAACTTATACTGTTAATCTCTATGTTGTTGTTCCTAGACTGCTTGTTTGTCAACACTACTTTTACATGGAGGTGTGCCAAAATTTATCCTCTTAAATTGCTGTTGGCTTTTGATTCTGACACCTCTCTTTTGTTTTGACGAATGAATCAGTAGAACAAAGCGTTAAGAAAAATTGTTGAGAATGGAGGGGGTAATTGGTGATCAATTTTCTATTTCCATCGCTACATGTTCTAAATTGGTGATAAATTTTCTATTTCCATCGCTACATGTTCTAAGCAACTTCATTGGAGTCAGAACTTTGCTTCTTAATGCTGTAGAAATTTAGCCAGTTCATTATTTGTGAAGCAATTGTGAGATGCTCACATGTACTTGGTTGCAGATTGCTGGACCTTTCAGTTTTAGAGTGGACTCTGGAGTTGTTATTGATTGGAAGAACAACGATTGGCATATGCATGCGCATGATCCGGTGTTTGCTGTTGAGTATGCATTACAGGCCCTTGGTTCAGCGAAGGCTGTTGCTTGGTATTCCCCAAAGCAAAGAGAATTCATGGTAGAACTTAGCTTTTTTGAGACATAAATTCTGTAAAATTCAGAAATTTGTTCATTGTAGGTGTATTTTTTTCACCCTGAAATTGTCATTATGAAAAGAAATGAAATTGCAAAGATGGCAAAGCATTCAGATTTGGAAATCGAATGGACTTTATGGAATGGCCCGTAGAAAATCAAGATTATTACACAAGATATGTGAGAGTAAGAATGAAAATGAGCTGCGAGTAATGGAAATTAGTAAGAGGCAGTAATTTATTGTTACAACTATAATAATGCTCTAATAATCTACAAGCGTTCTAATTTCACTTAACCAAGATTCCTGCTGCATCGCAAAACGACTCCAATTAAAAAGGGAGCAAACGGGCTAATGGAAGTTGCATGTTGCTCTTAGTTTTTCACAAGAGATTAAAGTCAAGCGCGGTGGGCAGCTCTTTCTTTAATTTTGTAACGTTCCGTTCCTTGATACACTTGTTTCATTATCAAACAACTGGGGTTCATGTTCCAACAAAAATATTTATCACCGTTTTCTCAATTCTCTAATAGTGAGAATTTTACCTGGGTTGTTGCACATGCAACCAAATTGAGCAAGGAACGGAACTCGGAATGAATCATTATTCAATACAAAGGAAGCTTACATTTGCTTATACTATAATACCTACCAAAGCTAACTGATGGGCAACCTGAGGGAAGTCGAAGGTGCTCTTCATTGTACTTGACAGCTACAAGGCATAGCCCATGGGGTGGAGCAGCCATAGTATACTTGGCTAGCTCCCTACGGTCACGAGTTGCCAAAATCTCTGGGACAATTTCGGGAGGAATTGCTTGCTTTCCAATTTGAACAAGCAAAGCAACCTGCAAAGGGTTATTAACAGTACACAGTTTGAACAACTTCAAGAACCAGCACCACTACTCAAAAAGCTTGAAAATATTTGTTATAGCAGGGACAAGGTAATTAACATCAAGCCATCAAATTGGAGTTGGAGTTAAATTTGGCAAAATACCAGAAAGATAACAGAGGAAGTCTAGCTTATACAAGTAAAGGTCATTTACCATGTTCCGCACTTGTCTATACAAGAAACCTGTCCCTTCAACTTCTAGCTGTAGAAGAGCTCCCTAAACAATGTATTTGAATGCAATCAGTTTTTCCTTTACTCAAAATGAGTAATTTATTATTAAGAAATGAAATTAAAACTACCTTATAATCCCTCAGATCTAGGGAAAAGACATTGAATCAAGCAAACCAGCCATCTTTAAGGGAAAGTATATAACGAGGATTACCATTTCAATAACATCAAAACGAAAAATAGTCTTCACTGGATTCAGCACCCGATCATTACGAGATGCATTGACAAAAGCAGAGAAATCATGGCTTCCAATGAAATACTTTGCAGCTTCTCTCACGACAGCAGCGTTAAGTTTGTAACCACTATGGTATGCAAAATGGCGCTGCAATGGATCCATGAAGGTGTCATTATATATCTTGTAGTGATAGACCTTACTCCTAGCTGAAAATCTAGCATGGAACTCAGGAACTGCAGGGCTTAGTTCTCTAACTCGGATATCTGGAGGAAGGACACCATTCAGAGCTTGGTGAATGGTATCCAAGCTGTCATAATTGAAGGGTGTAACAAAGTGTGCCACCTGTGAGCCTAACTGATTGTAAGTTTGTTTCATATTGCTGAATGCAATTGCTTTGTTGAATGGTCAATAAAGTAACGAATTCAGACCTGACCCCAGGCATGAACCCCTGTATCCGTCCTACTTGCCCCAACTAAAAGAAGATCCTTCCTTTCTAGCTTTGTAGCTCGCATTAAAGCTTTTTCCACAATGCACTGTATGGTTGGAGGGGATTGTTGAAATTGCCAACCTGAAATAAACTCCGTTATATTAAAACAAACAAAAAAGGAATTATCAAATCTTCTAACCCTGATAAGGCTTAGGATATTGGGACATTCGAAGGTTAAGGAGAAAGACAAAAATTAACTTGTGTGTATCACCAGCAACATGACCTAAAATGGAGCTCAAAATCTTTTAGCATCCTAGGACAGAGTCAACGACAATAACCCCATGGAAAAATTCATAAATTTTAGAGCAGACAAGCTTTTCTATATCTAAAAAGAAGTAAATCTTCTTGAAATAGATAGGTGTCTCAACAAGTGGATCTAATTTGCTAAAATCCAACTTCTGACAATTAAAGAACAATATAATGAAATCCCAAGGGATGTTAAAGAAGGTTGAAGAAAGAAGCAGATAAAGTGAGAAATCTGTTCCTCTAATCAGTGTTGCAGTGAAACTAACCATAAATATGATGTAGAATGTAATTGAAAGTATAACATCAGGAAAAAAAAGTATACAAATAAAAGAGGAGGAACCTGCATAACGGGTGCCGTCATAAGCTATAACCAAACGCCACTTAAAGGCATCAAGAGTGGACTTCACAAAATGGTTAGGTTCCTGTTGGACACCATTTCCAAAATCCTGTTAAAAAAAAAGGAAAGCAAATTCAAATTATGATATTGTTTTGGGAACAGGGAAGGTGTTTGGGGAAGTGTTGAAGGTGAGGGTCTTACTAAGCTATTAGCGGAAGAAGGAAGGGGTATAGTAAGAGTTGGATGCGAAGGAGATGGAGGGTTTAGAATCCCATAAATTATCATATCCACAACAACAAGAAGACTGAAGCTACAAGAGCAACAGAGATAGAGGGTTGAGTTCTCCACGAAGAAAGATTGAAATCAAGCAAGCAGTTCCCTGCCTCTGATTCTATTAGTCGAAATGCGCGGTGCCCACTTTGGGAACACCCAGCAAGAGATAGTGAATGCGATGCATAATTGAAAACCAAACGACAGGTCGTTCCTCTCGTTCGGATGTGTGATTAAAAAGCCCACAGTAACATATAATGTGATGAGCCTCCAAAGAAGGCCCATTATCTAAACCAAACCCCAAATGTCTTAAATTGAGATGCATTTAATGAGATCAAACAAACTATAATGTAATTGTAAGAATGCATAACACTTTGTTTTGATAAATGCTCAAAATATTCTTACTTAACAGAGGAAAAAACATTACAATCCAAACAACAGGACTTATAAACAACTAAATTCTACCTTTACTCTTATTATCAATGATTTTAAAATTTGGTGTAAAGTGAAAATATATTGCATTCATGAATTTCAGAAAATTGTCCATAACATTAATAGTAATACATTTCAATTTGATAACTACTCCATTATTATGATAGTCTAAAACAAGAATAAGATACAAAAAATTAAACAGAATCAATGATTATGAGTATTTGGAAGTGACTTCTCAAACTCAAGACTAGTAAAAACAGCCTCAACAAAAGAAAAGGAATAGTATATACCAAACTAAAATCCACAACCATACATACTACATTTTCACTATGTACAACCAAATACCTAATTCTTGCATAAAAAAACAGACTTGTTTTGTTGTTCAACCTCAATTTAACCAAAATCCATAACTAGGGAAATGAGTTTCCAAAAATCATATCTAATACATTTTTGTTATGCGCATCATATCATTGCCTCCCGCAACTTTTACACCGACCTCGTCCTGGTACGGCATATATGATAAAACGTATCTCCAATATATCCACCACCAATTTTAGCCATGCAAACCTCAACAACGTATAATTATCATCAGTTATCTTTTGATGTTGTGGAAGCCAAGATTCCTTCACGAAATCCATTCAGAAATTCCACCTGAGATCAATCCAAAAATCAAGTCAAAAAGCATCGATTCCAAGGACAATGTACCTTTTTTTTTTTTTAATGCCACTTTACGCAAATGCACTGTGCATACCAATTCATTACTCAATAAAAAGGCATGGATTCTTGCTGTTGGATCCTCTAGTGTCAACCTAACCACAGATTCCACCCATTTATCAGAAGAACAGAACTCTTCATCCAGAAAGGGTTCCATCACAATCTCACGAACATGGCTAAATACATCATCCTGTAAAAGTTGAAAATTCACAAACTTACACTAGAACGTGAATTCTCAAGATCTAAGGTTGTAAAATGATTTCCCAAAAATAAACTACCCGCTCTTCATTTGAAATTCAGCCCAATAGAGCTACTGTCTTCCACAAGTCCCTTTTGTTCAATTCTTGTGTAGTATTAGTTTAAAGCAGAACCCAGAAACAGAAAAATGCACGAGTAAAAATCACTTACAGACCTTCGCAAGTTAGAGCATCCATCAATGTAATAAATCGAATGCTTTCAATCTCATCATTTTCTATCACTTAACCAAAAGAGATATGAAATAAGAATAAAGAATCCATAAAAGCTAATATAATGTCTTCTAGATTTTTTTTAATGCACTGAAGACAGTTAGAATGGAAATAAACTCGAGAAAAAGCACAATTGAGAAAATCCGTGTAAAGAAGATACCAGTTAAGCCTTTATCAAAGCTCCATGAGAGCAACTTGCCATATTCTAATTTTCGTTCTTCAAATTGCCTAATGCAAATGCAAAATCAAAAATTACTGCAATTCCATAAAGATATATAGATATCAAGTTCTTAACTTTGGTGAAAAATGAAGAAAAAGACTTACCTTTACTATCCATACAATGCTATCATTATCATAGAGAAGCCTAATCCTTGAATGCACACCCAAAGCACCACACCACATCCCTGCAAACATTTTGCTACTCATTTCTCATTTTGCGGATTTTCACCCATTTGCCAACTCCTTGAAATCGAGTGCCAAGATTTTTATGGTTATCATGAGCTATCACTCTTAAAACGTACCGATAGGTTCAAAATTGCATAGAATATTGTGATTTGAAGCATTTGATTCAACTTGAGGGGGAAGTGGATGATTCACTTCATTCCTACAGCTGTCTCAACAGAAAAAGAACAATATAATAAGCAACATGAGATAGCACATCTAATGATATCTGTCTAAGGGAGAATGTGTTGGATATGGCATGAAAACTGCAATTCATAACTTCAATAAACAGAATCTACAAATGTAAGATTTTTCAATTACAGCACACTGTAGGTTTAAAAAGAGATGGATAAATAATGTTCTTCAAATTCTCAGCAACATGATAAAGCATATCTTTCTCAACATAAACAAGTTAACCTCAGATTCAACTACATGGCCGCAGTTTTGTTCAAAGAACATGCTACCACCAATTGGAAAAGGAAAAAGGAAAATTATATAAGGGCAACCCTATAGAGAAGTGCTGCTATTATATCGAGATAAGAGAAAAAAAATGCTCCCCGTCACAATTGGGGAGAAAGCAGGTGATAGGTTAAGCTTTCTGGAACTCAATGAATAAGCAAATGTCGGGAAAATGAAAGGTAAAACTCCACATAAGGAAGGACATTGGTCATCTTTTTCATTCTTACAATAATCTCAGCTATAACTGCTCAACTAAGTAATGAGTAGTTCCCCACTACTTCAAATAACTACGTAGATCTCTTTTATCCTCCATTTATCTTCATCCAGACCAGAAAATTTTATGACGTTCAGAAAGAAATACTTCCAGCACTCATGGACGTTGTTCTGTATGACATATTCAAAGATACTTGCAGAAGATAGAAAGTGCAAATATTTCTCAAGTATCTCTCCTGGTCAAGTCCTGTAAATCTAACTATCATGTCCAGTTATGACTGAAGAATGACGAACATATACTTACTTTCCCTCTATGCTCAATGAAGGAACGTCATTCCCATATCAAACGTATAGGATCCATTGGCCTCTATGATTATAAAAATTTACATGCAAGACCTTTCATAAAACAAAAAAACAAAGTTACAGGTGCAGTAGATGCAGTATTTGTGTTAAAGATGGAAATGAGACCACCAAAATTGATAATTATAATTGTAGGAGATTTTATTTAATTAGAAGTTTTTACTTATTTAACAAGAATTTTTATATGATAGGAGTCATTGATTTATTATTTAATTTTAAGTTTTGCGTTCTATATTTTCCTACTTTAAGATTTCCTAATTACATGGAAATCATAACTTCCTAGTTAGAAAATAATTTCTATTCTTTTAGATATTACGAGGCTTATAACCTCTATTTAAAAAGGTTGAATTTAGTCAATAAAACAGGTCAGAATTTTCAGCAAAAAGTACAAGACATGGGCAACTCTCGCTAACAAGTTTCAAGGTCCTTGCTCCCTTCAACAAACTTGAAGGTACCAGCTCACGTTGATGAGCTTGATTAATCCCCTCGTGTTTTGATTCAAAAACAGTCAACTTATATTTGACACTAACAACATAAAACAAAAGTATTTCATAACAAAGTTAACCGCAAAACTATTCAAATTGTGCAGATTACCTTGCACACAAGATTAAAACAGTCACCACGTATGATATCTTTCATTGATTTCAGGCATTCACTTTCACCTACAGCAAAGAATCCGTGATTATATTAGTCATAGAGATAGCTCAATAATCAAGTTATGTTCAGAAAGAAGAAGTAAATTCACCTCAAGTTCCTAAGCAATACAAATGAGGTCGCAAACGGAAACTGATGTAAGCACCTCAAGTATTAACTCGATGGTGATAAAAGAATTGCTAGCCTCTCTGGGTATACCAATAAATTTACAAGTAATGCAAGCAATCATGCTGAACAGGTGGCACGGTATATGGGGAAGAACACCTTAAAAAATGGATACTTTAGTCTGGCGGTAAATAGAAGAAACAAGTAGGTACGCCGGGCACAGAAGATGAATGTGTGTGCGAGATGCCCAATTCAAGAAAAAAGAAATTCTTCATGATTCAGAGTCTGTGCTAGCATAACGGAGCTCTGCAAGCAAATTCAAGAAAAAAATTAGAAAGGGCCTAACAGAAAAGGAAAATTATCTAACCTTCAATTTAGTAAGCGTGCAGCTTCCCGTAAAGTCAAGAATGGAAAGAAGGAAGATGAACAGCTACCACAAGCAGTAAGCTAAGGTAATACAATGGAAGGTCAGAGTTTTGGCAACACCAATAAATTAAGAAGCATGATTCATGAAACACAAGAAATTGTGTTGGTTTTAATAATACAATGCAATGAATACAAATAAGATTAGAAGCAAAAACAATAAGACGTAGGAGAAGTCATGCCATTACAACAATGCACCCAGACCAAGCAGTTTATTGAGAATTATCTAAATCAATGTGAATGCTATGCCACCAATTCCCTAAATGTCTTCAGTGCTCATCTTGGCGCAATGATGACGTTTTTATAGGCTTGAAAACAGCAAAAGCCACCGCTATTAGTTTTATCAAATAAACCAAATCATGAAAATCTTTTGTCGAAAACAGCATTCACCTCTGCATCATCAGCATGCTTCTCAATCTGCATCATTCATTCATTCATTCATATTAATCAAATGGTCTGAAGAAAATCATTCTGTACCAGTAAGATAAAGGACATGATATGAAGACAAATTACAGTTCAAACTATAAACGCTTAAAAAGATGTTCTATTAAATCAATATCGAACCTTTGAAATCAAAAGAGTCTATAATTGTATAAAGCTAAATATGCAGGCAGAACACATAAAAAATTAAGATTAGAAATTCAAAATACGATAAGAAAAGAGCTAGAACATTCTGCGCAGCCTATGTACAGATGGGAATCAAAATAAAAGGACACTTAGCTAACAGAATAAATATGACTATGGGAATTACTTTGACATTGTGAAGGAGAATCAAGTCCCCATGAGACTTTTGGACGGGAAGGTGATCCACTTTCTCGGTGAAAATATTAACTGATAATTCTTGAAATTCTGGTGAGCCATCCACGATCCTCAATATGGACACAAAGTCTGCAGGAAGAATCAATGGTGAATAGCTGAAAGGAAAAGAAAAAAAAAAATTAATGCCTGTTCCGCGGCTCTTCCTGGCTAAAGAGAACTCCACAACGATACCGATTAAATTCACACTCTGGTACGTGAGTTATCTCTGTACTCCGTCTTGTACTAAGGCTCATAGTTGGTGTTGAGAAGTCGTACCATTTTCAGTTGCTGCAGAGAAATTCTGCTTTTTTTTTTTTTTTGTAATCCCTTTTCCCGCAAATCCTAAACGAACTCCTTTCTTCAAAAGCCAGTAGTAAAATACTCAAATTTGAAATCTGAACGGTTGGCTTATGTGCACTGATTTCACCATCTAATCATAAGGATTTTGATTGGACGGGCCTAGATATGCGCTTATGTTGGGCCCATCCCATGGTTACAACTTACGGAGTCAGAAATGAAAGCTTTTGTATTTTTGTTTCTTAAAGAGGCATCCGTCGATGGCTCCAAAAGATTGAAACGAATCGTTTTGAACTCTTCCAAGTTCCAAGTTCCTGGGCTCGTCCTGGGGCTTCCCTGCCAGAGCCAGACTGCCTCTCTATCTCTCTCCCTTCTTTTGTACAGTGGTTGTGGAGGATACAAAAACAACAGAGTCTTTAACTTTTGTTCTACCACAACAAACCTCATTCTTTTAGGTCTGGCTTTCAAGGTAAACAATTTCCTACCTTTTATAAACCTTTGTTGCGTTTCTTTTCTTTATTATATCAATTTAATTCTTGCTTTTCCCTTCTAGATTAGGTTTTCCCTCATTTGTGCATTGAGGATTCGAAATTCCTCATCTTACTCTTATCTCCTCATTGCTTCAACTTCAAATTTATGGGTTTTACTTTTTGTAGTCTTTTCTGTTAATTTTTGAGGTTTTGTGTTTCTGGCAATGACTTTTGTCATTACCCTCTTCAGTGACCACATATTACCTCTTGTCTGCTTTCCGTGGTTGTAATTTCTGTTATTTGGTCATCATTTTTTCATGCCCGCCATTGTAGGAAGATTTAAGCTTTTTAAAATTGGAAATTTTTCTGCTTAGATTTAAGCATTAGTTTTTCATGCTCGTCATTGTAGGAAGATTTAAGCCATCATTTGAATCTGATTAGATTTTTACTCTTCGTGTGGAGTTGCACCGTGTAATGCATAATTTATTTTCTGCTGGATTGGAATTACCATTCTGCGCACTTTCTTTTTAGGGAGTTTTTCCTTTTCCCACCTCTGGGTAGCCCATGGCTGCGAAGAAAATAATAGCTATATGCCAGTCGGGTGGGGAGTTTGTGACCAACAAGGATGGAACATTGTCATACAATGGCGGTGAGGCTTATGCAATTGACATTGATGAGCAAACTCAGTTCAGTGATTTCAAGTCTGAACTCGCTGAAATGTTCAACTGTAATGTTGATACAATGATTATCAAATACTTTCTCCCAGGAAATAAAAAGACACTGATTACTGTTTCTAAGGACAAGGATTTTCAACGCATGATTAACTTCCTTGGAGATGCTATGACTGTTGACATCTTTGTCATATCAGAGGATGTTGCTGCCAGGAATGTGTCCAACATGCCTGCTAGTAGGTCAAGCAGGACAACTGTTTCAGAATCTGGCGCTCCGCTGGTTGATGCTGTCCCTGTCGATGTTCATGTTGACGTTGATCGCGTTGATATGGATGCCCATTATGAAAGTCCTATCTCCTGCATTCCTATTGGAATAATGGATGACAGGCATCGAAAAGCCACAGTACAGTGGGAAAACACTATCACTGGTGTTGATCAAAGGTTTAACAGTTTTGCTGAATTTAGAGAAGCCTTGCATAAGTACTCTATTGCGCATGGGTTTGCTTACAGATATAAGAAAAATGACAGTCATCGAGTTACTGTCAAATGCAAGTCCCCGGGTTGTCCATGGCGGATATATGCTTCCAGGCTGTCAACAACTCAATTAATTTGTATTAAGAAAATGAATGCAGAACATACATGTGATGGAGCTGCTGCAAAAGCTGGGTATCGAGCAACTAGGGGTTGGGTGGGAAGCATCATAAAGGAGAAACTAAAAGTTTCCCCAAACTACAGACCGAAAGATATTGCAGATGACATAAAACGAGAATATGGGATTCAACTGAATTACTCTCAAGCATGGCGTGCAAAAGAGATAGCAAGAGAGCAGCTTCAAGGCTCATATAAAGAGGCATATAATCAGCTACCATTTTTTTGTGAGAAAATAAAGGAAACTAATCCAGGAAGCTTTGCTACCTTCTCCACAAAGGATGACTCAAGTTTCCATCGTCTTTTTGTCTCCTTTCATGCATCAATTACTGGTTTCAAGCAAGGTTGCCGTCCTCTCATTTTCCTTGACAGTGCTCCTTTAAATTCAAAATATCAAGGGATGTTGTTGGCAGCTATTTCAGTTGATGGGGATGATGGCATTTTCGCTGTAGCTTTTGGTGTAGTAGATATGGAAACAGAGGACAACTGGCATTGGTTCTTAATGGAACTGAAATCTGCTGTCTCAACGTCCCGCGAGATTACATTTGTGGCAGATTTTCAAAATGGTATGAAGAAATCATTGGCTGAAGTATTTGAAAAGTCCTACCACGCCTATTGTTTACGTCATCTTGCTGAGAAGCTCAACAGAGACTTGAAGGGGCAATTTTCTCATGAAGCAAGACGCTTCATGATAAACGATTTATATGCTGCTGCGACTGCGCCCAGATTGGAGGGCTTCCAGCGATCTGTAGAGAACATAAAGGGCATTTCACCTGAAGCATACAACTGGGTCATACAGAGTGAGCCAGAGCACTGGGCAAATGCCTTCTTTGGAGGAGCAAGGTATAGCCACATGACATCAAACTTTGGGCAACAGTTCTATAGTTGGGTATCTGAAGCACATGAATTGCCAATAACACAATTGATTGATGCATTAAGAGGCAAAATGATGGAATCAATTTATACTCGCCGAGTAGAATCCAATCAGTGGATGACAAATTTAACACCATCGAAGGAGGAAAAATTGCAAAATGAAACATCAATGGCAAGCTCACTTCAAGTGTTACTTTCACATACTAGCACATTTGAGGTTCGGGGAGAGTCTGTTGAGATTGTTGATATTGATAATTGGGATTGTAGTTGCAAGGGATGGCAACTGAGTGGTTTGCCTTGCTGTCATGCCATTGCTGTGTTCATATATGTTGGTAGAAGTCCATATGAATATTGCTCCAGATATTTTACAACAGAGAGTTACCGGTTAACTTATGCGGAGTCAATTTACCCTGTTCCAAATGTGGATAGGCCAATTCAGGGTGAGTCAAGTGAGGTAGGAGTTTTTGTAATCCCACCGCCAACTAAACGCCCACCTGGTAGGCCAAAGGTGAAGCAGCCTGAATCTATTGACATGATTAAGCGGCAGCTTCAGTGTAGCAAGTGCAAGGGCCTTGGCCATAATAAGAAAACATGCAAAGATTCCTAGTGTAGATGATAGGGGTTTTGTAAGTAGGTACTTAAATTATTCTTCATTGGTTTGTTGTCCTGCTGTGTAAGGTTTGACAATTTTGATTGCCAATTAAGGTCTGTCTGTGGCGATTAATACAGGAATGAATGTGCCCATTATGCATCTTAGGTGCTGGCCGGAGTGCTTGAATTTATACGATGCATTAGTGATCTTAATTTTTTTCAGCTGCTCTGTTAGCATACTCCCTTTTCTTTAATAACTTGTCGCATTCAAATGTGTGTATTACTTTCATAGTTTTGACATTTTTGCGAGCAGAAGCATTAGCTATGAATTTTTTCCTTTGGAACACGCCAAGACTGATATACAAGGGAAGAAATTTATAGGCGGATGGAAAAGTACTAACAGAATTAGTTTTGATTCCAAGGTTTCGTACTGCTTATGAATTCACATTCAGAATTTTAGCTTGGAAGCTGATGTGATTTTGGAGGATGAAGAGTTAGAGCAGTATATTTTCTCCGAGGGATTCTTATTACAATAAGGGGAAGTAAGATAGATTGGTAGGAAAGTACTGAGATTTCTCTGATGAGCTCCCCAAATTACATCTTGGTGATGTATAAATTTCTTTTAAAATATTATTGCTGGACTATGTATACTCTATACATATTTGGAAATTTGCCGCATGTCGATATTTTAAAAGGCTGAAACCTTGGTTTTATTATACGTAAAATTGCTACTTCATAAATGTTATCTTAATCAATAGGTTCACTTGATTTTTCTTTTAATCAATTAACAAGAATTGCATATCCACAAGCAAAATCGACAAAATCTGAGGAGACACTTTGCTGAAGAATGTTAAAAGGACTCCTCTTGGCGAAATTTATATTCTTGTAATTAATTCTGTCTCAAATGATAGAACCATGAACAAAACTAATTAAGATCATGAGGATGGAGTGGCCTACCAACTAGAACTTACAACACTGAGTTATGACATCATGCAATTATAATTAAAAGAAGAAGAACACCCGCAGAAATGGGTTTTGAGGAGTCGGTGAAAGCTTTGTGTTTGGATAAAGAATAATAGAAAGATTGGTATTTATTGGAGGTAAGAAGTTGACACTTGTTAAAGCCAAAAGTGACACATGTCAACCTCCCAGCATTGATGCATGGAAGGAGCTTACACGTTTCACGTTAGCTGTCATTCCCAGGTTCCTCGACTTCTCCCCCTTAAAAACCTACATTGGTTTGGCTTTTGAATACATTAGTTCCAATTCTTGTGGATAACACAAATAAAAATAAAAATAGTTCTGAAATAGGGGAACAGAACACATATTGATAATGGGGTGTAAAAGAGGATGCAGAGTGTTGGTATGGGTGGGGATAGTTATGGTGGTAGTGATAGGAATGGGTTGTAATAGTTCCAGCGTGGAAAATTTGGAGGAGGCGAAAGCAAATGTTGATGAAGCTAACAAAGAGACGAAAGAGGCAACAGAGTCATGGACTGAATGGGCTAAGGACAAAATTTCTGAGACCATTGGCAGAAAACAAGAAGACGCGAAGGAGGCTGCTAAGAGAGCTTCCGTTGCAACTGCTGACACTGCTCAGACTACCAAAGACAAAGCTTCTGGTCTCACTCGCTAACTTAAGGCTGTTTTCTATTTTTAAAAAATCTATGAATGGATGTTTATTATAATTGTAATGATTAATTGGAAAATGGTGCAGAGAAAGCAGGAGATATGAAAGATGCAGCAGCCCACAAGGCAAGAGAAATGAAGGATGCAGCAGCGCAGAAGGCGAGCGAAGTGGGCAATGCAGCAAAAGAGAAGGCGAGCGAGCTCACAAATGCAGCCAAAGAGAAGCTGAGTGCCACAAAAGGAAAGGCAAGTGAGGTTAAAGAAACGGGTGAGGAGAGCGCAGAGAAGATGTACGAGAAGGGTGGAGAAGGCAGAGAAGAGAGTTTGAATAAGGAAGGTGAAGCAGAAGAGCAGGTAAGGCATGTGAAAGAAACAGCAAAAGAGGGGTATGAGGCAGCCAAAGAAAAAGCTGGGGAAACATTTGATTCGGCTAAGAAAGGGCAACAGAAGCTGAAGGAAAAGGTTGGTGCTCCCGATGAGGAGCTTTGATTTGGGTGATGTTTGATATTATATATCTGTCGTGTTTTATATTTTATTTTATTTTGATCTTATTTTCAGACATTGCAATGTCAAATATCATATGTTAATTGAGGTATGTTTTTGTGGGTTTTGTGATTTCTGAAGCTCAGAAGTGGGCCGATAGAAGGCCTATTTGAATGAAACAAAGGATTGCCCAAATGTATATGGGCTGCAGATCCTTGTTTAAGCAGCAGTAGCCAGTAGTAGTAGTAGAAACACCAGATATTTATATTACAGAAAACAATAAAAAATTATATAAATTATAATTGAAGTAATAATGCATAACAGATAGATGTCATTTTCTGACCAAAAATAATTTCAACCACTAATCTCAACTGCCATTCCACACATAAATAAACTAGGTATATCAATATCAATATCACCATCCAGTGGGACTTTTATTTTAATTGAAATGTGAAACTAATAATAATTTTCAACTGTTGAATTGCGGAAATTAAATGATTGGGATAATTATTTTGGTTTAGTAGGGCGAGAGTTGGGGCACTTGTGGAACTGGTGGTTCTTGCTTTTCATTCTCACGGGCACCCCGCACCTCCTTTTGATTTTCTTCACATCCATAAAAATAAATATGATTTTTATTTCTTGTATAACATTTTTCCCACCTAGTTGCTGAATTACTTACTACAACAAAGTAACACAATTCTAATTTCCTGTTTTGTTGTGAACAATTAATAGAAAATTATAAGGTTTTTACAATACACGCAAAAGGAAGTTTATACTCTTCCTCTGTTCTGTTTGACCAACTTAAATGTTTTTGTCAATATTCTCATCATTGGATTTGTCTCTGCTCTTCTTTTAAACTATTGCATAAATGTGAAACTGGCGACGCAAATTATGCATATACTATTCTTCGCTCTCGATATTACTACTAATAAAATCTTTTAATTATTATTATATTAAAATTTGTATCCTAAACTTTTACAAAAATTAGAGGCATATTAATACTTTATTTTTTAATGGAGTGGAGTTGGAATATGATATTTATTGCTAGATTTAACTACAATATTGGATTATAATTTAAAGTAGGGATCAGGTTGATGCTGAATATTAATGGAGAAGAAGGAATTGAAAGCAACATGCTGTGCTCTGGCGGTCTCGCCGGTGCCATTCTATACTTGCCCTCTCATTATTCTTTTGGTGGCACCACCCACCCACGTGTCAGCCATTATTTAATCTGACAATACCTCATCCTTTCCCCCTCACGTAATTGCCTTTCTAAATTCTAATATATAGTATATAATTAAATTTAAAACTTTAGACCCTGCAGTATTTGCTTACCACACAACACAGCAATTAAAAAAGGAAGATACTAGCCAGGAGAACCACGTCTTCTCATACTCATCATTTAATAATTATCTTTTTTTCAACTTTAATTGAATATATCTTGATTTTCAATTTCATGCATTCTCTTTAATTCTCAGAGAAGTTAATTTATCCTCACAATTTTAAAATTATTCATTTTAATATAATTAATAAATAATCTAACTCATTAATGCCTGCCCTAATTAACTTCAAAAGACATATATTTCGCCCAATTTGGATATAATTTCAACATAAAATCCTCAAATATGCCAACGTACCATGCTAATTCTCTAATCCTTTACATTATTCTTTCATTTATACGTTACTTGCACTAATTTTTTTTATTTATTAATTTATTGCGATGCCGTTATTCCATTCCAATTTGTCCTAAGCTTGTTTAATAAAATAATAATAAAATCAAATGACTATTCACATAATAAAAGAACGGAACCTAAGGAAACTCCCATGTGACGAACGTTGCTTGTATCGGCAACGTCTTATCATACAAACTACTCGCGTTTCTTTAATATAAAAAATAACGCTGTGAGAATCCATTTCGCTAATCACCCCCGGAGGTATTCCATTTTCATGCTACTGATATTATGAGCTACCAATGGACCCCACACACACTTATTTTGTAACTAAAGCCTGATTTTTATAAAATAAAGTGTAAAATTTGTTCCGCGATTTTAATATTATCTTAATACATACATTAAGATAATTTATGGTATGCCACAAAAATGATATACAACGGGCAAATAATTCCTTTCTATAAAATGTTAAATATGTTTTATTCAATAACCGATTTAGGATAAGATGGAAAAGAACAAATATTATATATGAGATAAAAAAAAAAAACTTTAAATAGATCGAATTATATTTTTCTTTTTAAGAATCAAAATCTAATATTTGCGAGAAAGGTTTTGAAAAAAAATAATTATACTATATGCAGATCTGCCAGCGTGTACATGCATACATAAAAATAGAATGAGAATTAAATCATTTTTGGATGTAAATGACTTTTGTAAAATAAAATAAGGCTGCATAGTAGATCAAAAGACTATGAGAATAAAACTTTTTATATTTTATTATTTTATAACAAGTAAGCATTTACATTGAACTAATATGAATTGGTAATGGACATGATAATAATGTTATCATTATTATTGTTATTCAATCTAGTTTTAAGTAAGGTTGCATAAAAAAAAAAAAAAAGATTGGAATTTTACTCTCTAGTTCCAAAGATGTTATTATCATAGAGCGGATATAAATTAGCAGCAGCAAAAATAATAAAGAAAAGTGGATAATTTGTGTGTATTGTGTGGTGTAGATTTGAAACATGAAATTACCAAAAGAGGGCATAGTCGCGTGACAAATAGAGGATGGGTGCATGGAGAAAGAGTGATACGGGTGGCCTTGCATTGAAGCTTCGGACCCCGACGACGGAGTCCTAATCAGTTCCTTCCTCTGACCTCTCTCCCCACTTTCTACATTACGTGTACCTAATCACACACGGATAACAATTAATAACTTTCAACTATATTTTATTTATTGATTTTAAACTAAAGGAGTTGTTTTATGGAATAATCTGTTTATATAGTATAGGAATCGACTTATAAAAGGAAATTGGATTTACTGATAACGAGAAAGAGGGGAGGGATAGCCGGCGGATAGGATCAATTCTACGTATTCGCTGTTAGTATCTCATCTTATCTAAATCTAATATTATAATTACGGTTCCGGTAATTCCACCTTCTCTCCTAACAGAATCTCTACTTTGGATTACTTCCCCCCTGAATCTCCATATCTATATTTTCTGAGAAAAGGGAGGGAAACTTGTGGTGAATGGTGACCAAGGACGAACCCGAAGACCATCATCACTCCAAGGTAATGCGACTCGGTAAATACGAGCTCGGGAGAACTCTCGGCGAAGGCAATTTTGGAAAAGTTAAATTGGTTCACAATATTGAATCCGGCCTTCCTTTTGCTGTTAAAATCCTTGAGAAGACCAAGATCATCGATCTCAACATCTCCGATCAGGTGCTTAATTTCTCGCTCTCTCTTTTTCTTGCTATTCCGGCTGCCGGGAATTTCATCTGGCCCGGGATTTTTCTTCTTCTTCTTCTTCTTCTTCTTCTTTGCCTGTATGATGACTTTTCAATATTCAAGTCAAGGAAAGTTTCCTCTTTCTTCATTCCTTCTCCATTATCGTTAAATCAAAGTAAAACAATCCATTTAACGAGCTTTTCTCTCTGTTTCTATATTGCATTCCAATTTGGACGTTTATTTTTTATGAAGTTATTCTTATTTTCTTAATTGATGGTAATTAATTACAGATAAAGAGAGAAATCGCCACCTTAAAGCTTCTAAAGCATCCGAATGTGGTTAGATTGCAGGAGGTAAGTTCTCCCACGGATCTTATTTATTTACGTTAATCCAATATACTTAACTGCAACCAAACGGAACGGATAGTCCCTTATCAGTTATCAGCTTCCATGTGGATTTAATTAAGTCTTTACAGATCATATTAGTCAGATTTCTGGGATATTATTCTGTTGTGATGAAAAATCTTGCTTATGTCAGAGCTGTTTGCCAAACAAATACTTAATAATCACACTTAAGAAATTGTGATCACCTAGTCAATATACATATATATATATATATATATATATATATATATATATGGCCATGCTGCCTGCCAGAAACATTTTACAAGCGTGGCATGTAGTTTGAAATGCGTCGAATAATTTTGAATGGGGAATTTTCCTACGCTAGACAAACAACGATGCCCGTGTTGTGACCTTTGCCGCGGAAAACTGAGATCATCCGGCCATGTGGGTCCCGCAATTCCTCCTTATCAGATCAGGATGTGTCTGTGCGAGAGAATTGACGCCATTGGTTCATATATATTTATGCTGCATCTGCATAAATTATAATACTGGGCCTTCAATTTCCATTAAATATAAAATTATTCCATTCCGTTCCTTTCCTTCGTTGAAACAATTTTTGTTTATTTATTATTATTTTTTCAACTATGTGAATTTTTAAATCTCAAAAAGTATTAATCATGTATTTACTATTTTATCGCATATATGTAAAAAAGGGATACTTAATAGAGTTAGATTATATAACTATAATCTTAACATGCGTTTTTGGTTTTTTACATCAATTAATTCCCCACTCTTTCATACTACTAGTATATATATATATATATATATATATATATATATATATATATATATATATATATATGCATGAAATTTGAAATGTTTTCACTTCTTGTATGAATCACTATTATTTCTCAACTAAATTAATTAATCAATTAGTGTAATTGCATCATTAGTTATCTTTCAATGAAACAATTTCGGGTGCATGCTTTTCTTTCTTGTATGAAACTCCCAATAATTAATTAAATGCCATGATACAACCAAAGACAAATTGGTTATATCTGACGTAGATTTGTCCCTCCTAAGAAATATATAAAATATAATTTGACGATTCAATTAGGTTAACAAATGATTCATTGTATTAATATATTATCACAAATATGCAGGTCTTGGCGAGCAAATCCAAGATTTACATGGTCCTAGAATATGTAAATGGAGGGGAATTGTTCGACAGAATAGTGAGAATCTTTACTTATCTAATCTTTATTAGGTCCTCATCTAATTTTTTTCCAAACTTACCTTTTATGCTTTGACATTGCATCTTATAGGCGTCCAAAGGAAAGCTTCCAGAAGCTCAGGGCAGAAAGCTTTTCCAGCAGTTGATTGACGGTGTCAGTTACTGTCACAACAAAGGTGTTTTCCATCGGGATCTCAAGGTACTTTTCCAGCATTTTCTCACATTCAATTATAATATAACCTCTGAATACAGGATTTTTTTTTTTTTTTTCAATTTGCAGCTAGAGAACGTTCTTATTGATGCTAAAGGGAATATAAAGATATCTGATTTTGGACTCAGCGCTTTACCCCAGCATTTTAGGGTATGCATCCTAGTGCTGAACCCGAAGTTAAAAATGTTTTCTTTTCTGTTAGCTGATTCCTTTTCTAAACTTGTCTTAAATATTAGGACGATGGGTTACTGCATACAACTTGTGGAAGTCCTAACTATGTTGCGCCTGAGGTTCTCAAAAATCGAGGTTATGATGGTGCTACATCAGATATATGGTCCTGCGGTGTTATTCTGTATGTAATTCTCACAGGATATCTCCCTTTTGACGATCGAAACCTTGCAGTTCTATACCAAAAGGTACTAATGAATTTTTCTTTTATCTCTTCTTTGACATGGTCACATTTTGTTTGGAAAACTTTTTTGTTTTGACTGTTTTGCATAATTTCTAGATATTTAAGGGGGATGCTCAGATACCTAAATGGCTATCAAGGGGTGCCCAAAACATGATAAGAAGAATCCTTGACCCAAATCCTGTTACCAGAATAACAATAGCAGAAATCAAAGCTGATGAATGGTTTAGGCAGCACTATTCTCCTGCAGATCCTGCTGAAGAAGAAGATTTATGCATTGATCCTAAAGCCCTGGCAATGCATGATGTGGTATGAGCCTGGGAAATATTATTTTTGAGCAGCCTTGTTTTAGTGCTTTGTTGCAATAACCAGAAGGATATTGTTTTTGGTGTATAGCCTGCAGAAGGGGAGAGGACTCCCGGATCACCTCCTCTCATAAATGCCTTTCAGTTGATTGGGATGTCCTCGTGCCTAGACCTCTCTGGTTTCTTTGAGAAAGAGGTGAGTGAACATATGCAACTAGTTTTTTTCTATTTTACATAATCGACTACAACAAATGGGGATTGATTGTGGACGTTTGGGTTGAACCAATACAGGATGTCTCGGAGAGGAAGATCAGATTTACATCTAATCATTCATTGAAAGATTTGCTTGAGAAGATAGAAGATATTGTAACCGAGATGGGATTTCGGATCCTGAAGAAAAATGGAAAGGTTGGTAACTTTATTTTTATGCAACATTCTCTTTGTTGCTCTCTGCCAAAATGTCTAGTATTGACAGAAAAGTTGTAATATATGATTATGCAGTTGAAAGTGGTGCAAGATCGTAGGGAGCAGAAAAGTTTAGGTAGTCTTTCAGTTGCTGCAGAGGTGAATAGATTTATAGTCTAATTGCTGCATTGTAGAAATTTGTTGAAAGCATTGCAAACTTGTTAATATATTTCTGTAATGATACGATCAGGTATTTGAAATTAGTCCATCACTGCATGTAGTGGAACTCCAAAAATCATATGGAGACTCTTCAGCTTATAGACAAGTACAGTTTCTTCTCTCTGCTGCTCGTGCCAAGCATTTCTAATTCTTTCTCTCTCACATTCTCTCAATATTTGAATGCAGTTATGTAAAAAACTATCAAATGATTTGAGCGTCTCCCCAGTTCAAGACTTGACCGAACAAGTGTGAATATCAGCCATCGCCTACCTAAAACCGTGGCGGGAAATTAATGTACAATCTGTTTATTTATATATATATATATATATATATATATATATATATATGTTTTAGATTAGTTCGACATGCGAAATTGCGAAGGTAGCTAAATACCCACATTTTTTTTTTATTTCTCTCTCTCTCTTCTGAAAATAGCTTCCGTTTATTTTCGTTTTATTCAGTACCTTAGTACAGTTATTTCATCAATTAAGGCACTAGTAGCATTATTTTAGTTCTGGTAGAAAAAATTTACTATCCTTCTCGTATTAAATGCTGTACCTGCAAAATTGGCATTGAAACTGGCCAGTTCACGACGTCACATGAATGCTGATATGTGGCTTTTGATTAACTGGAGTTTATGATAACCATAAGAAGAATGAAAATAAACTAATTACAACATTTGAGATATACCGTATATTACCTCAGACTCAGTAGTTCCAAATTAATCAACGAAGCGTCGTATGGTTCCGAAATTAAAGAGAAGCAAAAACAAGCCTTGCAAATTCGAGAAATGGACTTAAAGCTATTGTGGTACTACAGGAATGAATAATACGCTTCCTTCCCGCCTTGAAGAATGAATCAATATGAAGAGAATTAATTATATGGTAAAACGCACATTTACCTCACAATAAGAGACCAGACCCCAGAACCATAATGCAAGGCTCGGAATGTCATATAAAGTGTGTGTGTGTCTATATATATATATATATATTTTTTTTTTTTTTTTCCAGCTCATTTAGTCCTTTAACTATGACAGTGGCACTGGAAGAACATTTAGGTTAGTGTTGGAGTGCACATTCTTAATTGGACAAAAAAAATTTATTTCACATGTTTACAATTACAATATCATAGATATACATTCACACTAACCTGCGCCCAAACAAAGAACTACGAGATGGATTCGATTTTGCAGAAAAGAACAACCAACCTTCCTCCAAGAACCCAGTGTAGACATGCATGATAACAATACTATAGTAAGAAAAAAACAAATATTTACGCAGCGGCAGGGAACGAATGTCTGTCTATAAACCTCATTGTATATTATAGCTGCTAGCTTGCAAGCCTGTCTCTGAGCTCCTTTCCATATACACGAATTAACCCACTATCTTCTGCCATTTTAAGTCTCTCATTTAGCATCCTCTTGTACTCATCGTCTCTATCCCTTAAAGCCCTCATAAAGTCAACCTGAAAAAAAAGCAACAATACTCACATACAATACAAGCATTAGATACGTAATATGTGCAGTTATGGCACGTAAATCCACAAACTTCCAATCCATTGGCAACAGAATAATAGCATTCTGAAGAAATATATAGGCTTTTAATTTAATAATGGTATGAGCAAGCATATCCAGCATGACTGCTGTGATTATGCTATCATCGCATTATCTTGATCCACGTTATGCGGAAATTCTGAATCAACCTAAAAGATTTGTTCAAGCACGCACATTCATCATAGAAAAAGGTCCATTTAGAACAGGTCATAATGAAATAGTACACCTTGAACATTTCCACTTCAGGATTAATTATTGAGAAAAGAAATATATATGTATACCTGTTGCTGAAAAGTATCAAATTCTTCAGAGCTTAGAGAACCATCACTATTTGAATCAAGGAGCTGCATCATCTCCCGTGCATCTTCTCCTGGGGCACCGAGCTCTTCCATCACTTCCATTAGTTCCTCAATGCTGATCTGGCCATCACCATTCTTGTCGATAAGGCAAAACACCCTATCTCTCTGGTCAACTTCAATACCTTTAGCAGATGGAAAATCTCCAAGACGCAATGCTGCAAGTTCAGCAGCTGCCATCATTATAGCCTTGAGCCGCTTTGCCTGGCATATCAAACAGCATAATGAGCCTCTGAAAGTTGGATTTCCTAACAACATTTTGAGATCATGCCATGTCCAGTAATAACATTTGCGTAAATGAATATTATCAATAAGAGGCTACAGTTAACTGTAGAGCAGGGTTGAGTGAGTAAATCGTCACCCTGGTCTATCAAACTTGCCAAAAGCAAAGAACCCCATCTATTGAAACAGAGCACCAACCTCTTCCGGATCAGTAAGGCCACCCTTGTATAATGAATGAGAAGCTGTTCCATTTACTGCCAGCATGTCCATCTCTGTAGTTCTAATTTGAATTTCCATTGGTGGTCTAGTCTTTCCATTGTCACTGACATCAACTGCCATGTGTAAACTCCTGTATCCATTAGCTTTTGGCCTGGCAATATAGTCTTTTGTTCTGTGTGGTATTTCTTTCCACAAAGACCGTATTATATCACGTGTTCTGTAGCATGATCTCTCATCTACTTCTGATCTGTCTTCTTTGGACTTCGGCTTCAGTATGACTCGCAAACCTAGAATATCATTTACTTCCTCTGGCTTTCGACCATCTTTCAAGAGCTTCTTCATAGTGCTGAACAGACTTTTGTAGCGGCCTTTAATTGAGAAATCCTCCACCATGTCTGCTAATATAGGATCGGCTTTTAGGGATTGATGGAGCTCATCCATGTAAATATCTATTAAAGGCTTACTTCCTGTCTCATGGCCGTGTAACCATGTATCCAAATAGAGATATGAATATGGGAAGAGGTAGCGGAATGAGAGATCCTCCAGCTCCAAAGACAAGTAGTTAGTTCCAACAGCATGAGCCAAGGGGGCATGGATCATCATAGTTTGAAGAGACAACGTTAGTTGCTTATACCTTGGAAGATGATCTAAATGTCTCATCGTATCAAGCTTGCGAGCCAAGTCAAGAACCACAGCTCGAATGTCATAGTATGTAAGGCAGAACTTTCTTAATGCAGCAGCACTGTCATCTTCCAAAACCTCAACTCTTGAAGGTATGTTCTTCACACGTAAGCATTCATGAAGTAAATAAGCAGTACCAGTACCTATGCGATCTCTGACTTCATGTATGGAAATTGCACCGGCCTCAAAAACTTGTGCCAATATGCTAGCTGAAATAACTTCTGCATCCATCTGCAAATTTAAACTTTATCTTCTGAAAACAGCTCTAGATTGCATAAGAGAAAACTTGAACTAGATTGATCTAAATGAAAGAGGATTGAGGAAATGGCAATCAAAAGGACAAAGCAAGAAGTCATGTAATAAGCATGTCCAGGAGAAATCCAATTTGAAAGTTTGATTGAATTCAGGTGTTCTGGATTCTAACTGGGTCATTCAGGATCTGAGAGACACCCAATTCATTCATTTGTCTACGAGTATCGAATAGTATCATTAATCCAGACTCCATTTAGATAAAAGGTGAGAAATTTGCAACCCCAACTATTGTGGTGAAGAAAGCAGCAATAGTAAAAGAATAAAGGCTTGAAATTTGAACAGCAGAGGCAGAAATATGGAAATATTTCAGAGGCCAAAACTTGTAATCTGAGGTTAATCATAAATGGGTTGCAAACAATTGAGAAGGAAGACAGAGAGGGTAATTGTAGGTAGAAAGAATAAAATTAAGCACACAGTAGAATACTTGGAAGCGAGAGAGAGGGAAAGAAAGAAAGAACCTGAAGATGAGCAAGGAGAAGAGCAACAGACAAGGCCTTTGACAAAGGAGATCGACCATCAGGAGCGACTGGTAAATTCTGAAGAATAGGAATAGATAGCTTGAGAGCCTTGAAAAGTATCCTGGAAGAGCAGGTTGAAAGTACATTCATCCTCTCCGTAAGCTCGTTAAAAGCTCCCACCAGCTCCACCACCATCTTCCCCCCCGCCTGCTCCAGCGCCGCCTCCCCGCTTGCTCTCGGAACTTTCATCCATCTCTGTCTCCGGCCACGCCTTCTGACGTTGAGACCCCACAAACTGACAGCCACAAGTTTTGGACTTTTAGTAATCCCCTGAATCGGAATATTTGGTGGAGGAGACAGCTCCATCAGTGTCCTGCATTTTGCTCCACTCCGCTTCTTTGCCTTTAACGTCGCCTGCCCACGTGTCCTTTTTTTGGGCCTTTTCAAAACGACGGCGTAGTTTCGGATCAGTTTTTGTATTGCGGTGTCGTTTTTAACCTCCTATAGTTTTCCTAAAACCCTACACCTAAAATCCTTCTGCCTTCTTCTTCCCTTTGGGTTCCAAAAAGAAAGAAAAATGAAGCCTTTGATTGCTGTCCTTTTCCATCACTAACAATCTCCGCTCTAGATTTCATTATTCTTAGCAGAACCATGTCGGCCCTATCGAGAGGCCTTATGTCTCGTTTACGCCAGCTTCTTTATCACAATCCTAAAACCACATCGCCAACATCAACACGCCCACTCGTTCCCTACTACTTGTTCAGAGGGTTCAGCACGGAGTCCTTAGTCGATGATTCCCAGATCCAAAGCCCACCGATTCGAATCATCGAAGCAAAGGCAGGTGTGATGACCCGTAATTCTAAGCGGACTGGACTTATTGGTATCAAGTGTGGAATGACTGCTCTGTGGGATAAATGGGGGAAGAGAGTTCCTATCACTGTTCTCTTTGTTGACGATAACATCGTTACTCAGGTCAAGACTGTTGAAAAGGAAGGCCATTTTGCTCTACAGGTATTTCCTAACTGCTACTCTACGATATCCCGCCTCATCATTGAGCTAAATATTACTTCTTTGTTCACCTTCTCTCCTTCTCTTCTCTCTGATTCGTCAAAATGGCGGATTAATATTGTGCCAACGCGTTTAATATGGTATCTGGTATTCTCTTGTGGTGCTAGTCAGATTGGTTATGGGCACAAGAAGGCTAAACATTTGACTAAGCCTGAAGTGGGTCATTTCAGAGCGCATGCTGTTTCATTGAAGAGGAAATTGAGAGAGTTTCCAGTCACTGAAGACGCTCTTCTCCCTGTTGGTACTTCCCTTGGCGTTCGCCATTTTGTTCCTGGTCAATTCGTTGATGTCACGGGAATTACCATGGGGAAAGGGTTTCAGGTGATTTTTTTCACTTTTATGTCACATCTTTGCAAATTATTGCCACTTTTTGGATTAAATTTTTCTTGCATGTAATTACTTACTCCTATTTTGTTTTTAGTTACTGAGGTTTTTTGCTCTAACCCTGGTGGAGTTGCATTTGATTAATGTATCTTTCTGTCTGTTTGAATCGTATATCTTTATTTACGATATGCATTACTTATCCTGGAAGGAAAAGGTTAGTTTTTAAACAAAATTAACCAGTGACTAGTAACATCTGATATCATTCATCCAATATCTCCTTCTAGTCATTGTGCCATACCAGGTGCAAAGGTGATTGGATGCTTCTAATAAATTTAGTTTGACTATTTTTGGCTTGATCTCTTTTGAAGGATATAACTTGAATTTCTTTGGACTTCCTAAAGGAATTGCGTTTCACTTTCGCAATCTATGTATTTATTTGATGCTTCATAATGTTCATTTAATTCTGACATGGGAAGAGCCCAGCACTTTGGTATGAGAAAGTCTAGGATTTCCTGTCCTTCCCTTAGCCTCTGTTTGGATCAAGGGAAGTGGGAGTAAGTGAGGGGAAAGTAAGTTTTACTCACCCTACTTTCTATTATTTAGTCTGTTAAATGGCAGAAAGTTTGAGAGGAAAGTAAGGGAAATGGCATTTCCAGATTTACTTTGTATACTCCATTTGATTTCCGTCCAACTTGGTGGGAAAGCAGGGAAATGGGAGGAGAAATGGGTAGAATAGCATGAAATGTCAAAATTACCCTTCCTGCATTCTTCTTTCTTCACCTCCTGCATTTCCCTGTTTATTTTCCGTTTTTTTCACCTTGCATTCTTCTTTTCTTTTTCTGTCACCTGCATTTTCTTCACCTCTTGAATTTTCCATTTATATTCTGTTTTTTTCACCTTGCATTTTGTTTTTCTGTTACTAGCATAATTGAGTTTTTTTGTTTTTCATTTAACTTGTTCTATTGTATTGATTATTGGATTGGTATATTTTACTTGATCAAAACATCATAGTTAATTATTATGTTTTTATATCATAAGAATATAATGTCAAAATAATATCTAATTATAAGGAGGAAATTCAGTTTACTTTGTGTTTATTTTAGGTTGTTCAAACAATGAAAAGGAAATAAGAGTAAATAAGATTTACATTAATCTTATTTCTTTCATTAAAATAAATTAAATTTCCATTCTAACTTATTTCCATCCAAACAAAGCATTATTGATAAATGGTATTCCTCGTCTTTGAAAAGACTAATCAGTCAATTTATTTCTCATATTTCTTCTTGCACGTCTTATTGTTTCATTTTTCCCTTCCAGGGTGGTATGAAAAGACATGGATTTAGTGGAATGCCAGCAAGTCATGGTGCATCATTGTCACATCGAAGTCTTGGTTCTACTGGTCAGAGAGATGCTCCAGGTAAGGTAGGTATCCCTTTTTTAGGTGGATGAAGCAAAAAGTGTCTTGTGCTACTTGTCATCATATTGTATGCTGTAGCAATCTGATTTCAACTGGTTCTTAACTAAGACCATGTGGACTGTAAGCCTTTTCATGCCTTGATGAAATTTTTATCAGCAGGGTTATACTTCTTACTTTTTTAAGTTAGAAATCAAATATCAAGAGGGACCTAAAGGACTAGTTTACTTTGTGCATTCTTTTAAATTTCAATTTTTATTCTTTTGAAGCTTCAGCATTTTAGGGTGCTCTGCTCTAATCTTAAAGATTTTGCACGTTATATGAAGAGTAATGGTCATTTAATGAAAGGTGCCATAAATCATGAGTTACAATTCATTGGTTCCCAGTATGCATTTGGTTTTAATAGTATGTGTTGTCTCTGTAATGTAATTTCACGTAAAATATCATCTAAAGATTTGTGACTGAGTGAATTTACTCTTGAATAAAGTGTCCAATCTGTAGTTTGGTAAAAGTGGTGATTCTTCAGGGTTAAGACTTTAGAGGGGAAGGATATTTGCCATTTTGAAATTTTGAATGGATTACTTTTCTTCTGGATAGAACTTGTGCTTCACAAAGTGTAGGCTTGGATTTTGGTTTGGAACTTCTTGACCATTGATAAAGTGATCCTTTTCAACTTTTGCAGCTTTCTAATTTCAGTGACATTTTCCTTTTCCCCTGGAAGGATATCATGTAATGATGGAAGAGGGCTCTACCTGTGTTACTTTACTATATTGAACTGAGCATCTATTCCAATCTAAGTGAACAACTGAGTGAATCCTATGCCCTTTCCATTCCCATAGCCATGATATGGTTTGGTATGGTGCACTTTTCAGTTAGTCTGTTAAACTGAGTATTTATCATGACTGTGATCAGTTTCATGAACTTCCCTTCCTTTTGATTCCTAGAACCATATTCTGAGTGTGGATTAGTAAATGCAATTCTTCTGTTATTTGCTGTGCTAAACTTTTCTGTTACTTTTCTAAACTAAATATTTATCATGATCTATAAGTGATCAGCCTCATGAACTCTCTCCCATTCCATTCCCAGGGCCTTATCTTGATGTGAATTAGTACATGGACTTTTATTAATTATTTGTGACAACGCTTTCTTTTCTTTTGTTTTGTTTTCTTTTTCTTTTTTTTTTTTTTTTCAGTACATCCTGTGATATTGGTTTCACTGAGAACATTCGTAGAGAATTTTCTATGTTGAAATGCGCTCAGGTGCTAATGATGAAAATTATTCACCTTTTGGTAGGTGTTTAAAGGCAAAAAGATGCCTGGGCACATGGGTGCAGTGCAGAGAACGGTTAAAAATGTATGGATCTACAAAATAGATCCTGCAAGGAATTTGATATGGGTGAGAGGCCAGGTGTGGTTTTCTTTATAAATTGTCACTTCTCCCTAGCTTTGCTTGAATTTTTAGTGGAAGGGAAGAGACAGTAATCTTTGTACATTGTTTACAGGTTCCTGGTGCGGAAGGGAACTTTGTGTTTTTAAAAGACGCTGTTTACAAAAAACCGAATATCTCATTACTACCATTTCCTACTTACTTCACGGAAGAAGATGAGGATAGTTTGGAACCTCTAATTGCTGACCTTGGTGATACAGATCCATTTATGGTTGCAGATTAATTTATTGGTAGAGATGTTGGTCTTAGGCCAAAGTGCCCTTGCAGTCCCAAAATTATACGTGGAATTCAGAAAGCATCACAGGATTTTTATTCAGAGCAATCTGCTGAGGCCGTTTATCCAGGGCAGAGCTGTAATTTTGTCACCTGCATTTAAAATTCATAAAGTGAAAGTAAGCAAGCATGTTTTGGGAATTGGGTCATGTTGGAAATAAGTATGGAACTTTGAATGTGAGGGCTGTTGGTTAGAATCCATTGTAAAATTGTTTCAAATTGAGTGTTTTAAGATCCTGGATATTGGTTATGTTGGAATTGCTTGTTGAATTTGCTGGTATTATAATGCATTTCATCATCCACAGGTTTGACGTTGAGTATGATCATAAGCACTGGTGTAAATCCACGAAAAAGAGGATCAACTCAATTGTGTTGCACGGAAGAGACATTGAAATTGCTAACTATTGGGTCAGTAAAATTGGAAAAGTTGCATGGCTAATCAGCTATTGTTATCATTGGTATGATGAAATTCAAACTTGTTTAAAGACTTAATCAGTTGACAATCATTCACAACAAACATCCCCTACTTCCTATCAATTAATATATATAATATATGCTGCTGCTGGTGTCAAATAATTGATATATATTTCTAAAAATGGAGGGGGGAAAAATTAATTAAAAGGAAGTTCATCTGCATAGTTTAAAGTGAGTATTCAAACATATTACTTTACAACCCTAACGTCGGTCTCAATTACAGAAATGCAACTGCAATGCGGGAGTTGCGGAGGTGAAAGGCAATGGGTGCTCCACAACGTCTGTGATGGGGAGGAGTACCGTAGACTCTGCACCAATTGCACCCTTAATGCCCACAAACCCCATTTCTGCCCATTCTGCTTCAAAGTCTACGATGACTGTGTTCCTCCTTCCCTCCACCAACGCCTCATGTGTATGAAATGCCCATCCATTTCCCACGTCTCTTGCCTTCCCTCCACCTATCCCTACTCTTCTCCTCCTTTTATCTGCCCTTCTTGCTCATCCACTCATTTCTCCTTCTTCCACCACTCTTCCCCCATTGATAACCACTCCGCCCGAGCCCTCCTCGCTGCTACCCAAATCGCAGCCTCCTCTATGACTAAAGCTGCTGTTCTCGCCAGGATTGAAGCCGAGAGGAGGGTTCAAGAAGCTTTCCTTGCTAAGAAGAGAGCCACTGAAGCTTTGGAAAGGCTCGCTTTCTTGTCTGCCAATCACAAGCCTTAAACACACCATCCCGATTCTGGATTATGGGATTTTCCCTAATCATCTATCAACTGTATTGTCTTGTTAATGTTGCTGAGTTTGTAAACATGATTCTCTTTTGAATAGGATTTCGTAGCTCATGTTCCTCAATATTGTCTAGCCACTCTTTATTTTCAGAAGCTCATTTCTTTACTGTTGTTTACATTTCTATGATCTCAATGTCCCTTCAATCATTTGCGACTTTGTCATTTCAATCACTCTTTGCTTTCCTTTTTTACGTCACAATCGTATCAAGCAGTAGCGGTGGATGACGTTGATTAGGCTTTAAATTGAAGGAAGTCGCACTACTTTGCTGGGCAATTTAGTTCACAGGATCAGGAATTTTTCAAATTCTTATAATGTTTCATTTTGTAAGTTTTGTACCTTGCATTTATTATCTAGGAAATCATGTATTAATATCCTTTTCTTCTCAGGACATTCTTTGGTTCACATTTAGTATTAGCATATAATGTCTGTAATATCGTGTAATCATTACTAATCCAAGCGAATGGAAAACCTTTTCACTGTAACTAAATTAAGTGTGCATTGAAGGAAAGCATGGATGGAGAATTCACTGCAACTAAATTGATGAAGTTGACTTCAAGAATGGAATACATAGTTAGTGCATGGGATGGCAATCAATGTCCATTCTCTCATTTCTTCTGTTATTCTACAACAAAACTGTTTCAAGTTGTTGATAGTTTTCAAGGGTTCTTAAGCCCAAGGAAATGAGGAAAACCTGTGGCCTACAACCACTGGTTACCTTGGAGAAATTGCCCTGCTTCTTGAACTGAAGAACCTGAGTTTTGTCTGTTAATACCTGATAACCTTTCCATTTTACTCTTTGACTTGTGTTAGCACCAGGCCGCCCGGTTTCCATACTCAGCATAGTACGAGGGGTCATGGTTTGAGCTTCCTGACCATTCTACCCAGCCAGCCGGCTCGATACAGCTCCTTTTTAGACTCCATAATAACAGTTCTGGAGTGTTTGCCTTCCTAAGGAAGATGGAAACTTAGTTTTTGACTGAAAGGGCTTCTTCTCTGGCACAATTCGGCAATTTTGGACAACCAAACCAGTGGATTCATGCTTGTCAGTTCTTCCTTGAGCAGTAACTGTGTTTCTCTGGCCAGGATGTGGCTTCCTAGCGATAATCAAACTATGTTGCATGACAGCAGTAGCATCACCAAAGATGAAATCAACAGTTCCACAGATGATGCAGTTGTGGTAGAATTGCCTGTGTGCTTGTTGATACAATGTGTCATGGTATCCTTCCATTCTGCAGTTGTACAATGCTGCCTTGTCTGCCTGGATGCGAAGAGCCACTGCTTGGTGCCCTACTGGACCAGCTGTGTTCCGAAATCCCATGGACTTGGACATAAATCCGTTGCCAATGGTCCTGTATGAGATGGGAAGTTTTATGAAAACCATCATATCTGAGAATTGCAAAAAGTAAGGAAAGCTATAAGGAATCTAACTCACGGAAAGTGGCATTTTTGAAGGTGGTTATCCCAGCCCTGTTGCTTTTATTTCCAGTGACAACTGTCGTCCTTGGCCCATCTCCGTACGTGAACACATTTTTTTGATCCTTTCTTATAGTAATATACTCATTACAAATCCCAGCTTTTGTAAAAGTAAAATATCTTGCTGCAAGTTTCTTAGGGTATGCAGCAAGGGCTGCTGCAATTGTTTTGTATTGGCCACTGCCATCCTGAGCTACGATGGCATCAGGCTTGACGTTGACAATGTTTTGGCTTGCCAATAATTTCCACTTTGCAGCTGACATCCATGAAGGAAAGCCACCACCGCTTCTTTTCGATTTAGTATCCTCTGCTTCCAAAAGTTTTTGAGTTGCATCAGCCTTGATGTTTAAAGGGATACTGAATGCAATGCCAAGATTTGAAATAGCAGAATTAATGATGGCCAACACATTGCTTGTTATCTCGGTGAAGTTAAGAAGCGCATCTGACATTGGCTTGTGAAGATGAGTGTGATCAAAGCCATCGGGCATGTCTGTTGGTATGATATCACAGCACTCAACCAGTTCTTTAGGTCTGCCTCCTTGTCTTTGAAACTATGCAAGCTGATGTTCCCCACAAAGGAGAAGGAATCTTGCATCTCGTCAATTGCAAATCGCAACAAATCCTTGCAGTCCTTGACAGCCATTCTACGGATTAGTGACGTTTTTGCCTATAATTTCTGCATGGTTTAAGGCTGATTTCAGTTGGCCAATTGTGTAGCTAAAGATGGCTTTGATGAAATCTAAAGGTATGGCATTTTGATTACGAGCAATGGTGTAAAGTGTCACACCCTATAAGTGGCTTAATTGGAAATTAGTAATTTTAAATGGACATTTAAGGGCAAGTGGGTTATTTACTAATAAAAGAGGATTATTTTGCAAGGAAACAAAAGATTTAAATGGCAGATTTTAGTTTGGTGAGTAAAAGGTAATTGTCAAGGACTTATTAGTATATTGTTGGACCAAATTGTAAAAGAGGATTATGTGGGTCTGTGAACTGTGCATGTGTGCCATGTGGAAGGAGAGTGTGTGCACGTGGTGAGGGAAAAAGAAAAGATTGAGAAAAGTTTAGTTGGCTGGAAAACAGAAGATTGAAAAAGTTCTCTCTCTTTTCTGGTTTTCTCTCACGTAAAACAACATTCTGTTCTTTCTCCATTTTCTGTTCTTTCTATCATTTGCATGTGTGTAATTTTGTTGAGGAGCTAGGGTTTGGTTGTGTTAGAAGCTTCAGAAGGTAAGTGGCACTGGTTCTATAGGATTTTTATAGTTGATTTTTCCTTTTTCTCGTCTTGGGTTAATGAATTATGGTTTTATCTGTATGCAAGCATCTGAAGTTAAGAGGTTAGATAAGGGAAAAGATAAAGTGGTGGACTAAGAGTGCAGTGGACATTTTGGGACTTCATTTCAGGTTTGGGAGTGTCTGTTTTTCCCATTTTGGATCCTGTTTCCAGTTTTGGTATTAATGTGATTACGTGTGTGTTTGTATATGAAATGCTAGAGTTATGTACCGTTGTTTATATAATTTCAGTAAAAAAAAAGAATGATATGAACATGCAATGAGTTGAATATGCATTAGATTGAATATGGATTTCCTGGAAAGTTAATGTTCTGACATTGCCTCTGTTTTAATTGTAAAAATGTGCTATTTGTGTTATAATTGCTGTGAATGTGCTCTGGAGACTTGAAGGTAAGTATTTGAATCATGATTGCATGAAAAATGGTTTTAGATAAAGTGAAGTTTTAAATTTTAGAAGTACTCTGTTTTCTGGATTTTCTGGTTTTTCACGTTTTCTGGAATTTCTGGAAATAAGTTTGGAGAAGAAGAAGTCGGTGAGAGAAGGATCACGTGACGTGATGGAACATCACGCCGTGACCTCCCTTCTTGGGAAGTCACGTGGCGTGATGAAGCATCACGCCGTGACCTTCCTTCCTTTGGGAAGTCGCGACGTGATGGAGCATCACGCCTCGCGACCTCGCCTGCTCCTTGCGTGTTCTCGTGATTCTTCTTCTTCCCCTCTCAGGCGTCACGAGACGTGACTGGTGGTCACGCCGTGACCGCCTGCTCTTCTGCCTGGCGCTCGCGTGAAGCTGCGTCACGAGACACCTCTGTCTGGGTGACTCGTGACCAGCCTTCCCTGCTGCCTTGTTTCCTAAAAACATGATTTTAACTTCTGATTTCAAGGGTTTTTGCATTACATGACAAAAGTTTGGATTTAAAATCTGAATTGTAATTAATAATTGTTTAATATTGAGTTGTATACTTAATTAAATAATTAATGTACATAATTTACTAGTTTATATTTTACATGAACATAAATTAACTTAAATGCGAATTATTTATACTTCTGCCTCTAGTAATTGATACTGGATGTATTTAAATGTTTCGGAATTTGATTTAGACACATGTACACGTGAAATATGTATTTGCATTTAGTGTATTTAATACTGATATTGGTGTTTGAACTGTTGAGTGGAGTTTTAAGCCTGAATAGTCATAGTAGTGGATAAGTAAGCGCTTACTTAGGTCAGTGTGTGTGTGCAGCTGCTATATGATAAAACGTTATACTTGGGTCCGTTTGCATCCTTGTTTCGATCCAGTATGGGTCTATATGGATTTAAATGCGAGACTTCGGTCTCTATATGAAAAATACATGTTTGAGACTCATGTCTCTATATGCTTGGGGTACTGTGTTCTATCAGTATCCATTTGACCGTATCCACTTCTAGAGAATATTTTAGACTAATCAGGCTATATGTTTAAATGGGTTACATATGTTGAGATGTATTTTTTTTACATGATTACAAGTGTATAATGCATATGAATTTCTACATAGCCTTATAGTTTGCACCTTGTATCTGTATACTTGGAATGATGAAAATTATGATTTGAATATTTAATTGCTTGTAATGTATATATTTATGCATGTCAATGTTTATATTTATGCATGTCAAGTAAGGAATTTGGTGATATGTTTACATGTATTATTGATGCCTTTGATTTTGAATCAGTAGAATATTGTATATGTATATTGTATGTCTGTTTTGTTCCTCCCCACTAAGCGTTATCGCTTAGCACGGGCTCTTTTCCCGTGCAGGTGGCGAGTTTAGCTTTGAGTCAGATATCTGCAGGTCGGCCACTAGGAGTCTTTTTGATTGAAGTTATCTGAAGTCTTCCGCTGTAATTTTTGTATATGGCTTATGTATAGCAAAGTAAAACTTTTGTAAAGGAACAAATATTATTTTTGTATATGTATTTGCTTACGAGCCTTTTTTTGTAAAACAATATTGATATATATTATATGTAAAAAGGATTTACCATTACATGATTAAAAGTTTCTTTACATCTCATTTGGTTTTTGTTTATACATGTGTATATGGATTCGTTATATGTGTTTGCTAGCGTGGCACTCCGGTATCCTTCCAACGGGGATGGCGGGGTGTTACATAAAGGCTATCAACACATCGATCCTTATAATCTGTTTGCATACAAAATGCTGCGACAGTCCTGGAAGTTGAAGAAATAAGATTGTTATCATCATTTTTCTTATAATTGGATCTGCCTAGAAAGCCTAAAACCTCCTACTACAACAGCCAAAGATACAACTAGAACGAGAATGGAGATTCCTCCTACGATGGCCTTCACTGGTTGCATCTCAACTTTTATGTTCTTTTGACATACTTGGATATTAATTATTAATGGGATAGCACCTGCTGCCAATGAAATGGAATGTGCAGATTAGTTTGACAAGTTTTTACGTAAGAGAACATGTGTGCATGAATTTTAGTAGTGGAGGTTAGAGAGAGAGAGGGAAGTGATTGAGGGTTCCTATTTATTTTACGGAGGTGGGGACTGTTCCTAGTTCATTGATCTCCCGAAATAAGCTGTCGTCCGTCGACATTCAAAGCTGTTATTTGAACCTCTATTTGCTTGATCACACCACCATACTCTTATTCCTTACCAATTTGACATACTTTTACTCATTACTCATAACAATATCAACAACTTGAATATCTCTTCTTTTTAAATTAAAAAAAAAAATGCCAAGTGCATTTATAATTCTAATTACCACAGTAATCAAAATTCTCAAGTCCTAAAAGTCTAAACATCTATGAGAGTACATATTCCTTCCCTTGTGCTGTTTTTACTTATATTTTGTTGGCTTTTTTTTTTAAGCATCTACTAGAAGATTAAAGAATTGCAAGAATTCTTAAATCCGTTCAAGTATGGCACAAGTGGAGTGGTAGGTACACAGTGACATATCCTGAAAGATGGCCTCTTTGCTCCTTCAAATGTCTTTCCCAAACTATTCTGCTTCCAACGCTTCCAAGTTCCGGTCTTTACCTATCCGTAAATGCTCATCTATGTCTCAACTCGCCCAATTTCACTCCCAAATTATTCGACTTGGTCTTTCCACTGATAATGATGTTATTGGTCGACTCATCAAGTTCTGTGCGCTGTCCAAGAATGGCGATTTAGCTTATGCCATCAAGCTGTTCGCCACAATTCCTCACCCGGATGCTTTCATTTATAATACTATCTTTAAAGCCTATCTGCATTACGACTTGCCCAAAAACTGCATTCTTCTCTACTTTCATATGTTGCAACACTCTGTTATTCCCAATAATTTCACTTTTCCTTGTGTCGTTAGAGCTTGTTGTCTCAGTCATAGTATTGTAGAAGGGAAACAAATTCATGCTCAGGTTTTGAAATTTGGGTTCGGAGCTCATGACGTTTCCTTAAACAATTTGATTTTTATGTATGCCAAGTTTCAATCTTTGGAGGAAGCAAGGCGTGCCTTTGATAACATCCCTGACCAAAATCTTGTCTCCTGGACTAGTATGATTTCTGGGTATTCTCAGTGGGGATTTATTGATGAAGCTTTTGAAGTTTTTCAGCTGATGCCGGAAAAGAATTCTGCTTCTTGGAATGCTATTATTGCCGCATACGTACAAAGCAACCGGTTTCATGAAGCATTTGTTTTGTTCGATAAGATGAGAGCAGAGGGGATGGCTTTGGACAAGTTTGTGGCAGCTACTATGTTGTCGGCTTGTACTGGATTAGGTGCTTTAGAGCAAGGCAAGTGGATACATGGTTACATTGAGAAGAATGGAATTGAAATTGACTCCAAACTTGCAACATCAATCATTGACATGTACTGCAAGTGCGGTAGCTTGGAGAAGGCCTTTGAAGTGTTCAGCAGCTTACCTTATAAACAAATTTCTTCATGGAATTGCATGATTGGAGGGCTGGCGATGCATGGCAAAGGAAAGGCTGCAATTATGCTATTTAAGGAGATGGAGAAGGAGATGGTAGTTCCCGATCACATTACTTTTGTGAATCTCCTTGCGGCATGTGCTCATTCAGGTCTAGTTGAGGAAGGTCGTTTTTATTTTTCATACATGACTCAAGTTCATAGAATTGAACCCAGAATGGAGCATTTTGGATGCATGGTTGACTTACTTGGTCGAGCTGGAATGATGGAGGAAGCAAGAGAGCTCATCGATACAATGCCTATGAGCCCTGATGCTACTGTACTAAGTGCTCTTCTTGGAGCCTGCAAGAACCACAGACATCTTGAGTTAGGAGAGGAAATAGGAAAAACAGTCATTCAACTCGAGCCTCACGACAGCGGGCGCTATGTGCTATTGGCCAACTTATACGCCAATGCTGGTAAATGGGAAGATGTTGGCAATGTGAGGAAATTGATGAATGATAGAGGAATAAAGAAGACTCCAGGCTTTTCCATGATTGAGTTAAAGGGCACTGTAAATGAATTTGTTTCAGGTGAAAGAAATCATCCTCATTCCAAAGAAATATATGCTCAAGTTGATGAGATGCTGGAACGTATAAAGGCTGTTGGGTATGTGGCCGACACCAGCCAAGTCCTACATGAGGTTGACGAGGAGGATAAGGAGAAGCCCTTGCACTACCATAGTGAGAAACTTGGCATTGCATTTGGATTGCTTAATACTAAACCAGGAGAAATTCTTCGTATCTCCAAAAACTTGCGCATATGTAAAGACTGCCATGAAGTAACCAAACTTATTTCAATGGTGTTTGACAGAGAAATAGTCATAAGAGATAGGCATCGGTTTCACCATTTTGAAAAGGGTCACTGCTCTTGTAAGGATTACTGGTAATATAACATGTTGACATGGTTGTCAATGAAACTATATATATGTATATCGCAATTTGTATGATTCTGATCAGTTAAACTTCAACATGATTCAATACGTAGAGGCTTTAGAAACATTGGACACCGAGTTGTATTAAACAACAAACTGAGCGGGGTACCGAGTCAGAAGATTTAGGGAGTCACTGGACTCATTGGCGATTCCTGATGAATTCAGACACGGAATGAAAACAATCTTTTATATATATATATATATTAAAAAAAAAAAAAAAGGAAAATTGGGAGTGACCTTTACCAACAAAGAAAAGGATGGCAGAGCACACCGTTTAAGTGCTAATTTATTTATTTATTTCCTCAAATCAATAATGGAATAATAATTATTATTTTTTTTTTTAAAATAACAACAACACGAGAGAAAAGATGAGGTCAGCATTGAACGAAAAATCGGGGTCGAGTTGAAGTTGAAGCAAATCACTTGGTGACTCGCGATTCCCGATTCCAACACAGCCGATCCCTTTTGTTCTTCCCCACTCACCAAATTTCGTTTTTCTTTCTGATTTTCCCTCCAATGCTCCGATCCCACTTTTTTGTTGCAATTTTTGCATTTTTTTAACGCTGAAAACCTTCAAAATACTGAATCCATCAAATCAAATGCGAAATGTTTAGCCAAATCATTATTAGGCTTTCGGTTCTTCAGGTATGCAAAATGGCAATGATGCTCCAGTTAGGGATTCTTTTTTTTCCTTCTCTGTGATGATATCGACAAGCATAAATTCAAATATTTGTCTATTCTTCAGCATTGCAATTGATAGTTAACCTTCCTCCTCAACAGAAAAGTTACCAACTTTTCAATGTTAAAAGTGAAGTGGTATGTATTTACTTTACCTGCTTCAATTTTAGCATAGAATTCTTAGTCCCTCGATCACAATACTAAATTTGTCATTTTGCTCCAAATTTATAAGATAGTGTTAGGTATCAGTTTATTTTGTGGCATGTGCTCTCGCTATGTCGTACATTATGCATCATTGATGAAGATGGAAAGCAAGAATTAGTTCTTCATTGTGAAGATGTGTTTATGGCAAGAATGAGAACCCTTTTTTTGCTTTAGCTTACTAAAAAAAAAAAAAAAAAAAGAAAAAAAATTGATGAATGGTTGAATCGATGGCGCCACTTCGGTCCTCTGCAATTGTTGATCCAGGGTGGGAACATGGTGTTGCTCAAGATGAGAGGAAGAAAAAGGTGAAGTGCAACTACTGTGGAAAGGTAGTTAGTGGTGGGATATATAGGTTAAAGCAGCATCTCGCTCGAGTATCTGGAGAAGTCACTTACTGTGATAAGGCTCCAGAGGAAGTATACCTTAGAATGAAAGAAAATTTGGAGGGATGTCGTTCCAATAAAAAAGCAAAACAATTCCAAGATGATGCACAGGCTTACTTGAATTTCCACTATGAAGATGAAGAAGAGCCTGTTGGCTTCAAAAGTAAAGGGAAGCAAATAATAGGTGATGAGAGTTTGGTGGTAAATTTGACACCAGTTCGATCAGTTGGATACGTTGACCCTGGATGGGAACATGGTGTTGCCCAGGATGATAAGAAGAAGAAAGTCAAGTGTAATTATTGTGAAAAAGTAGTTAGTGGAGGTATTAACCGATTTAAACAACATTTAGCTAGAATTCCTGGAGAAGTAGCACCTTGTAAAAATGCTCCCGAGGAAGTATACCTTAAAATAAAAGAAAATATGAAATGGCACCGTACTGGAAGGAGACCAAGACAACCTGATAGCAAGCTCACATCTGCATTACATAAGCAGTCTGATGATGAAGATGAAGAAGATGAACAACAAGAAAATGCCATGCTTCATAAGTGCAAGGAAAGACTTGTAATTGGTGATAAACGATTATGCAAAGATTTGAGAATGACTTACAAGGGGATGACTTCTAGTAATGTATCCGAACCATTATTTAAAAAATCAAGGCTGGACTCTGTTTTTCTGAATACACCACACAGTCTGACACCATCATCTTGCAAACAAGTAAAAGTGAAATCTAAGGCTAGCAGAAAATCTCGCAAGGAAGTTATTTCGGCAATCTGCAAATTCTTTTACCATGCAGGAGTTCCATTACAAGCTGCAAACTCCCTCTACTTCCATAAGATGCTGGAATTGGTTAGTCAATATGGACAGGGTTTGGTAGGCCCTCAGAGCCAGGTGATATCTGGTCGCTTCCTGCAGGAGGAAATTGCAACTATAAAGAACTACTTGTTTGAGTACAAGGCATCCTGGGCAATAACTGGCTGTTCTATAATGGCTGATAGTTGGTTGGATATTGAGGGTAGGACACTGATCAATCTTTTGGTTTCTTGCCCCCATGGTGTATATTTTGTGGCTTCAGTTGATGCTAGTGATATGTTGGAAGATGCTTTTAGTCTGTTTAAGCTATTGGACAAAGTCGTGGAAGAGATGGGTGAAGAAAATGTAGTGCAGGTAGCATCCAACTCTTCCTGATTCTCAAGTAGCCTGTCATTCTTAATCATGATTTGGTCATGGCTAACTCGTATTATCCCCTTGCATTTTCTTCTTTTTGTAGGTGATCACTAAGAATACTCCTGCCTACAGGGCTGCTGGAAAGATGCTTCAAGAGAAGAGAAGCAATTTATTCTGGACGCCATGTGCCTCCTACTGTCTCGATCAAATACTTGAAGATTTTCTGAAGATTAAATGTGTAGCAGAATGCATGGAGAAAGGGCAAAAGATTACAAAACTGATTTACAACCGCATTTGGTTGCTGAATCTTATGAAAGAATTTACCCAGGGGCAGGAACTTCTTAGGCCAGATGCTACTCGATGTGCCTCTAGCTTTGCAACTCTACAGAGCTTGCTGGACCTTAGAACTAGTCTAAAAAGGATGTTTCAATCGAGTAAATGGACTTCTTGTAGGTTATCCAGGTCAGATGATGGAAAAGAAGTGGATAAGATTGTAGTAAATGCTACATTTTGGAAGAAGGTGCAATACATCTGCAAATCAGTAGCTCTGATAATGGAAGTGCTTCAAAAAGTTGATAGCGGTGAATTTCCATCAATGCCCTATATATATAATGACATGTATAGGGCAAAGCTTTCAATCAAATCAATTCATGGAGATGATGCACGGAAATATGGTCCATTCTGGAGTGTGCTGGAGAAACACTGGAACTCATGGTTGCTTCACCCTTTATACATGGCTGCTTATTTCTTGAACCCATCATACAGATATCGTTCTGACTTTCTGGCGGTAGGAGACATGGTGATATTTATTTGAATCAAACACTTTTTATTTATTTATTTATTTTTGCTGACAGTGCTTCTATGTAAATTACAGCATTCGGAGGTGATGCGTGGACTTAATGAATGCATCCATCGACTGGAGCCAGACAACATGAGACAGGTTTCTGCATCCAAGCAGGTAAGAACTTTGGGTTTAAAAAGGTGTTTAGTTCAATAACTAGATGTTTGCCTTTTCAACAATGCTTTCTTACATAATCTCTCAGATTTCTGAATATAATTCTGCAAAAGGAGATTTTGGAACTGAATTGGCAATTAGCACAAGAACAGAGCTTGACCCAGGTGATACAATTGTTTGACATGTTGGAATAATATCATTGGTTGAGAAATTCAAGCTTAGATGTTTTATGTAATACTTTGATCATATTGATTGCGGACTGGTTATTAATCTGTCATATCAGCTGCATGGTGGCAACAACATGGAATAAGCTGCTTAGAACTGCAACGAATAGCTGTGCGTTTGTTAAGCCAAACATGTTCCTCATATGTTTGTGAACACTCTTGGAGCATATATGATCAGATCCATAGCCAGAGGCAAAATCGCTTTACCCAGAAAAAAATGGATGATCTAGTATTTGTCCACTACAACTTGAGACTTAGGGAATGCCAACTAAAGAAAAGATATGGCAGCTCAATGTCCCTTGATGGTTTGTTGCCTGAACGGTTGCTAAATGACTGGATTGTAGAAGCAGAGAGGCATTCGTTTCAAGAAGACGAGGTATCTTTTAATCCCTCACTCTTATAAGTATCAAGTTGTGTGACTGATGCTAGAATTTACATTAATAATTGAATTGAATTGAATTTATTTGCTGGGATATGAACTGAATATAAATGAAGGTGCATTGCTTGAACCTGCCTGCAAGTGAAAAAATATTGATTTGACAAAGTGTGACATGAATTCCCGTTTGTTGTTTTGAAGGAATGCCTATGCCTATACAATGAAAATGGAGGAATATATGAGGAGAGATGTGAAGATGATTATATAGATTATGAGGATGGATATGTGGAGGCGCAAAAGGGAAGCCTTGAGCTAGTGAATATGGGTGATATGGAAGCCATGGATGTTAATCCTGCTAATGCAGGTGCTACTACTGAGGATGATGAGGATGATGATGGTGATAATTTTTTTGATGATAATTTGAGCGATTAGATTAGTTATCTGACTTAAGCTTTAATGAAATGAATTTAGAGAGATGTTCAGTTGATGTAAAATTGTTGTAGTTCATCTTCTCTCCTCTCTCAATTTATTTATTAAATGTGAAATTCCACTGCAAATTTTTTCAATATATTTTATTTTTCCTATAAATTTAAATTCATACTTGGCACTTATAAGGATCTACCTATTTCAATAAACCATAACCAATCAGTGTTTCCCTTTCACCCATCAATTCACAATCACGAGATAAATAAATAAATATTCATTCCATTCTTTATTATCTGTCATTTTTGAGTAGAATATAAATTTTATTTATCTGACACTTTTAAATTTTCAATGCAATTTAATTTTCTTTTTACAAGTTAATTTTCATTTTCAATAAAAATTGACCAATTAGATTCATTTTTTTATATTAAATCATTCAATATGCATTGAATAACTTAATTTTTTTTTTTAAATTCAAGACTAATTAATATTTCTTAATTCTAGTAAAAATAATAAAAGTGACAATTATAAAAGAATGAAGGGAGTAATATTTTTGAAATTAGTAAAAATAAAAATAAAAAAAAATAATAATAATGAATATTATTAAACTACACTCGAATAATACAAATTAATTAATATTGCAGTTTTCAGGACTTTGTGAGACCAAAATATGAATGAATGATTTCATTCTGATGTCCCGTAATTAAAAGTAAGAAAAACAAATAAATTGGACCCAGCAGCCCAAACTACGGCCCATAAATACAACACTCTGACGCTGCATCCTTTTCCTTCTCCCTCTGAGGACTCGGGTAGCTACACGAACCCTACTTCTCTGCCTTCCCTTCGCTTTACTGTAATCTCTTCATTCACGTCAATGAACTTGCAGGTATATTGCTAATGAGACTTTTTTTTTTTTACATTTTAAATAAAATCGAGCTTTAAATTCTTCTCCTTTTTAATCAAAATCGGCGTAACCTTGATTGGGAAGTCATTAATTTCAATATTTCCCTTGAAGGCGAATCAGGTTTTTTGAGTTTGAAATAGAGTGAGGATGGAAGAAAAGAAGCCGGTGATTGGACTTTCGTGGCAGCCAAAGTTGCCGGTTTTGTCGTCATCATCATCATCATCAAAAACTAGTAATATAAAGATTCAAGACCGACCTGAGAGTAGTGCTCTTTGGAAACCCACTGCGGAGCTTGTTGATGGCCTCTTTTTACCGCCTAATGATCCTAAAAAGTTGAACAAGTTACTCAGCAAGCAAACCAAAGATACACTTGGGAAAGAGTGGTATGTATTATATTAATTTTGTTTGCTGTAAGTTGTTTATTTTGTTTGTTTTCCTCCACAACCCAACTGCATTAGATGGCGTTTATTGACCAGAGTGGTTTTTATTAGGTTTGATATGCCTGCCCCGAATATCACGCCAGAGTTGAAGAAAGATCTCCAGCTGCTCAAGGTTCAATTTTCTTTCTTTTTCTTATTCTGCGAATTCCAGTTTGGTGCCTTGTGTTTGTTCTTTGTGGATCTATATCTTTTAAGGAACACTGCATCATTGACTTCAATTGTTGGTTGCTTTATCATGATGCAGCTGAGGAATGTTCTTGATCCAAAGAGACACTACAAAAGGGGTGATTCAAAGTCAAAAGCATTACCCAAGTATTTCCAGGTAAGCCCATCTGAAATAAGCTGAGAAATTAGAGTTTGTGATGATCTGCTATTGTGTTCCCTTTTTACTTCTTCTTGATGTTGTCCATATTTAATGGCTAAAATGGTAAACATTTGGTTCTTTGACGATTTTCAGGTTGGCACAGTTGTTGAGTCAGCAACAGATTTCTTTTCTGGAAGGTTGACTAAGAAGGAGAGGAAGGCAACCCTTGCAGAGGAGCTGCTTTCTGATCGTACTCTTGCAGCTTACAGGTGAGGCAGATATGACCTCTGTCTTATATCCCAGAGAATATGATCTGATTAATGAAAAATATGTCAAATTACTAACATAGTGATTCAATGTTTAGTTATCCTTTGTTTATTAAGAACACTATAATCTAAGATACTTGCACTGACAGCATACCATCTCATCAACAAATAAAATACATGTACTGTGAGCATAACATTTCATCAAAAAATAGGGGGTGGAGAGCAATATATAGGTTTATTCCTGTAGAACTTGGTTCAAAAAGTTTAATGAGTGAGCATTGTATAGAGCATCAACTTCTATTCGTGAAATGGGAATCAAGAAATAAATAAAGGCTTAATGTAGCAGAAAAGCATAGAAAAATTTTTGGTGAAGGGCACCAGCTCTGTGGACGTTTGCTCACCGCATACAAAATGCAGAGAAATTTCTATTGTGTTTTGAGTAAAGCTAATATTATTCCCCATTGCAAGCACACGAGCACTTGCGAACATTAATCTTATCTGTGTTATACATCATGTTACAGGAAGCGTAAGGTACGAGAGATAGAAGAACAAAATCGACCTGCTGGAAATGAGCAATGGAAGATAAAGGGGCGACAGTCTAGGAAGAGAGCCAAGGAAAGAAGGCACTGATATCTTATTGCACGCCTCCGTGGTTTATCATGTGTCATTTTTGAGTGCTTGCTGATTTTGCAATCTCAAAGTTCATAAAGAATTCAAGATACATTCTGAGTAAAATTTGTCAACCGCTTCAAGTTTGTGTGTGTGTGTGTGTGTTCTTCCTATGAAGATAGGTGCTCAAGTTATTTGAACTTATTTTGAAATTGCAGGCCGTACACTGAATTGGTTTCTATATTTCAGTAGATTCGTGAGAAACTAGGTGATAAAAGAATCCACAAAACAACAATGGCTCTTTTTAGTCATGCAAGTTATCGAAAGGCAAAAAAAAATTTGAAGGTACTGGGCCATGCCCTTCCTGCAAACATTAGATATATAGTGAATGAACTTATATACGAAGCCAGTGGATTGCCAACAGAAGAATAGAGCACTTGTATGCTACCATAAATGACTGCCAGTAAGTCAATTTGTTAGACTGAACAATATGATTGCCAGCCAGCCAGCCAGCCAATTTGTTGGACTGAGCAGTTAACAGCATCGCATCATTATCATTTAACATTTAACATTTCCATAAGTCAATCATAAAACAAACAAGAAGACCAACGTCAACTTTAGCGTTGAACAATCAAGGCAGAGTTGAACGATCAAGGTAGAGGCTCCTGCGAGTCTCCCAACCGCCACAAATGAAGATATGCGTCGGTCCCTGCATTCATACAACATAAATCAGTATAAAACTTATATTGGTAGTACACATCAAATTAATCATCTCTAAACAAACTAATAGCAAAAACGATAGTGCATCTCCTCTGCTTTTCTTCTTCTTCTATTTCTATTATATTTCTTTTACCCTCAACATTTTACTGGTATCATCTCCCCGTTTCTTTCTCCCACTTTAAAGTAATCATACCACTTTGTGATGCCATTTACTTTATAGGGCAAGCAAATAAAATGCACTTCGGCTATTTCCTGCCTAAGTTTTGAACAATTTTGATGGGATTAGGCCCATCCCCAGTGTTTCCTGTGATAATTTGCTGGAGATAGCCCTTGTTACTGCACTCGGAAACTCATAATATAATAATCTAAAATCAGAACTCCAGACCACTTGCATTGAAAATGGGCAAAACTGTCATTTGCTACCTTATTGTACTGCACAGTCAAAGACATACTATACCAATTATGTGCGTCAGTTTCTGCAGTCATGCACCTGCCCAATACATTGATATCATAAAATTGACACTCACCATATCCCTCCATAGAGATGATCTGCAGATCACCTCCAAAATACCGAGCGTACAAACGGCTAATTGGAAGCCCATATCCATATCCAGCCATTGTTACTGTATCAGCAGTGCCAAGATCATCATGCTCATCCAGTGGGTTTTTAGCAGTGCTGTAAAGATATGTGAAAATTTTGGGAAGACCACTTCTTGGGATACCACCTCCTTCATCTGAAACCTATGAAAGCAGCTAGATCGACTTATTAATGTCTAATTAGCCATAAAATGATTAAAAAAAAAAAAGTGGATGTGCACAAAAAAAAATTAGAAGATGTGGAACTAGCTCTTTCTAAAAGCATACAGTACAAGGAAGTTGTACCTTTATAGTGACATCCTCAATTCCTTCTGCAACAATTATACGGACAGGAGGTGCAACTTTGTCTGAGTCCATATAACGCTCTTGAACAGCACGCAAGGAATTCTTGACCAACTCAAACACCATAAGATGCAAGTGCGCTGGAACATACCTGCCACCAAGCAAATGAATGTCCAGAGACTAGAAAGGTAGAGAATAATGATAATCGACAATAGTGGAAAGGATTTATGATTTAGTCAGAGGAGAGAGATATAAAGAAAAATAGAAACAATTACACCAACAGCAAATCAATATAATGGTGTGCTTGTGTTTGTGCATGTGAGAGAGGGAGGAAAGACTGTCATATCCTCCCTCTCTCCCACTCTGCAACTCCTGCAAGAGGGATAGAAGGTTAAGATAGAATATCAATTTTAGGAGGGGAAAGACATATCTGTATTCTCTTTAATATATGAAGCTGATTACATTTCAAAAGAACAAATTAAAACAAAGTTGGAAAAGTAAACTTACGGGAATGTAAAATTGGGATCTCCGTATATATTAACTTCTGGTGCGCTGCCATACTCTCGTAAACAAATGGCACGGGCATCCTCACTGGCATTCCGCGCTACCTCAACAGGAGACAGTTTCGTATGAATATAACCTATGCAATGAGGAGCAGGATTGGGATTATGCAGCTCCACATGCTGCCCTGAGCAAAATTAAAAATAAAACCAGCATACAGAGAGTTTAGAAAATTCAGGTGAGGATAACAAGAAAGTTCATAGGAGTAAGAATTGCCAATGAAGAAACCAATCAAGTTTAATCATAAGATAATAGGAAAAGGGAACTAACCAATAAGCATTCGGATTCCAATTCTGGACATATAAAACCGATCCAGAAACTGATGAACCTCATCAAGATCTTCATAAACAATCTTTGGACTAAAGCTTTTCTTCAATTGTTGAACACCCAGAGCCATTGTAGGAACCACATTGTTGTGTCTGACCTTAATTGCCTTAATCATTTGTGTAAATTCCTTCTCATCATTTGAGTCCTTGATCTCTGGAAAGGATCTGAGATCACGGAAAGAATCCAGATACCAATCTCGCACCTTTGAATGAAAAGATAAGGTTGAATGAGTATTCTTACGTTAACGGAACAATTTGAAAATGAGCCATCATAGAATTCAACATATTCAGAAAAGAAATAGAGCATTATTAAGCGGTAAACTTAAAGGAAGCACAACCAATAAATATAAAATTTCAAATGGCAGGAAGGATTGACAAAATTAAGCGCAAGCACGTAGCCCCTTCATATCTTTTTTTCCCTATTTCTGAAAGCCAAAAAAAAGACTGCATTCACATGATAATTTGTAAAGGAGCAAACGATAAAACTTCAAAATTTCTAAACAATCAGAACACTTGGTAAGTGCAATTGGAATTATAATAAACGAACCTAATTAATACACACTAAATCCACAATGCTGAACAAGCCCACTAACTCATGGGATGGATTTTTTTATGTTAAAAAAAGAGATGTACAGAGGAGGAACCAATTAATTAATTAATTAAAATTTCAAAATCCATCTCGATGAATTTATTTTATTAATATTTATTTGGTAAGACATGCAGAAGCACATGTTAATATGATATTAATTCTTTTTTAAGGAAAAAGAAATGCTAAGTCAGCTTATCGAAGCCCTTGAATTGATTGCTAAGGTATTTGAAAAGGAAAAATTAGAGTTAAATATTGAATTAGCGATTTCTCTTGGCACTAAGAAAAAAAAAATGAAGAGGTAGAAAAGAGAGAAGACCTTAAGAATGGCGGGCTTTTCAGATAAGCCATAAGGCAGAGACTCAAGCTCAATAGCCCTCCTAGCAATACGAATAGGTAGCTCCTTGTGAAGGAATTGAGCTGAAATGAGCAACTTCTTGTCAGAAGGGGTGGACCCAAATTCCATCATATACCTCAAGCTAACCCCTGTCTGCTTCATGCATCCCCACCTATGAACTTCCTCTATCAAAGACTTGGAAAAGGATCGGCACGCCTTCTTAGCCGCCATCCCTCCGTCCTGATGAAACTGAATTCCGATTCCGATTCCGAGAGCTGATGAGTTGCTCTAAATCCACCCACATGCAATCCCAATCCCAAACCCAAATGCGAAACTGACATATAAAATGGTTTGGTTGTTGTTGTAAAGAAGAAAGCAGGGGAGGTATGAGACCCAAAATACCAAATTAAATAGAAACGGAGAACAAAGTAAGAAATGCAGACTCCACCTCTAAACCTAGGGTTAGATATTAACCGAAGCAGAGGTGTAGAGGTGGAATTGTTTTTCTCCCAAAACCGGATTAGCGGGTAATGACAGGCAGAATCATTCACAAAGACAAAAATTGAAATATATTAAGGTTGGCACGTGAGGGTGGGGGAGTTGCTGGGTTAGAGTAATGACACGTGTAAAGACGAGGGTGTGGATAATATTAAGAGCGGCGTTTAAGGCACATGCGCAGGCGCAGGCACAGGCTCAGTTGTTTTTCCTTTTTTGAGAAGAAAGAAGCATATATAAATTAACTTGAGCGAAAGTTAGGATAACATTCTATGCATGAAAACTAACGTAATTAAGGCAGGCTATAGCTAACACATGAGCTTCTCCATTGGCTTGTCTTCTAATCCATCTGATTAAAACATTAGAACAAATACAAAGAATATCCTTTCAATTTTGAATGATAAGTCCAAACTCAGAATCATCCATCTTACTATCTTAAATACCTTTAACAACATTCAGGACATCAACACAAACACAAACACAAACAACATTATTTTTTATATGCTGTAACCATTTTTAAGAGCAAGAGCTTCTCCAATACTAGCATTAGCATTACCATTTCCCTAACTACAACCTCAAACAGCTTTTCATAAAGAAAGCCTTCATCATCCTCTAATATAGTTCCAAACCCCAACTTGTTTTGCTCCTGGAAGACAGCACCATCAATATAGCACACACTGTCCATCCATACCTCGTCATCTCGCAAAAATAAGCCAATTGTTCAACTCCTGCGCCCCAACATTCGCCTCTTGCCATTCCCCCAAGTAGTTCTTCGCTTGGTCTGCCATAAGAGTAGCCGACATCTGCTTATTATTCCACAAGAGATTATTACGACCATGCCATAAATGACACAGTATGCAACAAAATTCTTCAAGTTTAGAATTAATAGAAGTGGCCATCACCTGCAAAAAGAAAAATCTCTAATATGAATGTTAGAGTCCTCAAACACACCTCCTGTCTTACTCCACACCTCCTTCACCCTACAACACTCCATAAACACATGATTCAAAGTCTCATCCGCTCCACAAAACTTACAGTTCATACTCAATTCCACCCCATGTCGTCTCAAACGATCCTTAGTGGGGATAATCTCCCTAAAAAATCTCCACATAAATTCTCTAATTTTAGGAGGGACATTAAGATTCCAGATCTTTGTCCAAAAACCACCATCAGCCCGGTATCTATCCTTACCTAACAAAGAGAAGACACAAGAATAACCTAACTTCACTCTATACTTTCCTGTTTTTTCCAGGCTCCAAATGAAACTTGTCACTTCCATTCACTGTACTGAGTGGAATACTCAAAATAGCTCCATCTTCTTCCACAAACAATTGAGAAACCTTCCCCACATTCCAAATATCCAGCATTAAGTCTTTAACTACAAGATCACTCTCAAAAATATCAAGACCTCCACACACTAGGATAGGCACTCTTTTTGGCACCCAATGATCATTCCAAACATTAATATTCTCTCCGGTACCCACCCTCCACCTCACCCTTTGCTTCAGTAACTCTCTAGACAACACTACACTCCTCCAAGTGAAGGCCGGATTCGAACCATCACGAGCAGTCAAAAAATTCTCCGAAGGAAAATATTTAGCTTTATAAATACGATAAATGAGAGTGTTAGGTTCAGAAATTAATCGCAACCCCTATTTCCCCAGCATAGCTATATTAAAACAATGGAGATCTTTAAACCCAAACCCACCATCTTTTTTACTCATACACATTTTATCCCATGCTAACCAATGAATATTATGCTTCCTATCCGTTTTCGTTCCCCACGAAAAGGAATTGATCATCATTTGAAGCTCATAACAAATCGAAATGGAAATCATAAACACACTCATACAGTAAGAGGAGATAGCTTGACAAACCGACGCAAGAAGAATCTATTTACCCGCTCTAGATTGAAAATTATTACTCCAATTAGAAGCCTCTTCCACACCCTATCTCTAAGAAAACCAAAAATCGACTACTTGTTCCTTCCAACCAATATGGAAAGACCCAAGCACTTTCCTCCCCCAATAGACAAATGAACACCCAAAATTTCTGAAAATTAATGGCTTGTCGTAAGGCCTTGAAAATACTTTTCACCTGACCACTTTCCTAGAAGTGGCACAAGCTGAATTGTTGGCAATTTAATTTATAGGTGTTTTAATATGATTACAGTCTTTTGATTTGCAAAGCTGTATAGCATTGAATTGAGTAATTTCAATTTATGTGTTTTGAGTATAGATAGTATTTATAGAATGCAAATCCTATAATTCATACTGTTGGTTGTTTACAGGCCGAATAAAAGCCAGAGTGTGGGCTGGGCTACTAACTCCTATTCCCATCCATTCCCAGTCAGTTGTTGTTCTTTCATTTTACATTACACCACCCAGTACTTAATCATCACCTTAATTATTACTCTCTCTCTCTCTCTCTCTTTCTTTAATTAATCCTTTCTCCTCCTAAATATATATATATATATATATATATATATATATATATATATATTTAACATTATTACTGTTGTTATTATTGGCTGTTTAAAGTGATTATTATAATAAAATAGTATTTATTTGCAAATACGTAAAAAATGAAAACATTTATTAAATTAGTAGAAGAAACAAATTAATTTTAAAATTTAAAATATTATTATAACGAAGGTATTATCGGACAGCTATTGTTTCCCTTCCCTTTCTTCAACGATCTATTGGCATGCTGTCTCATTTACCCTAAAACGTTTGCATCTTCCCCAATTCTCTCTTCTTCTTCCTAAATTATCAAATTTCTTTTTCTTCCTTTACTTTCAATATCCAGTTTCCCACCTACTCAAACAGAGGCCTTCTTTGATTTTGAATCTGGATTCTTAGATCCAATTCCATCGTTTCGGTTTTCAATTCTGCTGCCGGGGATTTTCAACATTTCCGGCCACTAGCGGGATCCAATGGCTACCGAGTTTCAGATGACTCCTCAGTTGGAGCAGATCCATGGAGAAATTAAGGACAATTTTCGAGCTCTTTCGTAATCTCTCTTTCTGTAGCTTCATCCTTAATTATGCTCTATTTTTATGTACTTTGAGTAATTTATATCGCAATTCTCATCTGGAGATCTGAGATGAAATTGGGCTTTATTCATGTTTTGTTTTCCTTCTTTATATTGTAAGACATTTAAGTGACTTGTGGACTTTCCTCTTCTATCCTAGTTGCATTTTGCATCAAACTGAAGATTAATCTTATTGGCAACGATTTGCGCCCAAATCTTCAATCTCGTTAGCTGTTTGCAAGATTTTTATATTGCCCACCGCCTTCTAGGCCTTGAGTTGCGCTTTTTAATGCTTCTTAGAATTTTAAGTCACTCTTTTTAACTATTAGGGTATCAAATCGCTGCTTCAGCTATTAGAATGAATTAGTGAAAGGCTTTTCTTGGGTATGGCATCTTAGCAGTGGATGCTAAGTGAAGGAAGCTCCAAGGTTGGAGCCTTAGGATTTTTCTAGGTCCAGCAAATTGTTTTTGATGGATTCCAGTTATGCTGAAACATCGGATATCAAGTCATAGACACAGCTATTATTTGTACTATCATGGTGGCTCCCGTTGTTGAAGTTACTGAATACTTGAAGTGGGTCTCTTACTTTGATTTGGTGGAGCCTCTTAAGAAACCTGTTGAACAGCAGAAATTATGCCTCTATGCTGTTTGCTTTTACTTTTGAAATTGATGCAAATGCTAGGCTTAGATCATTGCATAGAATAAATTGAATCAAATTTTGGGATTAGGATGATGAGGGAAGCTTGAGGCTCTCCTGCAACAGGGCTGTTGCGAAGGCTTTTAAAATGGGCAATTATGTTGTATTTCTTTCATTTTAAAAAAAAAAAAAAGAAAATCCATATATTTTAGTGTCTACCATATGTTTTAGTGTCTACTTCCTTCTAGATTTTCTTTACATGTATTGTGTTCCAAATCAGAACGATATGAACATGTTTTTCTGAAGTAAAAGAATACATGTCTGCAAGTAGCAGGTCATTATCACAGATATACAGCTCCACCATCTGAAATAGTTGCCTGGATTTATGCACTACTAGATATGAAGTCAATTTTTTGGATCATGTATTTCCAATTCTTTTGGTTCTTTGGTGTGATTGACCATTTAGATCCACACTATGACCATGATCTTTGTCTAATTGTGTCTTCAACATTGATTTTGATTACCCCAAAATGTGGTTGATTGCACATGTGCTGTATTGCCATCTTAATATGCATTTAAGGAAGAATAATTTATGTATGGTTTTTACTTGTATGTCTGCAGAAATGGATTCCAGAGGCTGGATAAAATCAAAGATTCCAACAGACAAAGTAAACAGCTTGAGGAACTTACTGGGAAAATGAGGGACTGTAAAAGGTAACAGATTTGTTTTCTCGATATTATATCTTATTGCAGAGGTTTTATCTAAAAGTCTCAACTAATCTTCTTGGTTGGATTTTGCATATCTATCGGAGTTAAGCCAAGTTCCCCACAAAAAGAGAGAAAATGTGCATTTGATTCCTGATAAATATAATACTGGAGTATTGTTTGCCATTTGTTTTGTTTCTTGGAAGTTGTGAAATTGGAGTTGGATTTGGCTTTGGCACTTGATCTTAGGTTTAAATCAAAATTCTAAGTGAAATGGAGAGTGGACTTGAATTATAACATTTCGTACAAATTCTGATTTAAAAAAAAAAAAAAATTAAAGCATGCTTAAGAAATAAAATACATAAAAATATGACATTTTTTTTGAAATGTATGGATTGATCAAGTGATCAATTATAAAGGGACTTGTGTAAAGCAAATGGTGTCTCACCCCTCCATGCTGATTCTTTGAAATGTTAATGCTTAAACAGACAGTGGAAGCTTTACATTTTAATTTGTTATAAAGTATATCAAATTTTATATCCTTTATCATATCGGGATGTGTAAAAAGAAGTTGAAACCTTCATTTGGGGGGTAATATCAATGTAGTAGGAGAGTACTGGAATAGAAGATGCATGAAATTGTAAAGATTGTTCTGATTTTGTTGATTGTATAGGTATGAGAAAAGATTTTTCCCCCACCTGGTTGAGACTACTTTTGAGAGGGTTGGAGGAGTCTTTTATGGCAAAATTGAACCTGAAGTTTTATCTTTAGACGTATTTATTTCTACATGAATGGTAAGGAAAAAAAATCAACTGAATAAATCCAATTAATCGATAGTTCATTTGCTCATATTTAGCCACGACTTAGAAACAGTTGTAATTCACAATGTGGATTCTGATTACTAGGTTAGGCCCACGTACAACTTCATGGGTTTCAACATTTTAGCTAAATCAATTATGGTAATTTTAGCCCTCTATAATGTGTGATATTATGTTAATCTGCTGCTATGTGATTTTGTTTAAGTATTGATTATAGAGGATATTATGAAAGAGTTAATCATAGGCTACTTGTTATGTTATAAGGAAAAAGAGAGAATCAGAATAAAATGATTCTCACCTGTATGTGTCTTTTTTTGTAATTTTCTGTGATTTATAGTATCCAGTATTTTATTGGAAATTTTTGTTTTAGGTTGATTAAAGAGTTTGATCGTGAAGTTAAAGATGAGGAGAGCAAAAATCCTCCTGAAGTAAATAAGCAGCTCAATGATGAGAAGCAATCCATGGTCAGCTCATTAACACCTTATTTTTCCTTCTGCATTTGTAATATGTATATTTAACAGTTATTCTTCATATATGCAGATAAAAGAGCTGAACTCATATGTGGCTCTAAGGAAAACGTAAGTGTGCCTAGTCATAATTATTTTTAATGATGATGATGATGATGCAAGTGATTCATTTGAAAGTCCACAGTTATTTTAATTGCAAATTGGCCCTTGTATGTCAACGACAAGCAAGTTTAGTTACAAAAATATTCCCGCTGTAGATGTCAATGCACAAAAATAGAATGGGCTTTATCCTTTTCTCCTGTGAAAGGAAAAGGGAAGAAATTCGAATGCCTTCTTTTCCTCTTCATTTTGTGGGTACATCTAAACTTCATACTGATGACATTATATGGTGGAACTGCAGTTACATGAATAACCTTGGCAATAAGAGAGTTGAACTTTTTGATATGGGAGGAGGTAGCGAACCTATGGCTGAAGAAAATGTTCAAATGGCATCAGGTGCGGTTTGCATATAACAACCTTATATATGCCCAAAAGTTAGAATTGGCCTCATTGTGTAATTTGTGTTTTTGCTTCTTAGCAATGTCAAATCAAGAACTTGTTGATACTGGCACAAAGACAATGGATGAGACAGATCAAGCCATTGAACGCTCTAAAAAGGTGAGTAGCGTCATCAAATATTTTCCTAATTTCTCCTTTTATCAACATTATTAACTTTAAGACTTGGCCTAGGTTGTTGCACAAACAATTGAAGTTGGAAGTCAAACTGCTGTCACCTTAAAAGGTCAAGTAAGTATGGCACACCAGTCATCTGAGAGACTACTTATTTGCCTCTTTTTCTTCTTTATTTTTTTCCTCTCATGAGGGAAACTCATGTACTAATTCAAATGGGGCAGACTGAACAAATGGAGCGTATTGTTAACGAGTTGGATACAATCCAGTTCTCGCTTAAGAAGGCCTCACAGCTAGTTAAGGAGATTGGGAGGCAGGTTAGTTGGTTTAGCTGTGCCCTCCAGATGCTACTTTTTTGCCATGAACTAAACTTTTTTATGGCTTTTCTTCTGCAGGTGGCTACTGATAAATGTATAATGCTATTTCTGTTTCTCATTGTCTGTGGTGTTATAGCCATTATCATTGTGAAGGTATCATCATCAGCTCATCTAGAGTTTTCAACAAAATAAAAGATTAGATTAGTTTGAGTTTCACTGTGTTTCTTGAACTGAACAAAACCTTAAATGGTGCTCGAAGCTGGTGGATGACTATTACTAGAGCCTAAAGATCTCCAACAAATAAAAGATTGCAGAATTTTTGGTTCAATAGTATTATGCTGAAAAATCCTCTGATCATGCTATTTGATAATGATATATATATATGTGAGAACTATTAAAATGTCTAACCAGTTACTTTTTTGTGATGTGCACTTTTCAACATCTTCATATTTGGTTGCGTCTCATGCTCAAGTGCTTAGTGGATAATTTTTCTAATTTGTATTTAGTTACTGCATCCTAAGAATTTGATGTCTGCCCAAAATTCTATTTTCTAATATCAATTTGCAAATGTTCAGATTGTCAACCCCAACAATAAAGATATCAGAGACATTCCTGGATTGGCACCGCCAGCCCCCTCGAGGAGGCTTCTGTATCTAAGGGATCCAGGACACTTTGCGTAGATTCTTCTTCATTCGAGAGAAGTAGTTTTTCCTGCTCTTTTTTTTTTTCTGTGATTCTCTGTTGTAGTGGGGAAGAATGCTGTTTGTGGGTGTCTGCCATTTTTTTTTCTATTCATTTCTCACCTGAGATGTTCATATCTCGCTTCTGATTCCGTGTAAATCATATGTGAGGCCCTTTTGCATTATTTTGAATGTTATTCCGACGTCCTGTGTAGACCTTTGTGACTGAGGAGAAAGCTACGAAAGGATATCCGATGTGAGAATGTGAATCCAAATTATGTATGTACATGACCCATTTCCGGGATGTACGTTTTCGATATTTGTTTCGCACAGGACTGTATTTCCTGTGAATGAAGGGTAACATGTATTATAATCCCCAGTTCTTGTAGATATTTTGGGCTCATATCATGTGCAGTTGGAGGAAAAACTGAGTTTGTGAAGCGAATTGCACGCCACCTCCTTTTGCTCTATGGAGTTGGCATTGAGAAAAATAAGTAATAAAGGGCCATTTGCCTAATTGTAAGTGAGAGGAAGGGCTAATCCAGAATTTGAAATGAACCTATAAAAGCAAAAGTTATTACCAATGATTAGGCATGGATTCCATTAAGATGACAATTGCTGTTTTGGTTATCTAGAAGAAAAGGTTCCAATGCATCATTAGCAATGCTTTCTTCTCTTTCTGCTGATTTTGGGACAGCAAACAATGTATTATTGTTCTATATAGCTTGACAAATTATATTTGATGTAATTACACGATATAGATTATTCATCTTTGTTAAAATTTGTATTGTGTTCTTAGTTATTAATCTTATAATACACATGAGGCTTATGGGCCTTTATAAAAACAAATTAATTTTTCCTCGTGTTCCTCACAGCCTTTATATATATATATTTTTTAAATTAAAAAAAAAAAGAATATCAGATTTCCTTTTACAAGCTCCAAACCCATGGAATAAGAAATCATGATTGGGTGGTGCAGGATACGGGGTTTGCATAGCTGAAGACCATGGAACACTGAATTAAAACTTCAGAATAAGATTAGTGATGGAATGAAGTATAAACAAAGTGGTATTTATGATTAATGAAGTACTCCATATAATCAAAAAAATTTAGAAATATGTTGTAGTGGTTAGAGCATTGGGAAGACATACGATAGGGTTCCTACAATGAGATTAGTAATAATTTTAAAAGAAGAAAAGGTTGTTGGAAGGAGACAAGGTGTTCAAATATAACAAAACACATGACAGCTTGACAAAAGCACCAAACAAACACACAACAACTACATAAATACAGATGCAGTTTGAAGCAGTAGAAACAATTACTAATATATTCACACACAAAAAACAAGACACTGCACACGGACAGTAATCTATCATAAACATTCTCCCATTCCCAACAACCTCCAATTCAAAACAAACCAATGGCTACTGTTGCTTCCTATCTACCCTTTTAAATTCTTATTATATATGTATTTTGATTTAGATTGAGATTGAGATTGGTAGGATTGGTATAAACCAAATCAACGCTGGTAGCATTCTAATCTTTTATTTATTTGTATATTCCATCGTTGGAACTTGTGTAAAATGTGTAGAATGGGTGATTAAGACAGTTGTAATATTAATTTGTTGTTGCTTCGTGTAACCGTAACTGAGTCAGCTGTTACAATTTATTAGAAATTATAATTATAATCATCAACGTTTGTTGAGAGGAAAAAAGCTGAAATAGATTGCTTTCATCATTGAGGCGATGAATCATTCAGACGTAAGAAGCATGAAATAATTTCAATACCAGCTGTCCTTTTTTTAAAAAAATAAATAAATAAAGTGAGTGGGAAAGCATCGTCTAGGCTTCTTGTTCTTGACTTTACTGCCAAATATGAAATATATTTATTTATTTTTATTTAAGGGCAATGTAAATTACGAATTATTGAGATGGGAATGGTTGTTTTTGAAGTTGGAGTAATCGGGCATTGGTTTGGTTTAATGGCGGGGCCTTCTCAGTGTTCCAAAATCCGATCATCATCGTATAATAAATAAATAAAATATGGAGATTGCTTGTTTTATGTTCTACTCATCTTCATATCTCCTTATTTGGATTATATATTATACCACCCATAATCATCACACTTATAATGTTTTGTGAATGAAACACAATTACTACTACAGTACAGTACAGTACAGTACAGGGGAAATATCCATTAATTAACCCATATAACATAAGCTCTTAATTTGGTGGACAGTCTGTTGATTTTGACCTTTTCTTAACTTTTCACTAATTTACGCTTACCAAAATCTTCAATCACGCTCATCTCTTCTCTCTCTTTATTATTTGACTCATAAAAATAAAAATAAAAGTAGTTGCATTTATTAACTTTAAAAAGAAAAAGAGCTCAAATAAATCATTTTTAAAATTAAACTCTAATAATCCAGTTTATGCTTAATTGTCTCAATCCTTGCTAGTACCATTTCTTTTTTAAGAGAGAGAGATTTGACAAAAAGTAAAGAAGCAACAAGGAAGGGAAGGGAGGAAGCAAGACAGCTTCTAAAAACAATAACAATGGATGATGCTTCTCTTTCACCCAATATATATAATTTAATATCACTTCTACACAACAAGTCACATTAATAAACAGTTTTTTTATATATGTAATGTAAACCATGTCCTTCCTCATCACCTACTACTGACAACTCCACCTCTTCTTCTTACCCCCCCAGAATTCCAACTCTCCCTCTTCTCTTTCTTTTCTCAATGTCCCTTCTTTCCTACTTTCCTTTTCTTTTCTTCAAACTTTAGCCCTTTCTGTTTCTTCTACTTCCCCAGAGATTCTTTCACTACCAGGTTTGTGTCTTCATCTTCTTTTTGCTTATAATTATTGACTTCCTCTTCCTCTTCCTCTTCTTTTTTCTGTTTCATACAAATAATGTACATCAATTCTTCTGCTCAATGTGTTTTGATCTAAAGTTTAAATCTTTTTTCTCTTCACTTGTGATACTTATGCAATTACTTCCAATGATAAATGGAATTGTTGTGAATAATCAACATAACATTCTCTCTCTCTCTCACATCCCCCCGACGACACGCCCTTTGCTGTGTCGGTGATCATTTTTGCATATCCTTTGCTGCTTCTGTTTTCTGGTGCTGGGTTGTGTTCAAAACTTGTTGAGCTTTCGTATTCATGTGAAAGGAAGGCTTTTATTGTCAAATGGTTGATGTGATAGTTTGACTTTAACTTGTGACACTTTTAACAATGAAGCAGAGAAAATTGTGAAATCTTTGATTTGGTGGCCAAATGGAATTTTGTTGTTTCAATTTTCTTCTTTCCTCTCTGCAGGATTGTTAGCATCACTAGAAAATGGCATCCAATCTTAAGGATATCCTGACCAAGAAATACATTGGTTTAGAGTTGTGGGTAATTATCACTATCTGTCTGGGAGTGGTTTGTGTAGTGATCCTCATGGTTTCACTGTGGTTCACTTTTAGAAGGAAAACCAGGACAAACACCATGCTTCCTGTAGGTCAAAGACCTAAAGTATCAGAGGAAATTAAAGAGATCGGTGTTGACCAAAACTCCGCAAACAATGGTGGTTTCCTCAGCCTTAATGATAAATTCAGTGACAAAGAATCAGAGAAAGTATTGATCCAATTAGAAAATGGGGATGATAGCAGCCAATCAGGTTCCTTCAGCCATTTTGACAAAGATGGTGCTGGTTCTCAATTAGGAGAAGAGGGAACCACAGTCACAGCTTCTTCTTACAGGCCTTCTTCACATCCCTTGACTGCCCCTTCACCTCTTTCTGGCCTACCTGAGTTTTCACACTTGGGTTGGGGTCATTGGTTTACGCTCAGAGATCTGCAGGTTGCAACAAACCGGTTTTCCAAGGATAACATAATTGGTGATGGTGGATATGGAGTTGTTTATCAGGGTCATCTGATCAATGGTACTCCTGTGGCTGTCAAGAAGCTCCTGAATACTCCGTAAGTTGCACAATATACTTTTGATTTATAAACATCAGATATCATATAATACTGATCGTACATTATTAAGATCTCGAGTTAATTGACAGTCTTCCAATTTTTTTTCCCCTTTTCCTTTCAAATGCAGAGGACAAGCTGATAAGGATTTTAGAGTTGAAGTTGAGGCAATTGGTCATGTCCGACATAAAAACTTGGTTCGACTTTTGGGTTATTGCATTGAAGGAACCCAGAGGTACTATGTCCTTTTTGGTTCTTTGTTGATTCAGGTACAAAGTAGTATGTTCCTGAATTAGGTCTCTTTTTGTAAGAGTTCAATTCAGCAGCTAGACTGTTGAAAAAATGGTTATGATAGCTTTGATCTTCCAGTTAAACATCATATCCTACAAATTTGCAATTTTTGATTAAGTGCTTTCAGCATCTAATGAAGCTCCAAAAGTGTCTGATGTGGTCATTTGTAGTTTCATAAAGAACTGACTGTTGGTTTTCTGGCGAGCCTAGTTGTGTTCTGAATTCACTCTTTTTCTTTTCACTTTCTGCTATAAACGTCAGGTTGTTGGTATATGAGTATGTCAACAATGGCAATCTAGAGCAATGGCTCCATGGGGGCATGCGCCAGCATGGTTACCTCACTTGGGAGGCCCGCATGAAGATTCTACTTGGCACTGCTAAAGCGTAAGCTTGTCTACCTTATTTCGAGTACTTTATACTTGGGAAGATTTGGGTCTATTTTAACATGTGAATGTGTGCTTCAGGCTGGCTTACTTGCACGAGGCCATTGAGCCAAAGGTGGTGCACCGAGACATAAAATCTAGCAACTTATTAGTTGATGACAACTTTGAAGCCAAAATATCTGATTTTGGGCTGGCCAAATTGCTGGGTGCGGGAAAAAGTCATATCACAACTAGGGTCATGGGTACATTTGGGTAAGTTCTTCCAATCAGTTGCATGCGACTTAATGCTGTACACATGTCTTTCTTCTTCTTCTCCTCTCTCTCTCTCTCTCTCCCCACCCAACCCATCCCCCCCACCCCCTCCTTCCCCTTCCCTTTTTTTTTTTCAAATGTTGTATCTGAGACTGATTGCATAACTAAGGCAACTGTCCTACTGTTGATATGCTAATTTTCCTCTATTTAATGATTATTCAGTTATGTTGCTCCAGAATATGCCAATTCGGGTCTTTTGAATGAGAAGAGTGATGTTTATAGCTTTGGAGTTGTGCTTTTGGAAGCAATTACTGGAAGAGATCCAGTGGATTATGGCCGTCCTGAGAATGAGGTATCCATTTTCATTATAAAGCAATGAAATTGCAGGAATTCTGCATTTTTCTTCTGAGTTCTGAGCAGCAATGCATCTGCTTTCATCTATTTATTTTGGACAATGTTTTGCTGCTTGATCACTTTTCAAGTTATAAAATGTTTACTGAAACCTCATTTGTTTTATCATGCAGTAGCACGTAAGAGTGTTTACTTGTGTCATGCTTCATGAAGCATACATCATTGCAGCATAGTAAATGACTGTCTTGATATTGTCATTTTGGATGAATCTTTTAGGTTAATCTGGTGGAGTGGTTGAAGATGATGGTTGCAAGAAGGCGCACAGAAGAGGTTGTAGACCCAATGATTGAGAGAAGACCATCAACAAGTGCCCTTAAACGTGCTCTTCTTACTGCATTAAGATGTGTTGATCCTGATTCTGCAAAAAGACCGAAGATGAGTCAAGTAGCGCGCATGCTTGAGTCAGAGGAATATCCTGTACCCAGAGAGGTATGATTCTAAAACTCCCTTTAATGTTCAAACTTGCTATCTGTATTCCAAAGAGCTGACACTTATTTGGAAATCTTGTCCAAGGAATGGTCAGTTTTACAAAGTAGATTCTGTGAGATGTGAATAGAATGACATTAAAATACATTCCAAATGGAAATTTCAGGATCGAAGACGGCATAGGAGTCGGGCAGGGATCACGGAGACAGAGGCTCTAAAGGAAAATGGTGATACTGACAAGAGTGACAGCCCAGATTCTAAGAAGGATAGCAAAAGGAGCTATCAAACATGAGAATAGCTTGCATATATATATATATACAAGTAAATGAATCGCACATTCTTTGAACATTACAAACACTCGGACATTTCTAGCGGTGGCAGGGCATTGAAGCTGAGGGAGGGAAATTTGATTTTTAGTTATAGATGTTGTAGAGAAGATTAGGTTGTGGAAAGTTGCCTTGTCAAACAACACCCTGCCAGGAGTGGTGTGTACAGATCTTGGTGTTTTTGGTTTCTGTCTTTCCTAATAGTTTTTTCACTATTTTAATATTTATGGAAATAGCCAATGTTACTACAGTTACGAAAACTCATTTACCTAATTTTTATTTCACATAAAGTACGAATGAATAGCAATCCTTATTGAAGAATTGGTCATGCTATTCTTCTAATTAACGTTACTATGCAATTCAATCTAATCCAAACAATTGAAGCTACAAGCTCTTATCTAAGTGTTATTTAACTTCCCTCCAAGTCTTTTCTCGAAGAGACATTAGATTTGTTGCTGCAACTGCATTGACTTCCATCTAAAATTGCCTCAAGATACAAAAGTTCAAAACTTTTTCTTTCCTTTCCAACTAGAAATTGAACGACCCTTCCTGTTGGGGTTCCTACTTGAACTAAAACCACATTAACCAAAGTGTTCAACCTCAACCTAACCAACCCAATCTCCCATCTATTTTTTGCGGGTTGACTCCTCTTCATATTGCAGCTAGTAATAGAGATGGATCCGAGAAAGTCTTGAACCTAACCAACACAATCTTCGTTGTCTCTGTGTTTTGTGTCATTTTGTTTCTTAATGCATGCATGCTGTTGCCTTTGTGTTGCATCTTCTCTATCTATTTATGGGCATGTTTCGCACCGCTAGAATGATTATGCATGCCTCAGAGTCTAGTCTACTATCCATCTAATCCACACGAAAAAATCAATAAAAAAGCAGCAAATGCACATGCCCTGCTTCAAATTCCCTACACTGCAAAACTAAACATATAAACATGAACGTCTTGCAAATTCAGAAGATGGGAATGAACAGAGTGCATTGCATTGCAAGTTATATGAACAGAAGCTGACTTTGAGGCCCACTTCTCAAAGTTGAGCATTTGGGCTTGTTATTGGGTTACTTTTCAAACCCGTGTTCTATTAGGCCCACTTCTCAAATTTATGAGTATGACTGATCACTAATTCACTTGTGATTAATTAATGTCTTAGGACCCGGGAGCTTATGCACGAGTAGTGAAATGGCAATCTCTTTCTCCTCCTCATCCTCGCTCCTTCCGTCCAATCTTCCTTGCACCAAACGCAAAAATTCTCTGAATCTAAAAGAGGGATTTCTTCAGTGTTCATGTTCTGCTTCAACCGTACCACCCCCTCCCAGAAAGAAGCACTGGAAGCAGGGTGAATTCCGTGGAATCACTGAAATTTCTGCTCCCAGGAGAGTTCCAATCAAGAATGTCAAAAAGAAATTAGACCGCAAGGAGAAAGCCAAGGCCTGGGTCAATACTGTCACTGAAGCTTTGTCCGACCTCATCCTCAAAAAGCAGTGGCTTCAAGCCCTTGAGGTTAGCATATCTATCGGTGTTTTTTGTTGTATTCAACTGCTTAGCTTAATGGCGGATGCCCATGTTTCTAATTTGGATGCCTAGGTGTTTGAGATGCTAAAGCAACAACCTTTTTATCACCCAAAAGAAGGAACCTACATGAAACTCCTGGTTTTGTTGGGGAAATCTGGCCAGGCCCATCTCGCCCACCAACTCTTCGATGAAATGCTTGAAGAAGGATTGGAACCCACTGCTGAACTTTACACTGCATTGTTAGCAGCTTATTCCCGCAACAATCTCATTGACGAGGCTTTCACCATTCTTGACCAAATGAAGACTCTTCCTCGTTGCCAGCCTGATGTTTTCACCTACAGCACCTTGCTCAAGGCCTGCGTGGATGCTTTGAGGTTTGAGTTAGTTGAGACTCTATATCGAGAAATGGATAAGAGATTAATCACTGCAAACACAGTCACACAAAACATAGTCTTAAGCGGATATGGGAAGGCAGGTATGTATGACCAGATGGAGAAAGTGTTATCTGGGATGTTAGAGAGTGCAGAGTCCAAACCTGATATTTGGACAATGAACATCATTCTTAGTGTGTTTGGTTACAAGGGTCAGATTGATTTAATGGAGAGATGGTATGAGAAGTTCCGGAATTTTGGAATCGAACCAGAAACTCGCACCTTCAATATTTTAATTGGTGCTTATGGTAAGAAGCGGATGTATGACAAGATGTCATCGGTGATGGAGTACATGCGCAAGCTTCAGTTTCCTTGGACGACTTCAACTTATAACAATGTAATCGAAGTATTTGCAGATGTTGGGGATGCCAAACACATGGAGCATACATTTGATCAGATGCGAGCAGAGGGCATGAAAGCAGACACCAAAACATTTTGTTGCCTTATTAATGGATATGCCAATGCGGGTCTCTTCCATAAAGTAATTAGCAGCGTTCAGTTGGCTGCAAAGTTTGAGATTGCTGAGAATACCACATTCTATAATGCAGTTATATCTGCCTGTGCCAAAGCAGATGATTGGATGGAGATGGAGAGAGTATTTAAGCGAATGAAAGAAAATCAATGTCAACCTGATTCTAGAACCTACGCTCTCCTGGTGGAGGCATACAAGAGGGAAGGTATGAATGACAAGGTATATTATTTGGAGCAGGAGAAACAGGGGATGATTGCTAATGGCTCTTTAAGCGAATAGGTTCGTTGTGGCCATCATTTGAGAACTTCTAGCACGATTGCTGTTGCACCTTTCAATAATGCAAACTTTTGTAACTTAAACGCAAATTTACTACCGACGTAGATAACCGTTTGGTGGCCCAGGTTGTATAATTTGCTTTGTAAAAGTACAAACATTCTTGTAATGAGAAGTGATTATGGCCTCCTTACGAGCTGTAGGTCATTGTTCAATTATATGAAAGTGCAGTTTTCAGTCCTGGGATAATCAAATTCAGTACCCTTTACGTAAAGTATCAACTCGTATACCATTTCAATTGAAGATCACTTTCATCTCTAGCGACTTTCAACTGTAGGCTTGTTGTTCAAGTATTGAATCCTTGTCACTGTCGCGCATCATCCTTGTTAGAAGAGTAACACCGAACTCTATTTCAAGTTCACGGATCTTACCCATAAAATTTTGAAAAGTATCGAGAAAGACGATTTATGTTCAGGAACTACATACGTGCTAAATTGACCAATATTTGGAGTATGCACATGAAACGAGAATAATATGACATGAAGCTTGATGGCTGATATAACATTTCTGATCCACAATGCCAATAAATCATCAAATAAATTAATACAATTAGTTATAAAGTCCATTGACATACATTCAAGATCTAACCATAAAACAAACTCACGAAACGTAAGAGCTAGCAGAGTACTTGTACAAGTTGTTGATTGAGTTTATACAACGGTCAAAATGATACCTGCCTACAATCAGCAGCAAGAATCAACCTATATTTTCTATTTGGGGGTGGGGCTAGGTACGTTCCATTCCCATGTAGTTGGACTACTCAAACTAAATGTACACGGAAAAATACCAAAAAGATACCTATGATCAGCAACATGAATCCATTATCCACATACATATGCGCATAAGGAAATTGAGAATCAAAAAGTCCATACAGTATCTACAACCACTTCAACCTCATCTCCTCAAGTTTCTCCACTAATCCTAAGTCAACCTGCAATTATTGTGAAAACATGCTGAACATTAACACATGAATGCAATCTGGAGCGAACATATGCATTTTTACTTGGTTCATTGCCTCTGTTCTCCCATTAAATGAGTCACGTTCAGAATTCATAATTAGTTTCCAATTCCCCTTACCATACTACCATACATATGCATTTTGTAAGTCAATAGACCTCAAAAGCATGGTGTTTTGCAACTTGAGATTGTGAATATTCGAAAGGTACCTGAGAATTAGTAAGGAATTCGTAAATCGGAGCATCTGTTACTGGTCCTTGGAGTAGAAGGAACTCCAATCCCTTTTTAAAGATTGAAGAGTGGGTTTGGCTCATTCCTTTCAAGACTGGGTTTGCCTCATCCGTTACAACATTGATTGATTATATGCTTCTTATTGGGCTACATTTTCAGCCCATAACTCAATTTAATGACCCATATTGATCTAAATTTGTATATCAATTTTTTCCCTACAAACAACCCGTGGCGAAATCATGTTTTGAATGTACTCTAAAAAAATATAGAAGAAAAACCATCCTTATCGACTAAAAATGTCAATATTCTTCCTGGAATTTACCTGAAAATCATAGTTTAATTTGCCAGTTTTGTGTTATGGAAAGGCAAAGTGGTGACACGTGATGTAAAAGAATTAAGAATTGGAGAAAGTCAATGAAATGAATTTGTAAATTTAGAGTTCATCAGATCATAATTGCATATACAGTATTTAATTAATTTAAAGAGATGGATTGTTAGAGCCGTTTGGTATTATATAAATAAAGTGCAGCTATTTTCAACGTTCTAATGCAAAAAAAAATATAACCTTAGAATGTGCATTTAGCAGGCAGCAATGCATTCTTAAACCACACAACTCAATTTCTTAATATCATAAATCATATTCTAATCAAGGTGACAGCATGCTTAGAAGCCAATTTATTGCTTCCTCCACCAAATAATCTATGACGCATGTGATTGCCTCATCCGCTTTTTCAGCGCCCAAACTATATAAATCTATGTCATGCTTTCCTATGTTTGATTCAACTCTAACAATGGCTCAGCTTGTAGGAGCTGACGAGATTGAGTCATTCAGGATAGAGTTAGCAGAGCTGGGTAGGAGCATAAGATCGTCATTCAGGAGTTTTCGCAGCGTTTCTTCCCTGGTTTCTGATGATAAAGATGAACAACTCGAGCAGCAATGGGCTGCTGTTGAAAGATTACCCACTTATAGACGGGTCACTACTGCTTTATTCCGGGAACAAGAAGGTGGTGACACTGCTCAATATCAAAATGTTGATGTTACCAAACTCGGACCTCATCAGCGCCATATGTTCATAGACAAGCTCATCCGACACATTGAGCATGACAATCTCCGATTACTCCGCAAACTTAGAAAAAGGATCGACAAGTAACATTTCTGTTCCTTAATTTAACAGTTTAATTAATATTTCCATTTTCCATAACTATACTCATGACGTATTGGTTTCACTTGCCTTTCTTCAGAGTTGGTGTTAAATTGCCAACTGTGGAAGTGAGATACTCAAATCTTTGTGTTGAAGCAGACTGCAAGGTCGTTCATGGCAGTCCTCTCCCCACTCTTTGGAATACAGCTAAGAGTATCCTTTCTGTAAGTTACAGGATTATAAAATTTACCACATTAGATAGAACATCATCAATCTCCAATTTTGAGCTGTATGCTGATGACAGGACTTTATCAATTTGGCTTGGTCGAAACAAGAAGCTAAAATTACCATCCTGAATTATGTCAACGGCATTATTAAACCAAAAAGGTAGCCTAACCATATGCACAAGTTTAATTACATTAATTCTTTGCTTGACCAGTATATATAATTCTTATTTTACATTTTGCAGGATGACTCTATTGCTTGGGCCTCCAGGCTGTGGCAAAACCACGTTACTGTTAGCACTTTCTGGGAAATTGAGTCACTCTCTTGAGGTTCCTCGTTGTTTTTCTTCCCTATTTCCTTAATTATTAATTAAAAAAAATAAAATAAAAGGGCAACAATTTAGTGATGTGGAACAGGTTGCTGGGGAAATATCTTACAATGGTTACAAATTAGACGAGTTTGTTCCTCAGAAAACCTCAGCTTATATAAGCCAATCTGATTTGCATATTCCGGACATGACTGTCAGGGAAACAATTGATTTTTCTTCTCAGTGTCAGGGAATTGGAAGCCGAGCTGGTAAGCATTTTTCGATCACACAACTGCTAGTTTTTAGCCGGGTATTAACTAATTTGGAGTTGAATTGTAGAGATTATAATGGAAGTAAGTAGAAGGGAGAAGCAGGCAGGGATTGTCCCAGATCCTGACGTAGATGCTTATATGAAGGTACCCATTAAGCAAAGAGTGAAGTAGGTATTTTGGTTGGTTGCTTTCCCTGTGCACGGAAATAATTCTTTTAAGTGTTTCTTGATGACAACAGGCTGTCTCAGTTGAAGGACTAAAAAGTAACCTTCAGACAGACTACATTTTGAAGGTATTGCATTTGATTGAAGACTCAATATTAGAGGAAATGAATGATGTTCTCTTAATTTTCTTTATTTCAGATTCTGGGACTTGATATTTGTGCAGATACAATGGTTGGAGATGCCATGAGAAGAGGTATCTCTGGTGGCCAGAAGAAAAGATTGACTACAGGTAGTTTATCTGTGATAAGACATCCTTTTCTTAAGGTCTATGCTTGATAGATTTCTAATTTTTTTATTGCTCTCTGGTCTGCAGGAGAGATGATTGTAGGACCTACTAAAGCACTATTCATGGATGAAATATCAAATGGCTTAGACAGTTCCACCACTTTCCAGATTGTATCTTGCCTGCAGCATTTTGTGCATATTACTGATGCCACTGCATTGATTTCACTTCTTCAGCCAGCACCAGAAACCTTCGATCTCTTTGACGATGTCATTCTAATGGCAGAAGGGAAGATTGTGTATCATGGCCCACGTTCTAGTATTTGCGAATTCTTTGAGGGCTGTGGGTTCAAGTGCCCTGAAAGAAAAGGTGTTGCTGACTTCCTTCAAGAGGTAACTCCACTATATATACTACGTTGCAACAGAAAAGAAAAGAAGTCATCATATTCCACTGTGCTTTTCTCCAGGTAATCTCCAACAAAGATCAAGCAAAATACTGGTGCAACACAGAACAACCTTACAGTTATATTTCTGTTGACCACTTTGTTAAGAAATTCAGAGAAAGTGAGATAGGCAGGAAGCTAAATAAGGAGCTCTCGAAGCCATTTGATAAATCTGAAAGCCACAAGAGTGCTTTATCCTTTGGGAAATATTCGTTGTCCAAATGGGAACTGTTTAAAGCATGCATCGGAAGGGAATTTCTTTTGATGAAGAGGAATTCCTTTGTTTATGTTTTCAAAACTACACAGGTAGGTAGTTTCTTTGTCTTGGAAAAGCTACTACATATACTGATTCTGGACTCATAGCTAATCGATTTTAGAACTGTGTGTTTGCAGCTAGTGATCATTGCTTCAATAACAATGACTCTCTTTCTGCGTACTAGATTGGGTGTTGATGAGCTCCATGCGAATGATTACATGGGTGCTCTATTTTATGCACTTCTTCAATTACTTGTGGATGGATTTCCAGAGTCACAGTTCACTGTTTCTAGGCTTCCAGTTTTCTATAAACAGAAAGGGCTGTGCTTTTACCCTGCTTGGGCTTATGTGATTCCTGCTACTGTCCTCAAACTTCCACTTTCTCTCTTGGAATCCTTCGTTTGGACTTCTCTTACTTACTATGTTATTGGTTACAGCCCTGAGTTTGGAAGGTGAAGAGTTTCTCCATGTTCATTTATTATGGTATAATCGATTACATGGTAGCTTATAGTTGAATTCATGATCCAGTTGAGGCAGCACAAAACCTTTATTTGCTAATTATCATTTACCATCATTACTTCTGATGCCCATTTTATGGTTTTCTCACAGGTATCTCCGCCAATTTCTTCTACTTTTTTTGGTACACCTTGCTTCAACATCCATGTTTCGTTGTATTGCCTCAATTTTCCAAACTTCGGTTGCTTCTACAGCAATTGGCAGTCTTTTTATAATGATTTGCTTACTATTTGGTGGTTTCATAATCCCAAAACGTAAGCTTTTCTATAATAACTCTGTCCATTATACAAACATATTAGATACATTTTTTTTTTTTTTTTTTAACTTTTAGTTCGGTTGCAGCCTCAATGGCTACTTGGTTGGATTGGGGATTTTGGATTAACCCCTTAACATACGGGGAGATAGGATTATCCGTAAATGAGTTTCTGGCTCCTCGTTGGCAAAAGGTATCACTGTGGTTGCTGCCTTTGTTTCAAAGGCCCGTCTTAGAACAAGAGAAGAAAGAAAGTTCATATTTTTCCATGACTCTTCCCTAGAGAAGTGTGTAATTAGTCATTCTTGCAAGAAAGTTCATTTCTTTTTCACTTGGGTATGCAGATTACGTCTGGTAACATAACCATGGGGCAAAAAACACTAGAAAGCCGTGGACTGGACTATAATGGTCACTTTTATTGGATATCTGTCGGTGCCCTTATAGGCTTCACTGTGCTTTTCAACACTGGTTTCACTTTGGCATTAACCTTCTTGAAACGTGAGTTCATCTTCTCTGCTTGTTAGACATTCTGTTCTATGCAACATTGCTGATGTCCAACTAATTGAGTAAAATGCATTGGCTTCAGCTCTTGGAAGGTCTCGTGCTATCATTTCTTATGAAAATTACAACAAAATTCAAGGAAAAGTCGATGACAGTGATCGGGTTGAGAATGTTACTAAAGCTCATCATACATCTGCAGCAACTAAAAATGGTGAGCAAGTTTTCATATCTGGTTAGATAGCATTAAAACAGTAGATCATGGAATGGTGTAATACGTATTATTTAATTTTGCAGGGAAGATGGTTTTACCATTTCAGCCTCTCACTATAACATTTCAGGATTTGCAGTATTATGTTGATCCACCACCGGTAATCATGTTTGGTTCTTCTTTTTCATTTGAATTTTGGATAATCTTGAAATGTATGAAGAAACTCTTGTAAGTAGCATGCCATGGAAATGTAGGAAATGAGAAAACGAGGTTTTACACAGAATAAGCTGCAGCTGCTTTCTGATATTACTGGGGCATTCAGACCCGGTATTCTTACAGCATTGATGGGTGTTAGTGGAGCTGGAAAAACAACTCTTATGGATGTTCTTTGTGGAAGGAAAAGTGGTGGTACTATTGCGGGAGAGATTAGGATTGGTGGATATCCAAAGGTTCAAGACACATTTGCTAGAATATCAGGTTACTGCGAACAAACTGACATTCATTCCCCACAAATTACAGTAGAAGAATCTGTGACATATTCAGCCTGGCTGCGGCTCCCGTCCGAGATTGATTCAAAAACTAAATCTGTAAGTTGTCTTTTTAAAGCTCAAGTACTACTTCTGCCCTGAACCTTATAAAGATTGGATTTTCTGAAGTTTTCTTTTTCCAACTTTTCTCCCAGGAGTTTGTCAATCAAGTCCTTGAAACTATTGAACTTCAAGGAACTAAAGATTCTCTAGTGGGCTTGCCTGGAATTGGTGGTTTATCGAATGAGCAACGGAAAAGACTCACTATAGCTGTGGAGCTTGTTGCCAATCCATCTATCGTGTTTATGGATGAACCAACTACAGGTTTAGATGCAAGAGCAGCTGCAATTGTCATGAGAGCAGTGAAGAATGTGGTTGAAACAGGAAGAACTGTTGTTTGCACCATCCATCAACCAAGTATCGATATTTTTGAGTCCTTTGATGAGGTAAAACATGTTGGCCGTTCCTAGCAAAAAGTTGTTTATTAGGAAATTTGCAACCTTTTCTTATAAGCAAACAAAAATTTCATAATCTCTTGCAGTTGGTTCTATTGAAAAATGGAGGACGTATCATCTATTCTGGGTCATTAGGCCGACACTCAAGTAGGGTTATTGAGTACTTTGAGGTCAGTTCCCTGGTGCTGTAGCTTTTCTTACTAACACTATTATCTTCCATATGCAATATTTTTTCCTGTTCTCAGAATTCTTGTATTTCAATCTTGGTTCCATTTCTCTGATTTTGCTTAGAATATTCATGGAGTGCCTAAAATTAAGGACAACTATAATCCAGCAACATGGGTGTTAGAGATCTCTAGTGCATCTGCAGAGGCTGAAATTGGAGTAGATTTTGCTCAAATTTACAAAGAATCTGCCTTACGTAGGCAAGTGCTAAGCGAGCCCTTAATATTGAATATGTTTTTCTTGGATTATGGTGGGACCTAAGATGGGTATAATATTGAACGCAGGGAGAACAAAGAATTGGTGAAGCAACTGAGCACACCAAGTCCTGGTTCAAAGGACTTGCATTTTGCTAGTAGGTTTTCTCGAAATGGATGGGAGCAGTTTAAAGCCTGCTTGTGGAAACATCATTTGTCATATTGGAGAAGTCCTTCCTACAATTTGACTCGCATTGCTTTCATGATGACTGCATCCCTCCTTTTTGGTGCAGTGTTCTGGCAACAAGCAGACAAAATGTTAGCCAAGATAGTCATTCCTTAACTATCAAATCTTTCATCTTTAATTTCCAGTAAAATTTAATCCCCTTGAATTTACTTACTGCAGCAAAAACCAGCAAGACGTGTTCAGTATTCTGGGTGCAATGTATACTGCTGTAATCTTCTTTGGCATAAACAATTGCACAACAGTGTTACCATATGTTTCCACAGAAAGGACTGTCTTGTACCGTGAGAGATTTGCAGGAATGTATTCTCCATGGGCATATTCATTTGCACAGGTTCATATCCTTTACAGAAAAGCTTGACAGCTGATATATAAATTTACTGTTTCAGTAACTTGGATTTGTTGTTTTAGGTGGTAGTGGAGATACCATACTTGTTCAGTGCAGCAATTATTTATGTTTTGATAACATATCCTATGATTGGTTACTCAATGTCTGGGTACAAAATATTCTGGGCATTTTATGCCATGTTCTGTACATTGCTAAGTTTCAACTACTTGGGAATGTTGCTGGTAGCATTAACACCAAATATTCAAGTGGCTTCCATCCTAGCATCTTCTATGTATGCAACAATAGTGTTGTTTTCTGGGTTTGTCGTACCAAGACCAGTAAGCTTTTCACTAATCCAACTGGAAACACAAATTCATTTCTAACAACTAGTATTTCACTTGAATGAATTCAATTTTATTTTCACTTTGCAGCATATTCCAAACTGGTGGGTATGGCTGTATTACATATGTCCCACTTCTTGGGCGCTAAATGGGATGTTGACATCTCAATATGGAGATGTAGACAAAGAAATAGCAGTTTTTGGAGAGACCAAAAGTGTTGGTGCCTTTTTAGGAGATTATTTTGGGTTTCACCATCACTCTTTGGGCATTGTTGCTGGTGTGCTCGTCATTTTCCCATTTGTCTTGGCTTCTCTTTTTGCATTTTTTATAGGGAAGCTCAATTTTCAGAGAAGATGAATTTTTTATTCAAGTTATGTAGTTTTTTTTTGGTAGAATTGTATGTCACGGAATGATAACTCACGAAATATATATGAAAATAATATTACCTTCTTGTTTCTCTTCAGTTGCTGTAGTATGACTACGAGGGCATAATATGTAAGCAACTCACCTATTTATGTCCACTCAAATTTATCCAAACTCAACAATGAAAAGTTATATATCCTTTGCTTGTATTGGGTGTTCAATCCTTTTCTTGTTAATGCTAATTGATCTTTATCAAAAATAATAATAAATAAATTCTTGATTTTTAACTGAGTCGTATCATATGATTAATTTAACAAGATATTAGATAGAATTGTTATTATTCATTCCAAAATATGAACTTTTAGGTTCTAGCGATGACCAAACTGCAAGCACTTTGCGATGCCACCAACAATTGGTGTCGGCGTGGCTTAGAATTCAATTAATCATAACAATGGAAAAATACAGCACTAAATGAGCACACTTTACAGGTTCTCAAATTAATAATTTATCTCAAAGATAACACAGCTTTCCAAGATACAAAAACGATTTCTTTTTCTATTTTCAATTTGAAAGGAGCAACACAATTTCACAAGTTGCAGCACTTTTACATATGCTATTATTTTCCATCTAATCTAAACTACATATGATAAACTTCAAAAGGGAGTTAATGTATATATGTAGCATATATCACCAATCAAGCTTTGACCTTGAGGGGTGTCACCACCTCCCAAGTGAAATCAGGGTCATCCCTCCCAAAGTGTCCATAAGCAGCTGTCTTCAAGAACCTGCCATTCCCACCCCTCTTCAGATCAAGATTGATGGATATCATACCAGGCCTGAAATCAAACTTCTCCTTTACAATCTTAAGTATCTCTTTGTCAGCAATCTTTCCGGTGCCACATGTATCTACAAACACAGACAAAGGTTCAGGAACACCAATGGCATAAGAGACCTGAACAATGCACCTCCTAGCTAGTCCGCCAGCTACAATACTCTTGGCAGCCTGCCTCGCAATGTAGGCTCCACTCCTATCCACCTTGGTTGGATCCTTGCCGGAGAAAGCACCTCCACCATGAGCACCCCACCCGCCATATGTGTCAATAATGATCTTGCGGCCAGTGAGACCCGCATCACCATGAGGACCACCAATCACAAAACGCCCAGATGGGTTAAGGTGGAATATGGTCTTCTCATCCAAGTACTTGCCAGGAATCACATGCTTGATAACATGTTCCTTGAGATCAGCTGCAATCTCATCATTGGTGACAGTCTCATCATGTTGAGTAGAAATGAGAACAGTGTGAACACGAACAGGAACCATGGCACCCTTGTCATTGTAGTACTCAACGGTGACTTGAGTTTTGCCATCAGGCCTCAACCATGGGCAAGCTCCGTTCTTTCGGACCTCAGTGAGGCGAGCACCAAGCTTGGTAGCTAAAACATGGCTTAAAGGCATCAATTCAGGGGTCTCATCAGTAGCATAGCCAAACATGTGACCTTGGTCACCAGCTCCAATTTCCTCAGGGCGCTTAGTGAGATGGCCATGGACACCCTGAGCAATATCAGGACTCTGCTGCTCAATATTGACAAGGACCTTGCAGTTATCGGCATCAAGACCCACATCATCAGAAGTGAAACCGATAGCACGGCAAGTGTCGCGCACAATATTCTCGTAATCTACATTAGCTTTGGTGGTGATTTCCCCAAAAACCATGACCATGTTTGTCTTTGTACAAGTTTCACAAGCCACCTTGCTGTCTGGGTCCTGAGCTAAGCAAGCATCAAGCACTGCATCAGAGATCTGATCGCAGAGCTTGTCTGGGTGTCCCTCGTTCACTGATTCCGAAGTGAATAGGAAAGTCTCCATTTTTTTTTGGGCGGAGGGTCTCTCAGAACCTGCGAAAGAAAGATCCAAAATTTGAACACAGATGTATGGACTATAGTACAGAATGCAGTCAGAGTAAAGGTGAATAAGAGGGAGATTGTGAGTTGTGTGGTGTGGGAAGGTGAATGGAGTGGGAATTTATAGGAGAGTTGGAATGACCCCCAAAAGCGTAATTTAGGCTACATTCATTCATCTTGGTAGTTGGTGGTGATGGACTACCTCTTATGGGCCCCACAGAGGTCTTTCCAGCCCATTTCCTGGGCTTATGTTGTTGACCTTGGGCCATCCTCAATCTCTTCAAAGTTCGTTTAATTTATTTATATATTCATTTTATAAAGGTAAATGTATTGTTTTTATAATACCTACACTGAAATTAAAAAGAAGTGGCATTTTTTTTTTGGAAATAACTTTTTGCAATATTGAATATCATTCTATGAAGTCTCACTCTAATGTTTTGGTTTCTCATAATGTTTGGTGGCTAAGCTTGGTGAGTGATTAGATATTGCATGCCTTCTGAGCATATATGCTTCCTAAGATTAAATGTCCTAATCCATCCTATTAGTATTCGAAAAAAACTCTTAAGTACTGCCATCCCTAATGCTTCCTGATACTAATTAAATAATATCATCATCATTATTATTTGATGACATTAAAAAAATGTGTTTATTTTTATTAAAAACATGACATCAAATTGTATACTTTTGGTATTGCCGTCCACATAAAATCTTAATACTATATTCTAATAAAAATTGACATGTGGCATTTAAGCTTTTATTGTTCTTGTTTTTAGTCAGATTTTAAACCTAATTAAGAAACACAGAGCAGACACTTTGACTAATTAATTAATTGTGGTTCGGTTTTGCAGGTGATTAATTATAGAAAGATATTCATAGACAGACCTGCCTGATATCGAAAAGAGAGAGTTCTTAGATTTGTTATTCTAGTCTGAATTCTGAAAAACACATAATAACATAACGCTACATACAGGTACCTAGTTCCAAGAGATATGCGTGTTGGGCAATTCATCCATATATTCTGCAGTAGGCTGCATTTGGAACCTGGAAAAGCTCTTTTTGTATTTTGTCAACAACACATTGCCTCAAACAGCAACTCTTATGGGCTCAGTCTACGAATATTACAAGGATGATGATGGCTTTCTTTACCTGTATTACAGCAGCGACAACACCCTTGGCTAAATTATTCATTATTACATTTGTAATTGTCAATAATTTCATGTATATTCTATATTCTTCTGTGTAAGGAAAACATATTAATTGTGCTTTATGGGATTGAATCAGCAGTTCCAACCACTTTCACCTCTGCTTCCACAACCAAAACATCAGATTCCCCAAACAACATTTCCATCACTGGAAAGCATTTCCTAGACTTATCAAAAGCATCAAGTGTTAGCAATTCTTCTTCCAGCCTCGAACTGCCGAACCACAAATTATCTGCAACAAACAAAGTCAACGTTTTTGGATTTTCAACTGCTGAATCTGCAAACACATTATTGAATTTTCGGACCTTTGAAAGGAGTATGCATGCACTTGGCTTCATCCAGGATGCTTAGCTTAACGTTTGCATATATTCTATGGCTGGAAGAAAAGCTGGTGGCATTTGCCAAAGCCAAATGAATAGACAAACAGCCATTTTCTTTTGGATAGAGCTGAATCTTCCTGAAACAACCAAGTCCACAATAAGTAACTCACCAATTTTGTTAATACTATAAAAATAACAAAAAAAAAAAAACATGTACCATTCTACAGTTCCATCTCCAAAAACTTGGGAACTGAGAGATTCTTGGACGTTTTTGTGAATCTTCCATGTGTGAGAACCAATAGGAGCTTCATCATCTAACATGGATAACCTTTCTGCTCTGCCATATGTCTGTTGTTTTTGGACACAGACAACCGTTGCTACCAAAATAAAACTGTCTTTCTCCTTCTCCAGATGCTGATTCAGTTTTGTAAGATCCATGAATTCATCAAAACCATTTTCAAGCTTCAATGGGTGGAACCGGCTTTTCTCATATTCTAAAGCTCACCAAATCACACATTCATTAACAAGTCATTGGAGAATGCTAAAAAAAATTCAGTTAAAACATTTTCTCCAAGTACCTGGGAATTCGTGCTGGTTTTTCAAATACAATTGGAAGACAGCATTCACTTCCCAACCAAAATCCACTCTCTCTACCATTGCTAAGTAGACAGAGATATAATCTTTTACATTCTTCCTCTTGTTTCCATTTGGATGAACAACCAATTGCCTATTATCACCAACATGTTAGTAATAATATTGCAGTTAAAGACCCAGAAAAAAAAATTAAAAGAAAAGAAAAGAAAAGAAAACGCACCATTGGTAGCCTTCAGCTTCAAATACTGCTGATTTGTATATCTCCATTTTATTTTTTATCATTGAAAAGTTTTGCATCTCCACTTCGTAACTGCATGGTAATGATTTATCTGGACAATAACATCTGATATCATAATTTTATAACAACCAACCAGGCATAAGACAAATAAATAAAAGGAAGCTTAATAATGGAGAGATCTTGAGCTTAATTACCCATGGCCTGAGGGAATTTGTAAATTCAGGCAAAAACAAAAAGCTGTTCTTTTATTTACAAGAATTGACATGAATTATCCTTTGCTTAACCAATCCAATTTGGAATATAATCCATTCCATTCTCAACTTGCAAGCTATCGTTTCTAGTTAATTTTATGCTCATTTTCAGTGTAATTTCATTCTTGTTCACTCAACTTTTGCACAAATAACATTTTGATCACTATATTTTGATTAATAACAATAAGATAACCCGGTATTATTTTGTAACAATAAAGTCAAAATTATCGGAAAATTATATTTTCGGTTACAGGTGCACATAGAAATCACTTATTCAGCAAAATCAAATACTATCTTCTTCTCTTATATTCAACAAAGTAAATTCCATTTTATTCTTCTTTACCCTTATCCTAACAAGTGGTTGATCAAATCGGTGATTTCTACGCGCACTGGTGACCGAAAATATAATTATCTGATATTTTTCACTTTAATGTTACGAAATAATACTTGGATTATTTTATTATTATCAATTAAAATATAGTAATTAGAATGTTATTTGTATGAAAATTGAGTCGCCACATATAAAATTACCTCATCATTTTCAGAAAGCTTTACTTTTGCAGTTCTGTCTTCTTTACTCAACTATGTATATATCGATACATACATATAAAAATGAAGTGCAAAATGTTATAAAGTTTATTTTCACGTACGCCTCAAGTCCAAAGTGGAGGTGCCAATTCTTTATTTGACCCTTGTAAGAAAATAAGTGTTCTTCTTGTTATTCATTTCTCAGTAATGGCATGTATTTATACACAAAATTTATGTTAGAAAGTCAAGTATATCGGCTCCTACATTTCCTCCTATAATCACTGCTCTATCTACTCCTACAATTACGTTAGCTACAAATTCAATTCTGTAACACTCCCCCTCAAGCTGGAGCATAAATATTGATCATGCCCAGCTTGTTACATAAATATTCGACACGAGGTCCATTTAAAGCTTTTGTGAATAGATCACCTAATTGTTCTGCTGTCTTCACATGTCCAGTTGAAATTACATTATCTTGAATTTTTTCACGAATAAAGTGACAGTCAACTTCAATATGTTTGGTCCGCTCATGATACACTGGATTGGAGGCAATATGAAGAGCAGCCTGATTATCACACCAAAGTTTTGCTGGAGATGAGGAATTCATACCAATTTCGGCAAGCAAATGACGAATCCATAAGACTTCACATACGGCCTGTGACATAGCTCTATATTCAGATTCTGCACTTGATCTGGATACTACAGTTTGTTTCTTGCTCCTCCAAGACACTAAGTTTTCTCCGACAAAAACACAATAGCCTGTAGTTGATCTTCTATCGGTCTTGGATCCTGCCCAATCTGCATCAGTAAAGCACTCAATGCGGTTATGTCCATGATCACTGTAAAGTATTCCTAATCCAGGAGCACCTTTCAAATAACATAGGATATGCTCTAATGCCTCCCAATGCTTAACTGTCGGAGCTGTCATAAACTGACTAACAACACTTACTGCAAATGCAATATCTGGACGAGTAACTGTAAGATAGTTCAGTTTTCCAACTAACCGCCTATATCTTTCTTGGTCATCAAACGGATCGCCATCATCCTTTGTGAGTTGTACATTTGGAACCATAGGAGTACTGCATGGCTTAGTTCCTAATTTTCCAGTTTCTGCAAGTAAATCAAGAACATATTTTCTTTGAGATAAAAGAATTCCCTTCTTACTTCTTGAGACTTCTATTCCTAGAAAGTATTTCAATTGGCCCAAGTCTTTTGTGTGAAATTTGTCATGCAAGAAAGACTTAAGAGAAGAAATTCCTTCATGGTCACTTCCTGTAATTACAATATCATCGACGTATACAACAAGAAGAAGAATACCAGCTGTTGATTGTCTGTAGAACACTGAATGGTCACTTTGGCTTTTCTTTAACCCAAACTCTTGGACAACTGTACTAAATTTGCCAAACCAAGCACGAGGACTCTGTTTAAGTCCATACAGAGATTTCTTCAAGCGACAAACTTGACCAACTTTACCATACTCCCCCTGAGCAACAAAACCAGGTGGTTGCTCCATATATACCTCTTCGTGAAGATCTCCATGAAGAAATGCATTTTTGATATCGAGCTGATGTAATGGCCAGTGCTGAGAAGCAGCAAGAGAGATGAATAGACGAACAGAAGCCAACTTGGCTACAGGAGAGAAAGTGTCAGAGTAGTCTACCCCATATGTCTGTGCATATCCTTTGGCTACAAGCCGAGCCTTAAGTCTAGCAATAGATCCATCTGGATTAACTTTAACTGTGAAAACCCATTTGCATCCAACAGCCTTTTTGTCTTGAGGTAAACCTACTAACTCCCAAGTTTGGCTTTCATCTAGAGCTTCAATTTCTTCACGCATTGCAGTGCGCCAGCCAGGATGAGATAAAGCTTCCTTAACTGTTTTAGGTATGGAAATGGAGTCTAAAGAAGTAATGAGAGCACTGGATGGTGAAGATAAGTGATCATATGAAATAACATTAGCAATGGAATAAGTAGATTTACAACTGCGTTTACCTTTACGAAGGCTGATGGGAAGATCAAGATCATTTGGTGGAGGATCCAATGACGAAGTTGATTCTGGTGTAGGACATGTATCAGTAGTCGCTGTTCTCCTGGAATAAACTTGAACAATAGGTGGCTTGTCTGGAACTGAAGTCTGATCAGTAGGAGAAACATCGTGAAAAACACTATCATCTACTGATTGCTCAGAACTTGATATAGATTTATAGATAAGACATTCATCTTCCTCCCCCTGACTGGTAGAAGTAGACTTGGTAGAGAAAAATGGTATTTGTTCTGAAAATGCTACATCAGTAGAAATCACATATCTGTTGAGATCAGGAGAATAACACCGATACCCTTTTTGAAGACGAGAATATCCCAAGAATACACACTTCAAAGCTTTAGGATCTAGTTTTGTAACATGGGGCCGTACATCACGAACATAACACGTGCTTCCAAACATTCTTGGCTCTATTGGAAATAAAGGTTTATGAGGAAAAAGGACATGGTAGGAACTATTACCATTAAGTACCGTAGAGGGCATCCGGTTAATCAGAAAGCATGCTGTGGATACAGAATCAGCCCAAAATTGCTTAGGAACTTTCATCTGAAATAACAAGGCACGAGCAGTCTCAAGGAGATGTCTGTTCTTCCGTTCAGCCACTCCATTTTGAGAGGGCGTATCAACACATGATGATTGATGGAGAATACCATATTGAGTCATATAGGTTTGAAATGGTTCTGACAGGTACTCTTTAGCATTATCACTCCGTAATATGTGCACAGAAACATTGTATTGAGTCTTAATCTCAGCACAAAAAGCAGAAAAATGAGTGAACACCTCAGAACGATTTTTCATAAAATAAATCCAAGTCATTCTAGAAAAATCATCAACAAAAGTAACAAAATATTTGAATCATGTTTTGGATATAACAGGACATGGACCCCACACATCGGAGTGAACTAATTCAAACGCAAACCCAGCTCGTTTATTAATTCTAGGACCTAATGAGCCTCGATGATGTTTTGCATAGTGACAGGATTCACAATCTAATGTCAAGACTTTATTAAATTGTGGATTTATTTTCTTTAAAATAGGCAACGAGGGATGTCCCAACCTGCAATGAGCTTCAAACGGTGAAGTAGCACTAGAACAAGCCAGAGATCGAGGTACCCATGAATCCAGAACATAAAGACCATCAGATACATGTCCTCTACCAAGTATCTGCTTCGTCATAAGATCCTGAAATAGACAATGGTCAGGAAAAAATGAGATACAACATTTGAGGTCTTTAGTAAGTTTGCTTACAGATATTAAATTGAAAGCAAGATTAGGTAAACTTAGGACTGAAGATAAAGTAATAGAGGATGTGGGTTTAACAACTCCAGAGCCCTCAACACGATAAGTTGATCCATCAGCTATTGTTACAGGGGAGGATTCTGTATGAGGCTGAAAGGTTGAAAAGGTTCGAGGATTACCTGTCATATGATCTGTAGCACCTGAGTCAATGACCCATTGATTCGAGGAAGAAATAAGGCATGTTTTACCTGAATCATCAATTGGAGTGGATTCCTTCAAAAGACGAGCATACTCTTCAGCTGGAATAAGAACAGACTTCTCAGAAGATGAGCTAGAAGCAGCAATGTTAGCAGTTTGAGTTCTCTGATGGCGATTTTGTAATTTCCTACAATATCGCTTTGTGTGTCCAGGTTCTTTGCAATAATAGCAAATGATATTGCTAAAATCATTACTTCTGGTAGCATTTACGTTGCTGAAGTCATTATTTCTGGTAGCATTTCCTCCTCTATTGCGATTCCTTCCAACTTCATTTCCCTCTCCTCTTTTAACAACTAGTACACTGGATTGTTGAGATAGTTGAACATTCTTCTCTGTTCGTAACAGCCTGCTGAAAACATCTTGAAGTGTGGTGAGTTCAGGACTAGACAGAATTTGAGATTTGGCGGTTTCAAATTCTGAAGGAAGACTGGCCAGAAAACTCATAATAGCCATTTGTTCCCGCTGAGTTTGTAACTTCTTAATGTCTGTGCTGAGAGGCAATAAGACATTCAACTCTGTATAAACTTTGTTGAACTCCATAAAATGGGCAGTGAGAGATTTGGCCTCATCTTTTTCAGCACGGTAAAATGCTTTACATGCATCATAGATGCGAGTAACATTTCCTTTACCCGAATACAAGAAAGCTAAATAATCCATTAATTCCTTAACATACTCACAATGATCTACTAATCCTACCACATCATTTTCAATAGAATTAGTAATCTGTAAAAGCAATCGAGCATCATCTCTAAGCCAAATTTTATCATTGATAGGTTCCTCAATTAAATGATCATCCTTCTCAACACTTCTTAAATAAATTCTTATTCTCCTACTCCATTCTAGAAAATTAGATCCATTTAATTTATGCTCAGTAATTTTGGTAGGCATTGATAAAATTTCAGTTACGCTCGATTTATTATTTTCACCAACTCCCTTACCTTCTTCCATTTAACTGCTAATAAAAAATTCCAAAACCAACAGCAAATATACCACCCGAACAAACAAATAACTACAAATATCCAAACTCCCAATATTAGCAGCAAATATAACTTCCTCACAGAGACATCTAAACACCCAATGCCAAAATCAAATAAAACTTCCGAATAGCTAAATATCCCAACACCAGAAGCCCAATCTTTACAAAAACAGAAGCCCAATCTTTATAAAAATGTAGCTTTAAAATTAAAGAACCTGATCTCCACAACTCAACGGCACAGGCAGAGGAAAAAGGAAGAGAGAGGGACCTTTGGAGTGACCAGATGGGAAAACTGACGCCACAGTTCGGTCGGATACACCCAGGCGACGCCGGAGACGAAATCGGAGAACCGTCGGACAAGCCACGCGCCTCCACTCGCCGGCGCGTGAGGAAACGTCAACTTCTTTGATCGGCGCGTGAGCTTCAACCGTCGGTCGGATGGTCACCGGAAACCGTGGAGAGGCCGGAATGAAGGAGGCGCTCCTTCCTATGGTGACGGTGAGACAAGAAAACGGTCACAAACCAGTGACCCAAGAAGATCAGTTACTGTACACAGTAACTCACTGAAGAAGAATCCCAGAAACAACCCAGAAAACCCAGAATCTCAGATTTTCCAAAGGAGCCTAAGGCTCTGATACCATGTAAGAAAATAAGTGTTCTTCTTGTTATTCATTTCTCAGTAATGGCATGTATTTATACACAAAATTTATGTTAGAAAGTCAAGTATATCGGCTCCTACATTTCCTCCTATAATCACTGCTCTATCTACTCCTACAATTACGTTAGCTACAAATTCAATTCTGTAACAACCCTAAAACAGGTTTTGAATCTGAAGCATGTATTGGATCTTGGCAAGTGGCAATATGCAACATTTGTGAACAGCTGTTTTTATGAATCTGCTATTACTACAGTGAGAATAGTTGGGTTAAGCAATCAGGATTAAAATCAGAATGGCTCAGATATAGAATTTCGCTTTGGCTCAAATATAGAATTTTAGGCCAAAAATTTTGAAAAAAAAAACAAAAGGTACCTCTTGGAGTTTTGGACTAAAAATTTAGAAAAAAAAATCAAAAGGGCACCCATTAGAATTTTGGGCCAAAAATTTAGAAAAATACTAAAATGGTACCCCTATGGAGTTTTGTGCTGAAAATTTAAGAAAAAAACCAAATGGATAATCTTTGTAATTTTGAGCCAAAAATTTCTAAAAAAACATACGAGTACCCTTTGGATTTTTGAGCCAAAAATTTAGAAAAAAACAAAAAATGTTATCCCTTAGAGTTTTGAACCAAAAATTTAGAAAAATACCAAAGGGGTACCCATTGTAGTTTTGTGCCAAAAATTTAAAAAAAAAAATCAAGCCATATCCCTTGAAATTTTGACCAAAAAATTTAGAAAAATACTAAAGGGTACTCATTGGAATTTTGGAATAAAAATTTAGAAAAATACCAAAAGCATACCACTTGTAGTTTTGGACCAAAAAATAAGAGAAAAATCGAATGGATGACCCTTTGAATTTTGGCCCAGAAATTTAGAAAAAAATAAAGGGGGTACACCTTAGATTTTTTGGCCAAAAATTTTGAAAAAAAAAAACTAAAGGGGTACAACTTAGAATTTTGTGGCAAAAATTTAGAAAAAATACCAAATGAGTATCTCCATGGAATTTTATGCCAAAAAATTAGAAAAATACTAAAGGGGGATCCATTTTGAGTTTTGTGCCGAAAATTTTAAAAAACTCCAAAGGTGGTACACTTTGAAATTTTGGGCAAAAAATTTAGAAAAAAAAAACTAAATGGGTACCCGGTGGTGTTTCGGCCTTAAAAATGTAGAAAAATACCAAAAGGGTACCCCTTAAAATTTTGGGCCAACAGTTTAGAAAAATACCAAAGGGTTATCACTCGGAGTTTTTGGCCAAAAAATAAGAAAAAAACCAAAGGAGTGCCCCTTGAAATTTTGGCCAAAAAATTTAGAAAAGAACCAAATGTGCATCCCTTGAAATTTTGGGCCAAAAATTTAAAAAAATACCAAATGAGCACTCCGTGAAATTTTGGGCAAAAAATTTAGAAAAAAACCAAATGGATATCTTGCAGTGTTTTGGCCCAAAAATTTAGAAAAATACAAAAGGGCTACCTTTTGGAATTTTAGGCCAAAAATTTAGGAAAATACAAATGGGGTAACACTTGGAGTTTTGGGTCAAAAAATTAGAAAAAAACCAAATGGGTGCTATTTGGAATTTTGGCTCAAAAATTTAGGAAAAAAATCAAAGATCTTGAAATTTTGGACCAAAAATTTAGAAAAAAAAAAACCAAAAAGGTACCACTTAGAGTTTCGGGCCAAAAATTTTGAAAATTATCAAACGGGTACCCCTTGAAATTTTGGACCAAAAATTAAGAAAAAAACCAAAGGGGTAACACTCTGAATTTTGGCCAAAAATTTTTTAAAAAAAACCAAAGGAATACACTTTGAAATTTTGGGTCAAAAATTTTGAAAAATATCCAAGGGGTACCCCGTGGTGTTTTGACTCAAAAATTTAAAAAAATTTCTAAAGGGTACCCCTTGAAATTTTAGGCCAAAATTTTAGAAAAATACCAAAAGGATACCACTTGAAATTTTGGACTAAAAAACTAGAAAAAAAAAATCATAAGTGGTGCCCATTGGAATTTTGGCCCAAAAATTTAGAAAAAATTCAAAAGTGAACTCTTTTGAGTTTTGGATCAAAAATTCAGAAAAAAAAATCAAAGGGGTATCTCTTGAAATTTTGGGCCAAAAATTTATAAAAAAAAATAAAAAGGTACCTCTTGAAGTTTTGGACCCTTTGGAATTTTGGGCCAATATTTTACTAAAAAACCAAAGGGGTACCCCCATGAAATTTTGGGCCAAAAATTTAGAAAAATATAAAAAGGTACCCCTAAGAGTTTTTGGCCAAGAATTTAGAAAAATATTAAAGAGTTAACCTTTATAGTTTTGGGTTAAAAATTTATAAAAATTGGAATAGGGTACCCCTTTGGCCTTTTGTACCGAAAATTTAGAAAAAAACTAAAAAAGTACCCCCCTGAAGTTTTGCTCCAAAAATTAGAAAAAAATCAAAAGAGTACACCTTGAAATTTTGAGCAAAAAATTTAAAAAATACCAAATGGGTATCCATTGGAATTTTGGGCCACAAATTTATAAAAAAAATCAAAGGGGTACCCCTTTGAGTTTCGGGTTAAAAATTTAGAAAAAAAAAAAACCACAAGTGTTACTCCTTGAAGTTTTGAACACTAAACCAAAATTTAGAAAAAAAATTAAAAAGGTAATCCCTTGTAATTTTGGGCCAAAAATTTGGAAAAAAAAAAAACCAAAGAGGCTATCCCTTGGAGTTTTAGGCAAAAAATCTAGAAAAAAATCAAATGGTTATTCCTTGTAATTTTGGGCCAAAAATTAAAAAAAAAAACAATACCAAAATGGCCCATTGGAATTTTGGGCCAAAAATTTAGTAAAAAACCTAATAGGTACCCCTAAGAATTTTGGGCCAAAAGTTTAGAAAAATATCAAAGGAATAACCCTTAGAGTTTTTGACCAAAAATTTAAAAAATAGCAAAGGGTTATCTCTTGAAATTTTGGGTTAAAAATTTAAAAAAAAAAGGAAAATGGTACTCCTTTGGAGTTTTGTACGGAAATTTTAGAAAAAAAATCAAAGAGATACCATTGGAATTTTGCGCCAAAAATTAAAAAAAATAAAATAAAAGGGGTACACCTTAAAGTTTTGAGTCAAAAATTTAAAAAATTACCAAATTGATATCCATTGGAATTTTGGGCCAAAAATTTAGAAAAAAATTAAAAATATTTAAATTTAAAAAAAATTTAAAAAAACTCAAAGGGGTATCCCTTAGAGTTTTGAGCTAAAAATTTAAAAAAAAAAATCAAAAGGGTATCTCTTGGTATTTTAGGCCGAAATTTAGAAAAAAATCAAAGAGGTTACCTCTTATAGTTTTGGGTCAAAAATTTAAAAAAATAAAAAAATCAAAATAGTATTTTTTTGGTATTTTGGGCCAAAAATTTAGAAAAATATCTAAGGGATACCCCTTAACTTTTTGGGTCAAAAATTTAGAAAAATAATAAAATGGTAATATTTGGACTTTTGGATCAAAAATTTAGAAAAATAACACAGGTAGGGGTGAGTATGGTCGGTTAACCGGTCCATGAGCTCCAGTCTATTAACCAGTCTATTAATATCGGTTTTTTGAAATTTCAGTCTATTAACCAGTCCATTACCATCGGTTAACCAGTCCATCGGCTTCGGATTTTCGGATCGGTTATCCAATATTTTTCAGTTAACCACTATAATTATAAATATATTCATAAATAAAATTAAAATGTTCAAAATACTTAAAAATTAAAATTTTTTCACTATAATATAACATTATTGTTGTTAAAATAAAAATATTTTGTGGATATAAGCAAATTTGTTTTTAAAAATTAATATTTAATAAGTAAATATATTAACCGGTCCATAAATATCGGTTTTTTTAAAACACTAACCATTAAACAGTGCATTATAATCGGTTAACCAGTCAATCGGTTCAGTTTCGGATTTTTTTTTCGGTTAACCAAATCTATCGGTTTTTTTCTCACCCCTAAACACAGTGAAGTTAATTTGTAAAAATTTAAGTAATCGTGTTAATGAACTTGTATGCCTACCAGGTGTAACCTATAGTTCAATTTTTGCCAATCAAGATTCGTTTTGCTATTGAAGAAATTAGTTTACACATGTTTTAGTCAATGAATTTCTGTATACATATCACTAAAATGTTACAATACAAAGTACATTAATCCATGTCAGTGTGTGTGAGCAAGTCCAAGCACTTTGACCTCAGCTTCCACAATGCAAACATCCCCAGCCAAAAGGAATTTTCTGGACCTATTCAAGTGATAATGTGGAGTGAATCTTGACCATCCATGTGTTGTGCTCGACTCGTCGAACCAGAAATTACCTGAACAACCCCAAATAAAATCAAAAACCGTTTGTTTTCGGATCATTTATTTAATTCTATTTACCTTTCGCAACAATGTGTCTGTCTTTGGCTTGATCCAGGATCCGCAGTGTGACCTCTGCATATATTCTCCCCTTGGTAGCCATATCATCTGCCAAACATAAATATAGAGAGAGATGGTCCTTCTCTCCATGTCCTGTTCCTTTAGGATACAACTCTATCTTCCTGGAAAAAGTTTCATGTCATACAGAGAAAGCAGACTGGGATTAAACGCATTTAATGTTAAGTTTCTCTTGAAAAAAATATACCATTCTTGCTCTCCGACAGTGAATATTTTAGAGCGAATTTCTTTTTTAATCTTGGAAAATTTTTCAATCCTCCATGTATATTTGAAAGGAGGAGTTTCCTTTGCTATTGAAAAGGACTCTCTTCTGCCAGTTACTCTTTCCTTGCGGACCGAGACAATCTCTACTCCGAAAACACAAGTGTCATCCACAATGTAGCCATTGCCAGGATCCTCAAACTTATCAGTACGAATAAATTGATCAGAACCCCATTCAGGCTTCAATTTGTGAAAGCATCTTGCTTTTCCCTCGTCCTGATAATCTAAGTTTGTCAAACGAAGGAACACGCTATTAGCAAATTCTGCATATTATGCTTCTAAATTACTTGAATTAACTCAATTCTCCTTTAAACAACCAAAACAATCGAAATTGGATGTTCAGAGTCGATAAAAAGGCAACAATAATACTCAGAAAAAATGCCTGGGAGTATGAAGTCATTGTGGTTTTTCTGGTCAAGCAGATAAAATTTGAAATCAGCATAGACCAACTCATAGCCCTCCAAATTGTCTGTCAATGCCAAGTAGACAGACACGTACCGTTTCACTTCTTTGCTCCTGTTTCCTTTTGGGTAGATGACCAATTTCCTGTCAGCAAAATAAAATTTATACAGCTCAATCTCCAAAAGAGATATATGCAACAAAAACAAGCGAAGATATTTGATGATTTCTGCACGTAGAGTTAGAGGCAGGAATCAAGAGAATGCACCATTTGCAGCCCTCAGCTTTGAAAACCGCTGATTCATATCTGTTCACTTCATTTCTTAAGAGAGAAAATTTCTTTATTTGGAGGGTGTAATAAGCTGGTAACTCACCTGGTATAGGTTATCAGTACCAACATCTGATATTAGCACTATAATACTGATTATAGAAAGAAAATTAGGCCATATATAGTAAGAGAAACGAGTGAGGAAAACACAAAAACAAGAGAAAGGAAGGATGTGAACCAGGCTCTTGATTTTCATCTATGCTTATAGACAGCGCATTTTCATCCATGTTTACAAATCCACTGAAACAATGTACAGGAAAATGTAAAGTTATAGACTTGATATTTTATTTGTAAATGGCAGGAGAAATTCGTTATTCTGAACTTGGAACTTGCATGAGGGTACATAAATGAATCATCTGTTTTTTCAGATAAATTACGGTTGCCTTTTTATCCACAAAACTTAGATGGAATCAAATTCCTTCCTTGCAAATGCTAGTCTGGGATCATATATATGCTTCTTATTCCTCTCACGCCATGCAATTTTCTTGTTAAGTAGACTGAAAAGAAAAGAGAAAAGAGTTCTTAACTTTGGCTACACTCTTGATGAAATCCAAAGCTAGAAATCCCTTTAGCCGATTCATCAAGCATTCGAGCTGCAAGCCATATATGCATAGCAGACACAGGCCTGGTTCCTTTTATCTCCGAGTTGCTGAGCTTAATGAAACTGAATTTTTCGAATTCATATACGTTAAGTTATGAGCATAGTTTTCATTTTTACTTATTTGCATATGGCATGTTGACGATAGTCTTGATAAAATCCCAAACCTTAGGAACTTGGTTTGGATACTGCAAAAAGATTTCCTCCAACAAATATTAGATACAGTATTGCTTTCAACAGTTCGACCCAAATAGCAAATATTTTATCAAGTCCATAATGCATGGCAGACATAAATAGAAAAACAAGGCTGAACAAAGAGCCAAACTATTGTGAAAATTAAATTTAACGTCTTCAATGAATAGCATTCATATTCCAGAGATACAAAGTTATTACCAACAATGCTCATAATGAAAGCTGAAAGCTAAAATTCTACAACACATTTACCAATAATTGTCACTCAACTGTAATAAACTAACTCAAAACCCTACATACAGCCATTGTAATGCCATTTCCTATCATCACTGTTGAACTATGCATATCAGCATCAAAACTTGATCAATATCCTGGATTATGCAGTCAGATTGTGAACCAAAAGTAGGCATATGCATCGTCAAATTCCAGAATGCTTCCAGTTTTAAGCTATGAAGATAATCCTACAGATTTTGTCTTTGTATACCCCAGGTAAGTTAGCTTCTCCACCAACTTCCTTTCGGCATTTGCCTAGACAAGCACAAAAAGAAAGGGAATAGAAAAATCAATACACAGAGTCTGAGATATGCCATGTAAATCAAGCAAATTAAGCAACACTTTTTCCCCAAGTAAACCACACTAAGATTTCAAAGGTCTTGTGTGAATGATTAAAACTATAGTGAACAAGCTATTCTTCTTCTTCTTCTTCTTCTTCTTCTTCTTCTTCTTTCTTTTTTTTTTAAAAAAAAAAATCAGATCTAAGGGCTGCATATATAAAACTTTGATCTCTACAATGAGAGAAAGTACCTCAAGCATGGGACTGTTCTTTGGAATATTACTAGCTAGAATTATATTAAGGCCAGTCTTTAACACTGTTACACAAACATAGAATGAAGTCAGGATGGGGAAAAAACAAATACAAGAAATTGACACAAAACTATTAAAATTCACAATCTTTACCTAACCGTCGAGCAATGCCAGATCCTGTGTTATCAGAAGCACCTCCAAGTAAACAAGTAACACTCGCCGTATTATTCTGCAAGAAATTATCAAATTCAGAGAAACAGCTATGCAAACATAAAAAGGAAAAGTAACATTAATTTATATCTAAAATTACAGGTCGCGTAGGAGCAGCCGCGTACAAGTGACCAAAATTAGCAGAGTTGCAGCTTATCCATGCATATATCTGCACTCACCATTAGTTACCAACAGTTCATTCTTTCTCAAAAATAAAATAAAATCTTTCGGAGGCCGAAATAGTGAAGAAGAAGAAGAAGAAGAGTAATTATACCTGTTTAGGAAGGCGGATGATCTGGAAATAAAGAGTGACGTCATCGACGATTTCGGTGAAGCACGTGACCTGCAAGCCGCCGACATCGTCACCATGGGCGGAAGTTGAAGAAGATGGTTCTTCTACTTTGAGATTTCCAAAATTTGCATTTACCTCTTCAAGTTCAAACTTTTGAGAGCTCATTATTGATCACTTAAGCCAACGAGAAGCTCAATTTTCAGAATTTTTTGTTTTTTCGAGTAAAAACTAAAAAAACGAGAGCCTTCAAAATCAGGCGGAGGGATGGATGGGAAAGACGCCCTAGTAATAAAGTCGTTAGAAGTCTATTGAGACTGAGAGCATGGGGAACCAATTTTCAGTTAACCCAAACACCGATGCCTTGTAGGGCTGTGCATCGGTCGGGTTCGGGTCAACCCGAACCGAACCCGACCAACCCGAAAACCGAAATACACCCTATATTCCAAACCGAACCGACCCTATATATTATTAGGGCCCCGAACCGCTTAACCCGATAATTTTCGGGTCCCGAACCGATTACCCCGATTAACCCGATCTCTCATTCCCTCTCTGCCTCTCATCATTCTCATCTCAGATCTCTCTCAATCTCTCTGATTTTTCAACAAAACAAACAACAGAGCCAACACAAATCTATCAAATACACTCAAATCTATCACAGCAAATATACATATATCAAAATCAAACACAAATTCATAAAAAAACATGAAATCAGATTAAGATTTGAAGAAAAGAAGAACACGAAAACGAAAAAAAAGAAAGAAGATCTGAGATTGTAAGAGACAGAAACTGAAACTCGAAGAAGAAAAAGACGAGGACGAAGAAGGAGAAATCAAATCTTAGAGAATAAATGAAGTTTGAAGAAGAAGACAGATGAAGGAGAAGAGGAGAGACTAGAGAGAGAGAGAGAGGGAACCGGAGCCAGATCTGGATCATCAGCGACGGCAGAGAAGACGATCATCAGTGACGGCGGAGAAGACAGAGCCCAGAGGGAGAAGGTGAGATCGGGGGTGGGTGGTGTCTGGTGAGGGGCTGAGAGATGAAGAGAGAGGGGCAGATGAAGAGGTGAGAATCGTGAATGGAGAGAGAGAGAGAGAGAGAGAGAGAGAGGGGGAGGGAGGGGGAGGCAGAGAGTGGGAGGGGCAATTGGGGAAAGGGGAAAATAAAAAGGGTTTATATACCCTCTTCGGTCGGGTTCGGTTTTTTAAGGTTTTAACCCGACCCGAACCCGAACTATTATGTTTTTTAAGAACCGATCCGACCCGCACAACCCTAACAACCCTACCCGAATTGCATTTTCGGTTCGGGTCCGTCGGGTTATTCGGGTCGGGTCGGTTCTTGCACACCCCTAATGCCTTGTTTCATTAGTAATATAAAAAGTAGATTACATATAAAATTTTAACATGCACAAAGTAACGTGTAGGTAATTTGATTTTTCTTGAAAAATTAAATCTTTCTTTTACAAAAATAATAACTTTCAATGATGAATAATTTAACGACTCTTTATTAAAAAAAAATAATAATAATAACTTTAGATAAATAATTTTTAAATTGAGAAAAACAAACTTGCATTACAAAAATCTAAATTGCATTCAAAATTAATTAACAAAAATGAATTATTTCTAAACAATACAAATAAAATTTAGACAAATAAAAAAATTAAATCTGAGATCAAATTTTAATTTATTGAAACGAAAATGCAAAATAAACTAAAAAAAATTAAAGGAATACAAAATTAAAAATAATGAAGAAATTCAGATTTTTACCAATTTAAAAATTATTATAGAGAAAATTGCAAAAAACAACTCACAAAAAATTGAAAAAACAAGTAAGAGCAAGAATAGAAATAGAAAACTCCAAAATTAAATGGAAAAAATAAAAATCCTTGAATTTAGAGAGAGAAAAAGAGGATAGAATTTTGAGAGAAAGTAGATATAAAATAATCCAAACCGATACAATTTTTAATTTAATAATATAATCAATTTTTATTTATATTTTAATTTTTATATTTTTGAACCATCCTCCATTTAATAATTATAATATTTTATAAATATAATAATATATACCGTTTTAAAATAATATTTAATAAATAAATATTATAATTATTTGTTCATTATGCATATATAATGGGTTAATATTAAATATATAACTTTTAACCATTGAAAATAACATTTTCATGTTGTATAGCTTATTAACCAAGAAGTATTGATTAGATAATTCAAAAAAAATGGATAAAAAACTAAAACCTTTAGAGTGATTAATAGAAATTAATAAACCTATGCCCACACCTTATCGAGGGGCAACAAGCCAAATGAAACTGCGTCGTTTTATTGCTTGAATCAGGGCCCATGGCTAATATTTCATGTTCTTCTAGCTTTGTACTTATACTCACTTTTTTTTTTTTTTTGGAATTTTGCATGAATTTTGGTGTTATTAGATATTGTACTACCACTGCTCTGGTAAGCAAAGTAGGAAATAGAAGAAACATTGAGAATGCAAAAAGGTAACTTAAAGAGAATGGAGTTTTTTGTTTTGAGAATTGCCCAAGGCTCTATTTCAAATTGCCAATCCAAAAATGACATCATTTGAAAAGTTGTGCTCCTTCTACTAACCAAATTCTGCAATACTTGACATACAATCTCACATCTACTCTGACCAATCAGCCAGAATCTTCCCTTTGAAACAAAAGCTTCTTGCTTCACATCATAACAACATAAGGGCAAATAAATATATCACGTCTGTTTACAAACTTAGCACTTAATGGTAAAATATAGCCGATGCCCATGCCCATGCCTAACCTCATCAATTACAAAAGCAACAATTTGAATGAGATTGCAGCATATTTAACAACAAATTCTCAAATAACCATCTTCACTTCCGACAACAAACAATCGTGAAAAGGGCAGAATGCTTATACTTGATAATACTGACATGTTCTTTGTTCCTTGACCAGCTGCATATAGTTTCTGAGGCACGATCTGTTGCTGCCCATCCTGCCATTTAGAAATTCACAGTTAAAGCAATCTGGAAAATTAAATATCTGAAAATTTTATTATGTTCCATCAAAAGGCCTTTTCACAGGCAGTGGAAGGATGGTTCAATAATCACGACATGTAATCAAAAGTGCATTATTCCAACAGATCATCCTTGTATCAGCCAATTCTAGTTTATATTTTTAGTTATCACTTTCAAGAAGAGCCATCAGCATTGACATAGAGACATCAACATATCAGTCAAATAATATCCATCAACCTCACGTTGAAGTATTCATTTTGCTATCAGTGACTAGATGGCCTCACAGCCAACACAACAGTAGCAATATGGAATTAATTGATGGTTCTCATGCAAGTAATTCATTTAAAAGAAACAAGGTTAAGACAGTAATGTTCATAACATACTTCTTCAGCAGATCTGGACAAAGTGGAAAGCCCAATCTTGTTTTTGGAAATTGAAATAACATCTTGACCCCACACAGAGAAGCCAGATACTCCATCCGAATGACCTTTAAAAACAGTGGGCTGTGGTGGCAAATTCCTGCAAAATAGTATTACACACAATTAGATGGAAAAGAGAGATGATAACACAAAAAAAACATGTAGAAAGATATTAAGTATAATAACCTTTGGGTTTTGGAGAAAGATCATGCATTATAGTCCTATGTAAAAGATAGGATATGTCTAACTCTAAGCCAAGCACTACAAAACTGATTGCAGACTTCTGGCTTTGGCTTAGATGCTAATTGGCAATTGTGGACACAATGAATTGAACTTCTGATTAATATTGTTAAAGTTTCACCGTGTCAGGCTTAACTGTCCTAAAAATTGACTTGAAATATAGTAATATCTCTTGACTAATATAGGTATGAGAACAACTATAATATATCTCAAAGGGACATTTGAGCTCTCAGATTGAAAGGAAACAAAAAAAAAAATTATGAAATACCTTCTCAGGTCCCAAATTCGCAGAGTCCTGTCAAGAGAACTGGAAACTAGTAAATGGTCCTCCGGTGCAGCCAACTGCATAACGAAAGGTTAGAAAATCGCACATTAGAAGAGATCTTCCAATAGGAATTTAACCATACCTTTGTCACATATCCATCATGAGCCCTCCAAGAGGCAACAACATTTCCACTTCTCAAATCAAATAACTTGCAATGACCAGAACTCAATCCAGATGCAATCCATGATGGTGAAGAAAAGGTTCCATGTGCTGACGATTTCCCAGATCCACATGAGCATATGGCAGAGACAAGAGAAGGCAAGGCAGATTCAATGGCATCACCCCTCCAGAGATGAAGCTTTTGACCCATGGTGACATCAATAAACCTGTGTTGTTGTCAAGAAGTTTTGAAAAACACTTTCTTGCATTAGAATATCATCTTTTTTTTGTCCATTGATAAAACAATAAGAAGTTACCTGAGATAACCATTTCCAGTGCCAACCACAAGCATTTCACGAGATTCTAAATAGTGCATACAAGTGTACAAGCTCCCATCAAATGCACTATTCAATAATCCACTTGATAATGTGTTAGAGTTCAGCATATTGAGATGATCAACATTAATCTTTGATGCAGAGGATGAAGGACTTGCAAGATGTGCAGAATCAACTGATGGTTCAGCAAAAAGTAATAGCTTTTTCCCTGTTCTGCTATTCCAAACATGAACAGTTCCATCACAAGATGCTACCCTTCCACTGGATGACAATACACAAATGTCGTTCACCACCTAGGAGTTGCATAAGCAATAAGAAGCAATATATAGCCACGAGTACATTCAATAAAAATAAGAGAGCTTTCAGGGTGTCTAGCACCACAGAAGTTAACTCCAATAAACACTGACAGACATTTGAAAGTAAGATAACAGCTTCTAAAATGGAGAAGGTTCATCATTATCTAGAAAGGAAGCAGAAAATGATATTCTAACAGTTTTTGTATTATAACCAATACTTTTCACGGACAAAATACAAGGTAGAGGCATCAACACTCTATAAGAGCCACCAAAAATTTTAAGTGATTCAGTTCAAAAGGGTTATATTTATTTATTTATATAAGTCTTGCCCTATTGCATATTTGATAGCATATTTGTATGAATGAATTCATGCATAAAGGTGTTTTGAGCTTAAAATGGCTTTTACAATAAGAGGGCAACAATATGGGCAAAAAAATAGTACAAATACAAACCTCCTCATGACCATAATACCCATATACACAACTTATTCTTGAAAGTTCCCACTTTTGTACAGTTCCTTTAAACCCTGGGCCAATCCCTGCAGTAAAAACCATACACTCATCCTGGCTAACAGCTAATGATCTCAGGGCTCCATGATGTGCACGTATTGAATAAAGTATAGATGCTCTAATCTTCCAAGGAAGTTCATCTTTCAAACACCCAACACGCCCGAGGAAATCAGGCCCATCCCAGATATCAGCTGGACTGGGAAACCAAAACCAAGGTTCTTGCTTTGAAAGGTTTGATGCTGCTAAATGACTTCCAAAAGAACTCTGGCGAATGCCATCAAACCTTCCCTGACTCTGGGGTATCAAGTTTTTGGCACCTCTAATTCCTTGTGATTGTGGGACGGACCACCCAACCCCATTAAGCAACAGCTTTGCAGGATTGTACTCAGATGCTGTCTTATTAAACGCATGCCTTTTTGTAGTTATATTATCCACTCCACTTCGAGTTGATTCTCCTGAATATTCCCACTGAATCACAATACGTTAAGTAGTATTTAGTATGAAATACAAAGAGATAGGAAATAGTGCAGCTACATTGAACACATAAATCTGCACAAAAGAATTTCAAATTTTTATAAGTATGATAGCAGCATACTTTCCAATTATGACACCGTAGAAGAAATTGCTCAAGAAGCAACCAAGTCGCACAGCACTGACGAAGTTTCTCAATCCCAAGAAGATTTGCAAAAGAAGGATACAAAAGTAACCTGAAAATAGGCAGACAAAAATTACAAGATAGGGAGCAAGAATATATGAATGAAATTAATTATCAATATATGAATATGATTGTGAGCACAATTTTATGCAGGATGGAATTTTAGTAAGACCATAATCAATTCACTGAATTTAGTAACACCCACACCAGGTCCATACGGCTTTCAATTTGGGCTTCCCCATCTATTTTAGACTTGGAAGTCCTGAAGTTTTTGCTGAAGGAACCGGGACCATTTGCTGTTTCCTGTGAGAATGCAAGCTCATCGAAAAGCCCTTTTAGTTGTGGTAAAACATTTACTGCTGTTAATTCTGGTCCAATACGCTGACAAACTGCCATGAGAGTCGTTACAGCAACCTGGTCAAAAGAAGTTGCTCCTACCATATCAAAATGTAGGAAGTATATAGCTGGCATGTAAAAAATGGAAAAGGGGGAATAAATATTATGAAAAAAGGAAAATCTAGAAACCAAGATAATGTAGAAAGAAAAGGGAAGCTCTTGATAATGAACTACCAAGAGAATTTGCTGATTCCAAAGCAGTACTAGTGAACTTTAAAGTCCCAACTGAACGCTCATTTATGGTAGTTACAAGACAAATCAAACAATGCTGACCGTGTAAAAGCTGCATTTCCAATCTTCCGGCAAGTTGTATGCATCTTTTAAATTAAATTTTGAACAGTTCAAAATTTGCATGATTATGCATTTAACAATTCTCATGAAAACTTTTGCATTATTTGTCCTGTCTACCAGGCATGCAAAATGACTGTTGCAAATAAAATATATGTGTCCCAACAAATGGAAAACAATTCCAGCTTGTTGAAGAGTTATGAACAGCTATTGCCTTCAAAATAAAGCAAGAACAATCGGATATTAAGAAATGAACATAAAAGTTAGACTACCTGGTGCACTAGAATTTCTAAGTTAGTCTGCATAAGAATAGTAACATGTAAACAACGGCCATCCTGCATAATCAAAGATCACTGTTAATTCTTTAAGCTATTATTCAAGCATTCAACAACAAGTGAAATAAAAATAATGAAGACCAAGACAATATCCATACTTCAATCAGCTCCTTTACAATCACCTCCCTCGGCAAGAAGGCAACTAGACCATCTAGTGTGCTCAAGCAATCAATAAGGGCAAAAGCACTCCAGCTCTGCATGGGCTCAGGCTTATTCATGTATGAAACATTAACACAAGAATGAACAACTTGTTTAAGCAATGGTAGCATCTGTCTGACGATGAAGCACTCGCCCAAAAGACCACCTGAAAAATCAGAGCATAAAGATAGCTTAGAACACAGAACATGCCGACTCCAGAAAGAGACATTGGACCCACCAACCAATGAACTGAAAATACCAATTCTAACCAGCACATCAATTCCATCAGGACAGAGTCCTTTCCCAAAGCAGTGAATCAGAGGTAAGATTGTCTGCATCAAGACCAACATCAGAATGGCATAAATGCAAAAAGAGATTCAAAACTCGGGTAAGCTTCTCCATTGTGTGTGTGTGTGCGCATGCACCTTCTATACCAAATTAAGTGACTGAAAGATAAAAAATAATCAACCTGATTAAATGTGATTGGTACACCAAGCTCTTCACTCGTCCCAATCAGCAGCACGGAAGCAACAGCAGCTGAACTCTTATGAGGAGCAATGTGCAAATTTGATATAACCAAAGGGTGTATTGTTTCCAAATATGCTTGTTTACCAATAAGGTTCCAAATTTCTTGCACAAATGAACCTTGGAGAAGAGATACCTTCAAATGTGAATAACCTGCAGTCTGAATTAAATGTCCCAATTAGTAAGAAGTTAAAAATGAATTTTCCATACAGATAACAGAAAAGTAAATAACTAGCCTGTAGAATCTTCTGGATAGCTGGCAAGATCAATGTCTTTACTGCTATTGGTGTCAAAGATTTTATGAATTCTTTCAGCAGTACAGAAGCCCATTCAGCTTCATTATCAGACTGAGGATTCACCACGAGGGGTAAACAAAAGGGGGCACACATTTCAGCTGCAAAGCCACCCATTGCTTTTAGGGCTCCTTGTTTTGCAAAATTTGCAGCATACTGGAGACGGTATCCATTAGTTGCTAAAAGCTGAAGTGGTGCGATAAACAAGTAGGATGACTTGACTGTTGTAGGAAAATAAGGTGACTCCAGAACACTTTTGGCTGATGGCCTTCTAATTGTATTGAAAGGGGGAGAAAAAGAAACACATTTCAGTAACTTTCATGCTCACAGAAGTTGACAAAATAAGACAAATGAAACAGCGTCTATTAAAAATTGATAAGCAAAGTCTTCAGCTATATGCATAACAACATTATGAAAGGGAAATTATAGTGATAACCTTTTCCAATCCTCTTGTATGCAAGCTTCTACCAGAACTTTAGCATGAGGAGGAAGTTCCTTCATGGAATCAGGTAAGACACCACTTTCAGCATACATAGCTAAAGAAGTTGAATTAAAGAGTGGCCTCTTCAAATAAAGTTCCCCTAAAATACATCCAACAGAAAACATGTCCTTCGCAAAATCTTCAAGAAAGTTCCTCGAATAAGATAGCTTTTGTCTCCAAAGCAATAACTCTTGGTATCCCAGGGAACCTTCCCCCCCTCCCTCCATATGCTCAAGAAGATAATTTAAATTAATATGCGATGGCAATCCACAGCTTTTAACAAGTTCAAGTGACTTAGATACACTTTCCTCATTGCTTTCAGCTGCTGATGCTTCTACAGATGGCAAATCTCTAACAACTTTTTCTGAATGAGGACAATATTGAGGACTCAAATGGCCAGCATGCTCAGAAAATGCAGATGCTTCTTCCAATTCTTGCAAATAAGCAGTTTCGAAAAGAAGAGGTGTCTCTCTTTCTGCTTCATTTGACTTGCAATTATTTAAAGCAGATGTGTATGTCCTATTGTGTTTCTTCCTTGTAGAACTTAGACGTACAGGATGCGGCTTGGTAAAGAGCTGACGACGTCCCACTGACCTTGGCATTGTGGGCTCTGATGAAGGCAGCATGACATTCTTGGCAGCCACAGCTGCAGTGCCAGACATTTTGTAGCCAAAGGTAATGTCGATCCAATGATGAATTTGACATGAGACCCTGTCACTTTCTAAAGCATCTCGATGCAATTTAATAAACTCCTCCGGACTACCTGCCCATGAAGGTACTGCTAGATCAGTCATGCCAGAGTGCAGCGAGTAAAATACTTGAGCATCGCAGTAGAACTCTGGAATACACTCATCAGGTGTCCATTGGTACAATCTTAACATATTAGCCGGATATTCATTAGGTTCATAGACTGAACGAACAGCCAGACGCAAAACACTCAAAGGTAACCTCCTAGCTTTATAACTGCAGACAGCTAACTCAGAAAGGCATTCATCTGATACATGATGTGGTATTTCTGATGTTGAATAGGTGAAGTCCAACTGTTCATCTCCTTTTGCCAACCGCCATTTGCTTTTGCTCAAGTCCCGCCACCCTAAATCAGAATTCTCGTCAGGTTTTGTACTAAAGTCTATTACCCATGGCATTACAGTATGAAATGTATGGTCTCCCCATCTTCTCCCAGCCAATCTGTTTAAGACAAGCAGATACTCAAAATTACTCAGCTCTCCCTTCCACCACAGATCAAATTGCAAATGCCAGTCCATAGATGGAGAAAGCTTCAAATCTGCAAAGAGCCCTTGAGAAGAACAGCCATCCATGCAGCAACAAATTCTTGCAGCGGCAGCAGGATGACCGAATTCATCATCTCTAGAGCTCAAATTACATCCATACTTTGACTTACTACCAATGCGTAACCATGACCAGCATAAATTACTCAACATTACATTAGATGGATGTATATTACCATGGGAAATGCCTAAACCATGTAAGCAAGCAAGGGCAGACAGCAACTGATACAGCAGAAATCTTATATGCCACTCAGACTTTAAAACGTTGGGGCAGTAATGTAAAATAGTTTCCAAGTCATATGGAGTTTTTGGAAGCACCAGATAAATATGATCAGATGTTTTAAGGTATCCAAGAGTAGGAGCTATATTTGGATGCCTTAGGCAGCCAGGGACGCTACTCTCATCAAATGATGGTATCCCAAGGAGATGAAGAAAATTTACACTGTCTCTCCCTGAGGCTTTTCCTTCTATCAGGAGATTAAGTGACGACAATACATGATCTTCTAGACACCCAGATGAAAAGTTCGAAACAAGCCTTTCAAATGCAGTAGGGTAACAAATATCAATATGAGCAACTGGGGTCAATGCAGTGATTGTCCTGGAGCAAGGGAACCTACTAGAATGAGAACAAGTAGAGCTTTCAAATCCTATAGGATTTACAAATTCTATTCTGTCACCATTCGGCAAATTCAGAGCTTTCTCTAATGAAGATGCTGGTTCATTTCGAGCACTTCCATCACTGACCTTAGCGGGATCTTGGTTTACCTCAGACAAAGACACATCACCAATGCCATGAATGTCTCCATCTACAGCATTTTGTCTTATATACCCATCACTGCCAAGGAGAAGGCACATTCAGTTGAAAATTAGTGCGCATTTCTGTGATATATATGATAAGCAATTGAAGCCAACATAGTATAACACACTCATAATCATAAAAAAGCTAACACTCCATCCATTTGATTCCTCTAAAATCGTTGATTTTTCAATGGCTTCAGGTATGCTTTCAGCATGGATGCTCATTTTCTTCAAATTCTTAAATGAAAGCTAGTGAAACCTTTGGTTGAAAGAGTACAATGGACTACGAATCAAAATAACACCCAAGACTCATGAAGCCAATAAAAAACGTTTCACGAAAAAGAAAAGATTCGGATCAAAACAGATTAACCATTTGTATGATCTTAGCTATTTAGCAGACACTAGTTCTTTCTAAAATCCAAAAATATGGACAGAAATTAGGAGGTATAAATAAACAAAAACTGAGGCAAAAAAAAAAAGTACACGTATTTAGCCAAGCAATAGTTTTCGTCTCCGGTTAGCCGCTCCAAAATGAAGTGAGAAGCCGAAGTTGATGCATCTCCATTAGAATTTGGCATCTGCTCCAATTCAAAACAGAGCAAAGAAACACATAATTAAATAAAATTCTTCTTGTTTCTAAGCATAAACTTATAAATAGAAAAAGAGGAGAAAAAGCGAACGAACCTGAACGACGGCAGAGAAACCGAGAGGTAGAGCAGAATCAGAAAGGCCATAACCGAAGAGAAGTTGGTCCGAGAAATCGGACTTGATTTGTTGTTGGAGGCAGTCGAAGCAAATTTGTTGCTCCATCGGCTCGTGTTACACTGCATCTACATTCTTAGTTTAATCTCTATATTTGTCTACAGAAGAGCTAGCAGTCCTCTGTAAATTTGATAGGTAGGTGAATACAACAACTCAGCTCCAGAGCAACGTCAAAAGAAAGATCGTTTCTTGCTGCCGCGGCCTACTGACCTCCGTGAAACGACACCGTTTCGTGGAATAGTAAGTTATATAAAATAGCAACACTGTAAAAATTGAGTAATTTTGGTGCATTATCCTTTAAAAACACGCCTCGAGGAGAAGTTAGAAAAGAGGCATCGAAGGTATCATTGCATCAGTATTCCGGCTATCGGCTTCCAAGTAGTCTTCTTATTGATTCTTTAGTTTTGAAATTATAGGTTTTAGACTTGTATTTTCCAGCTCTCTTTGATTTTCCTCTTTGCGGTTAATTCATTCATTCTTTGGATCATATACTTTTTAACTTAGTGATGAAAGTCTTCGTTGTTTGCAATCCATTGTTTTCTGCAACTTATTGGTATCGGATCTCTACTAAATGTTATGCATTTCTCTGATATTCGCTCTATTATGCCTACCAATTTCAGTTTAGAGCTTCAATGTCAGAAATAACATTGCTTTTCTGTCCATGTTTATATTTTGGATTTGTCTTTGAAAAATCTCGTAGACTAGTGATTGTAGACCGTTGAATAAACATAAATGAGTTTAATTCCTGCAGAAATTCAACGGTAGAGATGGTGGATGGGAATGTCCCCAATATAAAGAAATGGGTAGTGTTATATCCTGTTTATATTAACTCTAAGAAGACCATTGCAGAGGGCAGACGAATCTGTGTCAGCAAAGCTTGTGAAAATCCAAATTGTGTCGAGATTGGTGATTGCTGCAGCCATCTCAAACTCCCTTTCGCCATTGAGGTTCAAAGCCACGATATCTTTGCTTGTGCTGCTAGGGCAGTGGTGCTAATGTTCACATGACTTACCTTAATCTCTTTTTTTTTCCATTGGTAGATTGACAAAGCCTATCCCCGTGATTTTATGCAAATAGGAAGAGTGAGGGTACTGCTGAAGAGGGAAGATGGGAGTTTGTTCAATCCAGCTATTCCTACAAGTGAGTATAGCTTCTTCTTATTATCTCTATTATCCTAAAAGTTTCCAGCTTGAAGCTGCAGCCTGAAATTGCACAGGTTGGTTGTCAGTAGACTACATTATAGTGTCAATATCTTGTGGACAATTTGGCTGTTATTGGTTGTTTTGAGCGAGCAGTTAGGACTATATAATGGAACTCTCAAGAAGTGTTATGGAACAGATTCGAGACATCAGTATGCTTGCAGTTTTGTTGATGAAATGCATGGTGACATTGGTTCATTGTTTCATTTTGTGATTACCAAGTGCATACATTTGCTAGATTCTTAATTTGTTATTATTTTATGCATTATATTTTATATTTCTGTCAAGTAAAATAATTTTCTTTTTTGTGAGATGAAGTCTCTGATGTTGGTTTATTAGTATACTTTTCTGGGGTTGAAGCCTGCATTGTGAATTCTCTTGTTGAATTTTCATTCCTGAAAATATTATGGTAGATTGTTTGAATTGTGTTTGTCACTTTTCCCAGCAACTTCATTGAAAAAGTAGGCAGATGTATTTCATATTCTAGCTTGTTCCTTCTAAAAGAAACTTCATTGCTCTCATAGGGGAGGGGAATAAATTTCCATGATTCCCAGTTTCCTTTTCTTCTATTATTATCATTAAAATATAACTGCAAATAATACAGATGTGATGTCATGTTGATAGTATCTTTGCCTCTAAGTTTCATGGGGTATGAATTGTTCATTGTTCTTTTGGTAGGTTCTGAGTTGCTGTTTAGCTTTTATACGATAGAGCCTTAAAACAATTGTAGACATACATCCAGTTGAACTCAAGTAAAAGCGCTACTGCTAATATATCCAAAATAATCAGCATTTAATTTGTGGTCCACTTCTAGTTTGTTTCAAGAAGTATGATGATTAACATTGAAAAGTTGCTAATCTATCATACGAATCTTTCATGATATATTGTTCTGGGTGAGTGAATATCCTTACATTTTACATTTTACCTCTTTTTTTTTCCCTATTACACATTCTCCGAACAACTATGTTACTGAATCTTGATTTTCTTGCAAAGGAAAATTGAAAGTGAAATGAAAGAGGTGCCTAGTTTTGTTGCACAGTTGGCATCATATCTATTCGAAAATGAGCATTGTGAATTCTTATACAGGACACTCGCTCTCTAATCTATTCATGTTGTAATGTTGATGCATGATTATATTGCAGGAAAACAGCTGATGCTCCATGTTGCAGAGTTGGTGCCTAGGCACCCTGGAAGGACTAAGAAGCAGGAGTCTGCATCGACATCAGGAGCCGGACCATCCAAGTCTGGGAAGGGTGGGAAGAAGAAGAGATAGTTAAATATTTGCAAATGCACCAGAACTAGAATAGGTTTCCTTGTAATAGGCTCGAACTCCATGGGGTTGAATTCCGCTTTCGGGCTTATATTGCATGTGTTGGGAACTCATTATTTGTTTCATTCCCTTATGAGAAAGTTTTACTGGTCTTTTTTTGGAATCGGCTTTTCCCTGTCAGCTCAGAAAAGTCTTTTTTATTTTCAGACATCAGAGAAAAGTTGACTTAATCTTGTGTTTGAGATTCCTGATGTCTACCAGCAAGTAATAGTTTGGTAGTATTGATGATCCATTGGCAGCCTTTAATTTCTGGTTTATTAACGTGGCCTCAATGATTTAATCAACTCCAATAACCAAATGAATCCAATTTTGCTTTCATCTCAATTCGTCATGTTGTTTGAGCAAGATTGCATAAATGCCAGATGCTCGTATCACTAAAATCTGCAACTGCCAATGCTATTGCATATGTAGTTCATGAGACCACCAATATCAAAAAGCTAAATGAGCTTTTCAGTTTCTACAGCTTTTTTCCCCCAATCTTTTACTAAAAATATTGATACTCCAATGTATAGAATGTGGTAAATAAATGACAAATAAAAAATAAAAGAAAAAAGTTACAAATGTAGAGGGCAGATAAGCGCTTCACATCTTTGCACTCGTGTTCCGACTAGTCTGAACATACAACCGTAAATTATGATGGTCTAACGTGATTCAGCCATGCACTGATTACTTCCATGCACAAGAAAATATAAAATCAGCTTTTACCCCTCATAACACCTTGTACAGATGGTATCTTCTGCTAACAAAAGAGAGAAAAAAATCACTGGACATTGACACTACTACTATAACTTGGACTGAGCAACCTTCGCCAATTGTTTTAACTTGGACTGAGCAACCTTCACCAATTGTTCCCTCATAACCATCTATCCCATAATCAATTGTCCATCCCCTACAATCAGGACCATGATACACCATCATTAATCTGGCTTCTTCAAGTTTAAGCAATTATCCGTTGCTTGGCTAAAGAGCTCCTGAACCTGCTTCAATTCTTTTTCTACGACCACAAAAACACATAGTTTATTACCTCTAATTGAGAATGAACATAAAAGGTGCTAAAAAAGACTAGGAAAGTACAAGAACAAGAGCGATTTGTCTCTTATAGGCTGTCAATGAATTTTCAGCATATTGTCAAGTCTATATACAATTGTAAACGAAATTTCTGAATGAGATGTGTACTGTTTGATTGTTTGGCCATTTGCAAACTCCAAGGAAACAGATGAAGGAAGCATCTCCCTCATTTTTTTTTTCCCATTTTCCTTCTTCATTTCCTCTTTCTCACACACACATTGGCAATCATACCTAGCATATCTATCCCTATGGACAAGCATAGATAAGCACAAAGTTGTACATCCAAGAGTGCACGTAAGTAGCAGTTACTAGAATCTAATAAAACATCTTTTTTTGTCATTTATATATTTTGTTCATCTGTTTTCTGCTAGTTGTACATATATTTTCAGAAGGAAAACCTGAGTTGATCATATTTAATGCTAAAAGGTTCGCCAAACAGTAATATACATATGACAATAAGCATTGTAGAATTTACCAGCAGCTTCTAGTTGCCTTTGGAGCTCCTGTCCTACTGCATCATTTTCAGCCTGGATCATAGATCACAAATAAACTACTAAAAACAAGAAGGAAAAAGATCTAAGGGATTTTTGAATTAAGCAAAGCTGTTGACTCCATACCTGCAATTCCGCAATCTTTTTCAGTTGAGCTGCTTCACCTCCCTCGGCCAATGGGAGTGCTGCCACCAAAGCATCAAACTGCTCAAGTAACATCCAGAAGTTAGTTTGACGGTTAGTTAGACTGAAAGATTGGGACAAACTGCTGAGGAATCAGAAGTGCAAACTCAATCAATGGAGGAGGAGAATTTTGGCCTTTCAGTTCAAATAGGGTCCCATACGTATATTTACCAAGACCTCTCAAGTATAACGGATCCACCACATAGTGAAAGAAACTGCTTCAAAAGTAAAAATTCATGAGCTTGCTTCCTAAGGCAATTAAATTTGACTGAAGTTTCATTCGAAAAGACTTTAACACGAAATATCCTCAGGGTTATAATAGATAAATCACAACTTTGATTGTTATCGTGGAAAATAGAAACCGTAAGGCAAGGATTATCCAATTTTCTAGAAAAAAAAAACTACAAAAGAAGAGAAATTATGGGTTTTTCTATCATAAAATAACAGCCTTTTCAGTTATTTCAATTAGAAACTAACAAAATAACAGATTATTCAACTAGAAAGGGCAATTATAAGAGAATAAATTGGAACCTGCTTAGCAGCCTTGACCAGAGCAGCACTCATTAACTTAGGTTGCTCAGCAAAATCCTCGGTAGGATTAGCTGGTGGTTCAGGGTAATTCGGAGAGAGACGAACCGGAGGTGCATCTCTTTGCAGTGTTCCAATCGTATTAAAGGCAAGCGATGCAATTGTATCTACTTGCTCCTGTAATTGGGAGATTATGTCCATCTTTCATGTACCTGTCCACCACCCAATTTAATTAACCCAAACCCCTGAATTTCGCTGCAATCCCAGGAGGAAACTATTGCTCACAATCGAAAGTAGAAATTTTGCTACGAAATCCTTCCTTTTTCAATTGAAATGATGCTATGAAAGTCTTAAATTGCTTCAATTTAAATATCGCATCACATCCACAAGAACGGCACCGTTGGAACCCTCCAGTAATTTCTAAACACTAATGCGAAATGACAGCAATGCCCATTGCTAGCCTTTTAGTAAAGACTGTCACTTTGTTTGCTCTGCATCTCAAAATTAGTTAATTAGTTAATTACAACGAAGGGCATCGAAGCCAAAGAGCTGGTGAGAGACAGATGACAATGGGGACGTCGATGCAGGCATACGGTGAGCCATGGTATTGGGACAGTAGGTACGCCAATGAATCAGGGCCGTTCGATTGGTACCAGAAATACCCTTCCTTAGCTCCTCTCATCAATATGTACATCCCTCGCCACCTCCAACCTCGAATCCTCGTCATTGGATGCGGTAACTCAGGTGAGTCCCGTTTTCTTTTCCATCTAATCACTTTCTCCTTTCTCAGATCCCTGTGTAAAAGTTTTTAATTGCTGCTGTTTAAGCATATCCTATAGTTGATTCGTCTTGAAATGGATAAATTTGTTATTTTTAGATTCCTATCATGAGATCGCTTATATATGTATAATTTTTAAAATTGTGAATGCAGCATTTAGCGAAGGTATGGTGGATGATGGATATGAAGATGTGGTCAATGTGGATATATCCTCTGTTGTTATCGAAGCTATGCAGAAGAAGTATGCTAATACTCCGCAACTGAAATGTATTTATTCCATACCTAAATTAATTTTCTTCAGAAAGATTTTCTTTTTTTTTTTTCCCAATGTTTGTAGTTACTGTTATATTCATGTCATGGACAACTATCCAGATATTCAAATGGATGTTCGAGATATGAGTGCCTTTCAAACAGGTTCTTTTGGTGCTGTTATTGATAAAGGTATCCTCTTGATTGCATGTTTTTTTTTTTCACTTTTTTTGGTAAATATGGCAAGAAATAACGTGTTAAAGTGGTTGTTCATTTTTGTTTGACATTGGTCTACCAGGGACTCTAGACTCTCTGTTGGTGAGTACTGGATTGCTTGGTTTCTATTTCTTGGTAAATGTACCAATATTTAATTGCCTAGAGTATTGTTTTTGTCTAATTTACTCTGATGTGTATTTGTCTCTGTAGTGTGGAAATAATTCACGACAAAATGCTGCCAAGATGCTTGAAGAAGTTTGGAGGTAAAATAATAAACTATAAACAACTATTGAAGTTCCTTCACAATTTTATTTTTGTTTTTCTTCTTGATCTATTCACCATATATTGAAGCAGTTGATAACAAACTATAGGGTCCTCAAGGATAAAGGAATGTATATATTGGTTAGTTCAACTACTTTCATGAGTTCTCACAATTAAAACATAGCATATATTTGCCTTTTCTCTTGCATGACTTGACTAGACTAGTTAAATTTGCAGGTAACATATGGAGCTCCAGTATATCGCCTTAGGTTGTTGAGAGAGTCAAGCTTATGGAGGATAAAACTTCATGTCATAGGTTCACTATAATCTTTTACTACTTGCTAGTTACTTGTCCACATGATCAACATTTGACGTCATGCTAGTTTGAGGATGTATTTTTACCCATTTTTTTAAAAAAATAATAATAATAATAAAAGAAGATAAAAAGAAAAAAAACTGCTCATTGGCAATTCCATAGGACTTGAATGACAAATTTTTTTGCTGACATGAACCTCATTTCTCTTTTTGCTCTAAATTTAGCACATAAACTGAAATTGACAATGCTATACTTTAGAATGGCAATGAAGGAAATAATGTATAGTCTTTTTGTTTTGATATGGCTTTCTGCATGCAGCATAGTTGAGTGCCTGGGTTCCAGTTGAACCACTTATAATATTGACATGACATGGACACCCTTACGAAATCCACAAACAAAATAGAGATGATGCGTGTCACTATCCCCAAACTTTGTAATGCCTACCCTCGTATCAAAGGAAAATTGATTGTGTGCCACCATGGCTCCTGCATTCGCCATCTTATGATAGCCCAACTATATGCTTCTTTCTTAATTTTTCATTTTTCTTGGATCATTTTCTTCTTCAACTGTACTGAGGCTTGGTAGTTTGAACTTTTTGTTTATTACATTGATGGTAATGTTGCAGAAAAGCTTTTGCCAGGGGGAGTCTCTGAACATCCAATGTGGGAGTTGACTAATCCTGTCCCACTTGAAGATGATGGTAGCTCGGTGGAAGCAGCACTGGGAAAGAACCCTGATGTCCACTACATTTACATCTGTGCTAAGGTTGGTGAATCAAACTTCATTCTCCTCTTTTCTCTATGTCTCTAGTCAGTGGTCAATAAATATTGGGATGGTTGCTTGACATATATATAATGATTGGACTTCAAAATTCATTTTTATCTTTTTCCCATAGGATGAATCACTGAGGCCAGACCTAGAGCATGAAGTGTCTGTGGAGTGAGAGATTAGTCTGTTCAACTCTTATCAATAAGGGTGGCCAGGTGCACTAAGCTTGTTCTTTCATTAGCCCGGATCTCTTGCTGCGCAAGGAGGCTGTTTGATGGTTTCCATGACCTTCAGATCACAATGAAGAAACTTAATAGTTACCCTAAACTCACCCTCAGCAGATCTTCTGCAATGCAACTGTCTTTTGCTTTTATGCAAGTAGTAGAACATCTTATGTTGAAATAATAATCACTAGTACACGATATGTGGTCCATATCGGCCACATCTTTAATTAGTTCTTAACTGATATGAGTTTGTAATGGAACAATTTGGTATGTAATGTTGAATTTTGAATTTGCGCAAAAGCTTAAGCAATCTTGTGTGAATTTCCTTCTTCCAATTCTCTGGCTTTGGAAGTATGGTTCTGGCGCTGTTCAATTCATGTCAGATGGCTACATATTTATTGCCAATGAGAATACAGGAACTCTATTGTGTAGGAGAACCTTCCCCCAAGTTTGATGGCTTAAGAAATTGAGATGATTATTAAGAAGTCCCTGGTCAACTAGCTATACACAAATGTTTTTAGAAGTAAGACGATCAGCCTCCACTGACGCCAATAAAGGGCCAGTTCACTGTTGATTCTGATATTAACGTCGTCTTCTTCTTTTGATGTATTAATCAATTTTAAGGGCTCTACATGGAAAGAAGAATTTGACTAATTCTTTTGTTTGTGTAATTACTTCTACTAGTGGGAAGAACACGTTGTTTGGGGTAAGAGAGTTGGAAATTGAACAGTGAATAATGGCAAGCGTGATATTTATGAATTTGGAATGTCTCATTGACTTTGTTTGTGAGGATTTTAGATGTGCAAAGTGGGAGAAATGCTCAGTGCCAGCTTCTAATGTTTTCCGAACAACCTTTGTCATCACTCTTGAGCACCAATAATGCATATTAGACTTGAAATCTTTGCTTGTGTACACATTATATACATATGCATGTATACACACAAAGACGTTAAACGCTAACACACCAGTAGCTGGAATAAGAAGTCATTGACTTTGTTTCATATATAAGACGTGAATTGTTTCATCTATTTTCGGCATCGCCAGGTTAAATGGATCTATTTTTTCTAAAGTAAAGTCGTCTTAATCATTAATCAATTATTTAAACCAAGCCTTTTTATATATAAAGGATTATTTGAACTAAACTTAATGGGCCTATTTAGCGTTTGGGCCCCTTCACGTATGACATTACATCATTTATCTAAACTTCAGATTCAGATATTCATGCATTGACCGCACCACAGCGGACATTATTCCTTGTTATTATTGGATCAAAAGTAACGCAAATGCCACGTAGATGTGGGCCCACAAAACGTATGTCCGCGCGCTCTCTCTCTTAGGGGTTTGTTCCAGTGTGGACACAAACTCATCGGATTTTGACTTTTATAAATTATTAGCTAATTTAATTTTAATTAATTCAGTGGATTTCACACGCTCATCTCTCGTTTTCTCATTTTCAAGGTTCGTTTCTCCCTCTCTTTCTCTCTTCCCTCTCCCACTCTTTACACAATTCAATTCGGTTAGGGTTTTTGATTCTCCATTTCTTTTGTTTTTCCTTTTCCCCTCAAATTTTGCTTCCTATCTGCTATGCTACCTCTGTTTCTTGCGTTTCTCTTTTTCTCATATCTCGAATGCTTTTGTATTGCATTTTCTATATTTGCAGGTTCTTCTATTTGTAATCGGTGATGATATCTAGGGTTTATGTCAATGGCTGAGCCTAGAAGATACCTTCCTAATCAACCACTTGGTTAGCCTCTTTCATTTTCTTTTTCTTTTAATCTTGCCCCCGCTTTCTTCTTTCCTTTATACGTTTTGTATTTTCTTTTTGTTTCTTCATGAATGGTGTTTTAAATATTTGAATGTCTCCTTCTCCTTTCTCTTATATATGTTTCTCACAACGCACGCTTTCCAGGTGTGCTTGCATGCAAAAAATCTTTAACAACAGTTCAATTTTCAAAAACAATAAGGCTTTACCGAGCCTTGTTTCTTGCCAACAAAACTGCTCTTTAACTATCAGTAACGGATATTTCTAATTTCTGCTTCATTGTGAAGATAATCTGCTTGTTACTTCGTATTTGTTACATATCATGCTGTGGATTCTTTTATGGCTGTAAGTTTCTTGGATGTTAACATCGTTGGTTATCTGTGCATTTTCTTCAACTTGCAGATTTAAAGCAGATACTGGAGGAAGCTAGACACCGTTGGCTTCGGCCTAATGAAATCTTAGAAATACTTGGCAACTACCAGAAGTTTAAGCTGACTCCAGAGCCACCTGTTACGCCTTCAGGTTTTCATTACTTCTTATGCAGTTTATTCGTTTTTGGGGATTTTTTCCTTTAATTTCTAACGTCATGGTTTCTTATAAACCCAGTTGCATTATTTGCAGATGATTGCTTCCTTCTTTGATATTTCATTTTTTTTTCTTTGAGTTGGTCGTTGTCATGGCATCGACTGGTGATTAGGAAGTGAAGTTTTACCATCATAGAGTCGAAAGAAATGTCCAGTCTATGAAATAGGAGATAATTCGATGAAAAATAAATTATTAAAATCATTGTTAATAACAGAGAATGATAATACTTACATAACATATTTCTTACTTCCATTTAGCTTTCCAAGATATTCATTTTACAGGGTCTTAAACAAATATCTTATGGAATGTGGATTAGAGCATGATACTGCTCACTGTTGGGTGTATCATTAGTTTCTCATGCTGTAGCTTATAGGCCTTGAAGTCTGTTAGAAGAGTGTCACATTCTTCTCTATCAGGTTTGATCTTCCTACTGAGGATTGGAGATACATTATCTCCCTCACTTTTACTGACTTGACTTCCTTTTATGGGCTATTAATCATCCCCTTGATTACTTAGTTGTCTTCCAGCAATCTGGCGTGTCCCAAGGATAAGTATTAAACAAAATTCGAAAAGAAAAAATGGCTGTATCATTTGCACACTCTCACAGACACCCATGTTTCACTCATTTGATGGGTTGGCATTCTTCAGAACACTGTCAACTGATAAATGGATAAGACTATTTCTCTGTGAACAAGTGTTGCTTCTTCTTACTGGTACTTGCACATATATTACTTTTTAAGAATATATGACTGGTTCAGTCTTTTCCTCTTACAGACAAGGACATTCAACTTTCCCTGTTGAACATACAAATTGAAACTCAATTACATTTGTTTTCCAGCTGGATCCTTATTCTTGTTTGATCGGAAAGCACTTCGGTATTTTCGTAAAGATGGCCATCGTTGGAGGAAGAAAAAGGATGGAAAAACTGTTAGAGAAGCACATGAAAAGTTGAAGGTGTGCAGTTCAATTTGTTATTTGTAAGTTAACCTTTTTTGGTCAGTCCTAAGTGATTCAGTTCAACATTCTTCATGGGTGTTATTCCCATTGTTTGGTCATCCATCTCTGGGTTCATTAGCTATGTTAAATTTGATGCTAAAATGATTTTAATGACAAATGACAACTTTTCTTTAGTTTCCATCTTGACCCCGCACAGCGTTAATGAATGCTAATAATTTTAGGGAATGCTAGTCAGTGTTGGTAAAACTTTTGTAATGGTTGAACATTAATATATTCTGGAGTCTCCAAGAATCCTCACTTTTGGTGTTGTAGGCCACTAAATTTGGCTATACTTCTGAAGTGTTGAGAATTTATTGGAAAGTAGATACACATTCAACCATGCCTTTGAAATTCCCAGGATACTAGTACTAAGTGTTTTGAGGAAAAAAAAATATTGATAGTGAATTCTACAATGAGGACTTACTATGCTTTTTCTACGCAATTCTTCCTTGTTGAATCTCCACAAGGCATAGTCCCTACTTGGAAGAGTGGATTGTTGGCTTGCCAACATGCAAAGGGTCGTTATGGTTCGAGTGAGACTGAGGCTTGGTCTAAGTTGACTGGAGTTGGATCATGTAAAGGATTAATCAAAAGTTTCTACAAAGGAAACTCATCTGTCAATGTAAACTATATTAATTACTTTCATTACATCATCGAAGTTCTCTTTTCTTGAGAAGGCTTAGACATGACCAAGAGGAGAATAAACATAATCACCATTTTTAAATTTTTTTCTGTGTAACACAAAGAAACCTATAGTTGATTTGTTTTTTTATCAAGTTAATTTAATTTTTTTCCTCTTGGAAATATGCAGTCCAGTCTTTTACTCATTCATGCTTCAGTATTTGCTGCAGTGTTGATGATGCTGCTTTGGTGTTTTTGGTAATTCTTTATTTCTTTCCTGGTTTCATAGGCTGGCAGTGTGGATGTTCTTCACTGTTACTATGCCCATGGGGAGGACAATGAGAACTTTCAACGACGATGTTATTGGATGCTTGATGGGTGAGTCTCCATACTGGGCTTGCTGATTTGAAAAATCACATGGTCACTCTAATTTAAGAGTCACTGGAAAATATGGGACTGTTCTTTGATGAGTTCCTTCATTGATTAGTACTTCTTATTGTCGTTTTTGTAGATTATATTTTCATAAATTAGTAACTTTCTGTTGTTATTTTTGTGTTCTCAGGAAGTTAGAGCATATTGTTCTTGTGCACTATAGAGAAGTAAAGGAGGTATTTCTTTTCACTGATTTATGTATATTATCGCTCTGTTCCTCTCTGTTGCATGCTTGATTGTATTCATTTGCTATTTTTGTTCATGAATATTCTGTTATGATGTGTTTTCAAATTTTGAAGTTCAATGTGTGGTACTGTTAATGGTAAGTGATTGTTACAGTTTTTTATTTTTTTACGTTTTTACTCTGCATTCTGTATGATAACCTTTCTGTTTGAAGGAATTTGTGGGTCTAAGGAATTGCTCTGTTGTGATACTTACAATAACATGCTTCCACATGCCATGGACAGTAACTTCTCTTTGTGATGCAGGGGTGCAGATCTGGTGTATCACATCTACTAGTAGATGCAGGTACACAGGTTAAAAGTCCTCAACCCAGTTCAGTTCCTTCTGCCCAAACAGCCTCACCTGCTTTTAAAGGTCAGACATCTTATGTGTCAACTCCCAACAGAATCGACTGGAATAGCCAAGCATTGTCTTCAGAGTATGAGGATGGGGATTCTAGAGATGATTTGGGAGCTTCCTCCATCACTGAACCCATCTATAACTCTACGCATAGTTCTTCTTTACTTGGAACAGAAGCTGAAGGTAAGGTATATTGCAAGATGGTCAGTAGATCGCTTTATTTGTATTAATAGAGTATAATGCATTCTAAATTTATTGGATGTTTATGGCTTTATGAGTGTCTTGGTGCCTTATTGTCCCCTTGAGTTAACTTTCCTATTTCTTTTTGCATTTGTAGACTAATGTATAAAATAATACACAAGGTTAATGTTATGCATAAAGTGGCTTGTATTTATCACTTATTAGTTGACATTTTCTTGGAAGTACTTTTTGGATCTTAAAGTACTCACTTGGTTTGTTGTTTTTTAGGATTCCCCGTGTTACCAAGGAATTCCCAAAGAACATGGTTTGTTGGATCTAAATTTGATCATAGCTCTGGATCGACCATGTGGCCTGAAATTTCCAGCTCCAGCAAGAGCGCTTATCATGTGCATGATCGTAGACTTCATGTTGAACAACCTAGTGGAACTGATTTCATTAGTCATATGTTAACAGATTCCAGATTAGATGGTGATGTTCCAGATACTGTGGCTGCTGGAGATAGATGGACCTCTGGTTTACATGATCAAGCAATTGAAACAGTTGATCAGAGATTAGTCCAGGTCCTCATGCTGCTTTTTTTTTTCTTTGCAAATCCTTCACGCCATTTAGCTATGGCTGTTTGATTACTTCATTGATCTAATGATATGCCCTGTGTTTTATATGCAACTAAATTTGAAAATAAAATAACTAACAGTCACAAGACTTACATGAGCTGGCTTAAGTAGATTTGATTTAAGATTTCTTTTGTGATTTGACAAGTAACATTATTTTTAAGCATTCTTTATATATTGCCTTATATCATGCAATGTCAGTTCTAGTCTTGTGTGCTTTCCTCTGTGATCGAATGGCGAAGAAATGGACATAAAATTTGAAATATTTTGATGTTTTGCTGTGATGTTTGTCATTCATAGGTTATCTTGTGCCTTGTCAGATATGTATTTCAGTTAATTCCATGGTGATGAATCACCTGATTAATATTGTATCATATATTGTTGTTGCAGGAGCATGATTTTAATTTGACTTCGTCGCGGTTTCCTAGCACTTCTGGCTCTCAAACAGCAGCTTTTGCCCAAATTAATAACACTTCAAGAGATAGTGGCACAAATAATAATGTAGAACTAAAGAAACTAGACAGTTTTGGGAGATGGATGGATAAAGAAATTGGTGGAGATTGCAATGATTCTCTGGTGGCATCTGACTCTGGGAATTATTGGAATACATTGGGTGCTGAGAATGAGGACAAGGAAGTATCCAGTTTATCACACCATATGCGGTTAGAAATTGAATCATTGGGCCCTTCTCTTTCCCAAGAACAGTTATTTAGCATTCACGATTTTTCACCAGATTGGGCATATTCTGGTGTTGAAACGAAGGTATTTTTAATACTTCCTTGTTGCATGAAGATGTTTTTCATCAGAATTTTGACATAATATCTGATGTTTAATTATTGTTCTTTTTCTTAGGTTTTGATTGTTGGTACGTTTTTAGGAAGCAAGAAGTTTTCTAGTGAAAGCAAATGGGGCTGTATGTTTGGTGAAATTGAAGTTTTTGCTGAAGTCTTGGCTGATAATGTCATCAAATGTCAAGCTCCCCTACATGATGCTGGGAGGGTCCCATTCTATGTCACTTGCTGTAACAGGTTAGCATGCAGTGAGGTGAGGGAATTTGAATATCGTGAAAATCCATCAAGAATTGCTTCACTATCCCTCAGAAGTGTCCAAGGGGAAGAACTGCAATTTCTAGTGCGTCTAGCAAAGTTTTTGTGTTTGTGCTCGGAAAGGACATTGTTGAATTGTTCTATTGAGGAATGTGACAAATGTAAGCTCAAGAGTACTTTATCTTCAATGCGAAACAAGAGCGAGGACTGGAAAAATGACGGGCAGAACTCTATGGTCTCTGAGGTCAACTGCATTGATGCTAGAGATAAATTGATTGAGAGTCTGCTAAATGACAGGCTTCTTGAGTGGCTTGTTTTTAAAATTCATGAAGGAGGTAAAGGACCTGATGTGTTGGACAATGAAGGCCAGGGAGTTATACACTTGGCTGCCGGTCTTGGTTATCAAGGGTCCATGGGCCTCATAATGGCTGCCAGTAACAACCCTAATTTCAGGGATGCACTTGGAAGAACAGCACTTCATTGGGCATCATATTTTGGAAGGTTAAACCACTACACTGAATTTTCTTTCTTTTTTCATTCTTGTTTATGATCATACAATTTATTGGATGTTGAACTTATAATTGGTGTTGTGATCAACCAGATCATGTTTTGATCTATGGTTTTTGTGCTGGTAGAAAATCATATCTCAACCTGCTATCTTTTCTGAATGATTTCAAATTCCTTTGTTTCAATAGTGTCTTGGATTTTTTTTTTTAAATCCTTTTATGTTATATCTTTTTTGAAACCTTCAACTTTTTGTTCCCATTGTGTGCATAAATCCTTACTATCTTATTCATGTCTTTGCTTTCTTCAGAGAAGAAACGGTCATTGAGCTTGTTAGATTGGGTGTGGATCCAACAGCTGTTGATGATCCAACCCCAGCATTTCCTGGTGGAAGAATTGCAGCTGATTTAGCATCAAGTAGGGGACATAAAGGGATAGCTGGGTACTTGGCTGAAGCATTTTTAATTAGGCATCTTTCTTCCTTGAATATAAAAGAAAACACTGCAGATAGTTTTGCTGCAAGCATTGCAGTGGAAGAAGCTACTGGAATGGCTGCCCAAATTACTCTTCCATCAAATGGAGGAGTAGATGAGCAACTATCCTTGAAAGGATCACTTGCAGCTGTCAGAAAATCAGCTCTTGCAGCAGCTCTAATTCAAGCAGTCTACAGGTCTTATTCTTTCCATTATGGAGAATTGCCTAAGAGCTGCGATGATTCTGAAATTTATCTTGACCTGGCTGCCCTCTATCCTTTAAAAAAAGATCATAGGAGGAGTAATTTTGAAGATTATTTGCATTCTGCGGCTGTAAAAATCCAACAAAAGTATCGTGGGTGGAAGGGAAGAAAAGAATTTTTAAAGATACGCAATCGAATTGTAAAAATTCAGGTACTGCTAACATATGTGGTGCATACTTACATTTTCATATGTTTAGGTGATAAACAATTTCTTCCATGAAGCATTGTGTTGTGTATTGATTGAATCATAACCTTATCCTAAAATGTATTTTTTAGAAAAAGGAAAAAAGTTCGAAGCTATTTATAGCGTGTCTAGATTGATTCTAGTACATGCCCATTGTCGGACTAATCAAAGATTTAACTTTTGGGGTTCAAATTTACCCATACTGTATTGAATTCCATGTAAAAATGAATATCGTACATCTCAGTGGGGTAGTGGGACAGAGAAATGGACTAACTGGAGATTTTCTGGTGTCCCCATGCCCCTGCACAATGTCATTTTGTTTCTTTGTAATCTTTTTTCTTTTTCTACTTTCCTTTCTGATGTTAACTAGCAAATTAAAATCTTTTGTGATTATCCTTAATGTTGACAAGCAATTGGTGCCATTAAATGTATTGGGTATAAATTGTACAGACCATTCATTTTTTAGAAGATTAGTTTTTTGTGGTTTTATTTTGATAAAGCAGTCTGAATTATATGCAAATGCTTATTTGGTCTGCTCTGTTCTTTCAGGCTCATGTCAGAGGACGTCAAGTACGCAAGCAATATAAAAAAGTTATTTGGTCCGTCAGTATAGTGGAAAAGGCAATACTGCGTTGGAGACGTAAGAGATCTGGTTTGCGAGGATTTCGGGTGGAGAAGACAATGGCAAATGCAAATCTAGATACCGACAAAACTGATGAATATGAATTTTTGAGACTTAGCCGTAAACAGAAGTATGCTGGAGTTGAAAAAGCTCTAGAACGGGTCAAGTCCATGGTTCGTGACCCTGCAGCCCGCGATCAATACATGAGGCTGGTTGCAAGATTCGAGAATCTCAAGGTAAGCGTTTTAGAGTTTTCAGCCCTAGACATGAATGCAGCTGCCCTCATGAGCCTGATCCCATGTGTGTGCATTATGCTACTCTTTTCGGCTGAAAATGATGCCACTGACCTTGTAGGTTTTGCATCTTAATTTTTCTTAGTTAAATGAATTACATGGCACATACTGGTGCAGTTCTCCTGCAGTCTCTCCCATCCGATATATGTGCACCTACACATTCTGGATACCATTTCATAATTCCTCTTTGATGATTTGTGGTTTGCAAATCCAAGGCTGACTGTTATGTGCTCCACCATCATGAACAGATGACTGATGAAGGGAGTGGGATTTTGCAGCAAGATGAACATTTGCAATAGAGAGGAACTAGATAAGATTTCCATGCACTACAACTGATCTATTATCAAGTGTACTGTCGCCCATATTAGAAGGAAGCAAGCTGCTGCTTAGGCTTACTAATTTCGATAACAATCATCTAACATGTGCTGATGTTACAAAAATGTGTAGAGGCAGAATGATGAGGGAAAAGGTTGGCTTGGGAATGTAAACACTAGTAAATACTTAGCTGCTATGAAGTAATGAGAAAAGGATGGTTTGATTGAAGCTCGAGGACAAGATGGAATCATAGTTGAGAATTTGTACCAATCATATGGCAAGTGTATTAATCACCATGATTTCTACCAAGCACATGGCAAATGTATTACACCTTTCAAAGCGATTGCAAATTTAATTCCTCATTCTGAATCCTTAATTGTAATTGGAAAAAATTCTAATAGATGTTTGTAGTTTGCCCCAAGTTCTGTGTGCTATATCAAAGACTGTTCAAAGATAGTAATCGGGAATTACACCTTTTGGTTTCTAAGTTGAATGCGAGGGATGTGAGTTTCTATGCATAATGCTGTTGAAAAACTCTTTGAGAGCAATGTATTTTTGAACATTAATCTAATAAAGCCTAAAGAAAATGTATTTCCATATAAAATCTTGATGTTTATGATTAATGGCTGCATCTAATGGTAGAGTGTATCGACCATATTAAAGCCCAAAGAAGATGTATTTCAAATATAAATATAAATAACTGTATTATATTCCATGAAAGCCTAAAGCCCAAAGAAAGGTATTTCATATTAGAAAGATTCATAACAAGAATCATCAATGCAAAAAATACTTGGAAGAAAGAAATTGCTTTACAGATATGTTTCGTAGGAGATATTAGTATAGACAAATATTGGGAAACTTACGCTTCTTTTAAGTCTGGTCTATTATACAAGTTTAGGTTGAGACAGTTGCTTCTAATTTTCTTTGACATAACCTGACCCTCAGCCCATTCAACTCTGCTCCTCAGCTACCAACAAAACACTAGCATTCATCTAAACCAACTTTTTCCAGCAAAATGTGAGACTATATATGAGGCGCCAAGCTTTTTGCCTCCTTTAAACATCATAGGATTTAATAAATCAATATCTGTGCAAATAGAAACCAATCAGACTTCATGTTAGAAGCCAATATTCCAGGTAGACTTACCTAAATTCTATTTCCACGCCTGGCCTTGACATGGGAAAGATTACTGCTAGATTTGCGATACTGAACAAGTTCATCATTCACGCGAAAGAGAAGCTTTGCAGAGTGTGCTAGCCTCTCAGTTAAATCAACATTTTCCATTTTTAAAAGACCCTTCTCCTGTTTGATCATGAAAAATTTTAGGTCGTGTCTAGGTAGTTAAGGCTACGAGAATGCAACAATACATGCCTTAGTTTTTGACGTCTGCTGAATCTGCTCCTGGGTACCACGCGTTCCAAGAAGGGTCTTCACCATATCATCCAGTTCTGCAACTCTTCTCAATAGATTGCTCTTGTCCATCTGTAGAAAAAATGTAGCAAAAAATGTTAACAGAGATTCATCACTTAGCAACATCTTAATGATCAGAAGAGTTAACTATTCACACCTTCAACATCTCATTCTGAGCGGAGAGTAACATATCCCGTTCCTGAAGTTGCTCTGCATTCACCAGCGCAGCAAGTGCATCTTCTGCTTTCCTATTTATTTCGGATATGCAACTGCAGTGACGCAATTTTACGAGTTGAGAGGTGTATAAAAGATATAAGGAGACACGTTATCAATGAAGTAAACATAATTTAAAATGACTATCATTTTTTCTTTCAATTTGTATTAGTGGTTGTGGCGTCATAGGAAAGTCTTGTGGATTTCAATTTTTTTTTGGAGTCACCACGAGACATGGAAAGAAATATCACTTGGATTAAGATTGTAGATGATATGGCCAAACCTTTCTTTTTCCCGGATGAGATCACTAATCTGTCTTCTCAGGTTAAGGATTTCTTGCTCCTATGGGGAAAAAAAATCAATTTTAATCTATCAAATAATCAAGACAGTTTTGTGATATATTTTTACCTTAGTGTGGAGCTCTTCTGTTTGTTCATGAGCTGCCTCCATTAGTTTGTGAACTTGGTGCTGGTCAATCAAGTTCTAGAAAGTGCATACAAGGAAACAGCAGACAATTGACCAATGAAGCTATGATTGTCATCACTTAAAAGTTAAGTGGGTGGATGGAAACTGGAAAGCTTACTGCATAATTAGTCATGTCGAATTTGACACCAAGCAGATCACGAATGACATCATGGGTCATGCTTTCTGCTGCAGCCAGTCTTGCATTTAGCACGCACACCTGATCCAGTACTTAAATAAGTCCTAAATAAAAATGCTCCAATAATGAGACCAATATATCTTTGTCCCGACATGATATCCAATATCCCCGTTGATGCAAGAGTGAGCCAGAAAATAGTCAAACGATATATGGAAAAATCTGAGAATTAAAACTAAACAATAATTTTTTTTTTTAAAAAAAAAAAAAAAGTATGAGAATAGCTATTTGACCTCCTTTTGCAAATTAGCCAATGCGGCTTCGAGCTCTTCTATTTGAAGCCTTGCTGCTGACAATTCTCGATCTTTCTCCAAATTCATCTGCTGAACTAAACTTGAAATGCACCTGAATGGAGAGCTTGAGCCCCTTGTCCTCACCGAGCTTTTGTCACTTTTGTCTAGTGTTGCAGCTGCTGATGCTGAATTGGGCAAATTTGTTTTAGCTTCATGAACCATGGCTTCCAAAGTCTTGTACTGTTCAAAGTGTTAAGACAGGAGTTATCACATTGATAACTGGTACTGAAAAGATATGGGATGATGACCGACCACATTAAAGCCAACTTTGAATATTGTGATTTTCCATTATTGCAAAAGAATCTTCTAATTACATTTTGCCATTGTACACTTAAAATAAGTATTTCATATATTTAGCTTCAGTTGAGCTTAATCACAAGCTTGAATTAAATAACTTCCAATTTGTGATTCATTATCCAATACTGCAACCAATTTGCATTTGAGATGTTGTTGGAAGTTATAGACCAAACTAGAAAGTATTATGATTCTTTTTTCATCATGAGTTTGTGTACAATGTAAAGGTTAACTTAATTAACCTAGTCAAATTGTGAGAAGGTACCTTGTCATGGAATTGCGATGCCTGGGCTTCAGAATGCAATATGAGTTCAGAGATGTACTCTTTGCATTGCTTGATCTTCAAAATATGGACAGAGTTTCATCAAAAATGAGGAGAAAGAGGATATAAAGATCAGAACACTAGCCAATGAATGTTGTATTTAAAGAATAAATAAATTAGCATTAAGTCAAGACCACACCTCTTCATCCTTTTCTGCAATGCCCCTCTCTAGATGTCTTATCTCATTATGTGCCTCGTGAAGTTCCAATAGTTTACTGCACAATTGCCTGCATCAAAGATATTTTCAAGGTCCTAAGAAAGGTGATGAAAGAACAAATGTTTTATTTGGATAAAGAACGCAGTGTCCCATACCTAGATATAGGATCTTCTTTAATTACAGAATTTGTGTTTTCAGAATCCAAAATGTCGGTGAAGTTTTCAACAGTCAACAACCTCTGTCTCAGAGCTTGAAGTTCCAGTTCTAAAGATTCTCTAATCAATCGATGTCTTTCCACTTCTTCATCCATTTCATGCACCTGGGGGAAGCAAGGCATTATGTTACCTTAAAGATGATAATTGTTTGTGGCAGTACAGTTAAAAACTAAAAGCAAAAAAGAATTCTACATGTACAAAATCCGCACCTATGCTAATGTGCAGAATTCTGTAACCTTGAATTTATAAAGCCTGTCCGTCTTCAAAATTTTAATTTTTCAAGAAACTAACCTTTTTCTCCAGAACATTTATGGTACACTCGAGCTCCTCAACAGAATGCTCTAAAATCTTGACCTCCTCTTCCTTTTGTTCAGCATATATTTTGCTTGCCTCTGACTCCTACAAAAAAAAAAAATTAAATGTTCCATTAGATCCATTGGCAATATCTGCTTGAGTTTGAAGAATGAGATGTTAAGTACATACCTGCCGAGATTCAACTGCAACGGCTTCATTTTCATCTGCTAATGCATAAGCCATCCCAAGCTGGTCATTCAGGCAACGAATTTCTGCATTGAGTTTATCTCTTTCATCTACAGTCTTTCTTAACTCTTCCTTGAGGCTTTCAGTTGAAGAGCGTACTTTTCTCTCAATAGAAGCACTTAAGTGAATAATCTCCTTTTCTAGGCCTCTAACTACCTCGTTTTGTTCTTCCAACTGTTCTTCAGCCTCAGACTTTTTGAGATAGAGATCTTTTACTAAAATCCTTAACTCAGCATTTTGATCCATCAAAGTATCTATTCTTTCCTTAGCAGAGCCAAGATCGGAAATTGACATGGCCAAAGCATTCTCGGAATTCGCCAAATGGCCTTCGACTTTTCTATATTGCACCAGCAGGTTATCTAGCTGACTTGTTTTCATTTCTAGCTCTTGTCGAACTTCACCCAAAGCTATAATTAACTTTTCAGTTTCATCTTTGATATCCTTTCTGTCAGAGGTTGCTTCTTGTAACAAGCTAAAATCAAAAAGCAAACCCTTCAACAAAACTTCTTTCCTTTCCAGTTCTTTCATAAGAGACATATTTTCATATATCATATCATCATACGATAGGCCTAGCCCTCCCTCTGCCGAGTCTTTAACCAATTCCTCTCTCCCTCCGACCCTTTGACTAGTAATCGCAATATCATCTTGACCACTAGAGAAAACTTTTTGCATAGTAGACATTACCATTTGGTGTTTTTGCCGTTCTAATGAGTGAATTCCATATTGGATATTGAAGCTTGGAATTTTATGGATTAACTCTCCAAGAAAACATTGGTACATGACAGAGATAGCTAATTCCTTCTGGATCATCTTAGAGAAAATATCTTCCAGTGATGATCTTGAGCTGCAAATCAATTCAAACAACTCTTTTCCCATAAATAAGAGATGTGAAAATAAGTCCCTACACCTGCCATCCACTTCTTTTTGCATTTGCTGAAAACATCCTTCAAAGAAAGACAAAGAGTTTGCTGCTTCTACCAGAACGTGATGAATTTCATCCAGTAGTAATTTATTTTGTTCTTCTTTTGAACATATGGAAGCCTTAAGCTGCTCATTTTCTTCAAGTAGCAGTGACCTCTCTGCCATCAAGTTCTCACTAGCTTGCTTCCACATATCATTCAATTGTTTTGCATTTTCATTTTCTTTCAGCAATGCATTTAACATATAATCAGCTTCTTTCATTGTTTCACGAGCTTCATCAAACTTGCATAGGAAAGTGCTACTGGCACGATTAACCTTGTCATCAGTAACTACCTATATATTTCAAAACATAGGCATAGTTTAAGCTTAGTGATTTTTCCTGTCTTCCAAAGGATGAATAAAAATAAAGAATCAGATATATGAAATTTTATGTTCAAATCAATACCTTTATGATATTATGAGATGAGACTTCATCAAAATCCATCCTCGACCCAGAAGATTGAACTGGTTTGTTCATATCTGCCACATAATATCTGATTAACACCTACCTCAGCATAACCTTTTTACAGATTACATAAATCAGGATAAAACATACCTCCTGTATAAGAAATATCCACAATATCATTCCCATCAAGTATTGTGGTTAAATGAGCATGTAGTGTGTTGAATGCCTGGAGTGTCGCATCCAACTTCTTTCTGAGGCAGAATACCATTGATTCATCATAACATGAATTTTTCAAAAGCTTCATTGAATTTTCTGATTCAGGATCAACCGATGAAGCAGTTTGAAATTTCAGTTCCACACTGTGTTTCCCACAAGATTCAGAGCAGGAAGCGTATGAGGATCCATCCAATTGATTCCCCAAGAGAGCACTTTCATTTGAAAACTCAGAACCTGATGAGGAATAACCTGACAAACAATTATCAGCACTCCAGCTATCTTCTGCTAAGGATTCATCGGTTGATAGGTAGACAGGTGGATTTATTTTTTTGTTAATAGAATCCCCTATGATTTTAAGCCTTTTATTTATCTTAGCAACTTGATCTCTTATTGGAGGCAGAATTTTCAACTGCTCCTCAAAGTCATGAGATGCAAGTGATTTTGAAGCTTGCAGTTTGACTGTAGAAGACTGAAACCGAAGATTATCCTCTTTTAGCTCCATTAATATACTTCTCATCTCTCGGACTTCATTCAGCAAATCTTGAACCCACTTCATGTATGTGCTAGAAGCTTCAAGCATATTTGTTTGGAGGGAAGCTATATGTGTCTCCACCTCCATGTAAAATACATTGATAGCATTTTCAGACTCCAAAATCAACCTTTCCAAGTCAAGTTGAGCCTTAGCATCAGCCACAGTCAGAGCAGTTTCATGAGTTTGCATTTCAAGGATCTTATGAGTGCCTTTTTCAGTGCCAGAAACCAGCTTTGAGATGTGAATACCACTTCCAATATCATTACTGTGAGAAATCTTGTAACAATCACCTAGCCATTTCACCACCAGGAATGCAGCATTAGCACGTTTTTCAGCTTCAATAATATGATCCTCCTTACATTTCAGTTGACTCTCTAGCATCATTATCTTGTTATTCTTTTCATTTAACAGCATTCCTGCAGTAATTACCTCTTCAATGTACTGATCATTTTCTGCTTGTGGATATTCATTCAAAGCTATTGTTGCTTCCTTCAAGGAACATAACTTCAGCTCCATTTCTATTACCATTTTCTGTGCATCTTCCAAGCTTTTCTCAAGCTGTAAAATTGCCTCTTCCTTGTCAATGCAAGCTCTAGCAGCCCTCTCAACCTGTTCTCTAATCCGATCATTTAATTGAGGAAAAGAACAAACGATACTTTCAATTTGACTTGAGGCATCTTCGAGGGATTTCGAACCTTCTAGAAGGAAGCTTGCTAGTTCAAAGGTTGCTTTTTCCCAATCCCCATAAAGCATCCTTATTTCCTCCTCTTTAGCCTCTAAGGAGTTTCTTAGTCTCATGTTCTCTTGAGTTGTACAACACAATTTTTCATTAAGTTCTAATCGAAGAGCACTAACCTCCTCCTGTAAGTCAAGAATTGTTCTTGTTGCCTCCATTTCGACTTGCTCACAGATTAATTCAACTTGATGTTGGTGAGATAACTGTGATGCCTTATCCTCTAAATATTGGCAATTAAGTAATCTAGCTTGCTCAAGATCATTAGTCAGTTTCTCCAACTTGGCTTGCAATGCCCTGCTTCCACTATCTTCAAATTCCTCCATCATTAGACCTTTATTCTGTTTCTCCAACTTGTGTAATTCCTGATGTTCATTTCTGACCTCATATTCTCTTTCTACTTTGTCCTTCTTGTTTAATAGTTCCATGTACTTGAGATTCTGCTCTTGAATAAGTGGCAGTTCTTCGATTAGATGGGCCTGCTCAGATTCAATTGCTTCGACTAACCGTCTGGCATCCATCAATTCTTTTTGTACATCACTAGGCTGAGTAACCAAGGCAGGGTTCATCTTTTGATTATCCTTACCATTGAGGTCTACATCTCGCGCATAAGATGCCATCTCATCAACAGGTTGAGTACAAGTTGAGTATTTTTTCAGTTTCCCTCTTAATTCTTCTATTTCTCTGCAGGTATAAACAATAGCCAGCGTTCAATTAGAAATAGTCGAGACATCACTATTCGATTAAAAATAGTTAAGAAATAGTTATATCCTAAACTCTATTCGATTAAAAAGAGTGAGAAAAAAAGAAATTAGTCGCAACATCACCTCACTTTTACAGTTCTACTAGTTTCATATTGTCATAGCATTTTGATTCCTTTTTAGTAGAAAAATGAGAACATAGTGACCTTTAAAACTACTGTATGCAAGAATATAAAGCAAAGCACAAAAATGAACAGAAATATTGATGCAATGCTGAATTATCCATGTAAAAGTTCCCATCTCACTGACATGCCAAGCACAAATTAACTGAACCTACAAGCAATTATCATCTAAGATCTTTCATGTTAGGTCCCGTGAAAAAAAGAATTTCATGCCTTTAACATATGAGGGCTCTATGCAGATACTTCCCAAAGGCCGAGTACAATGCTAGAATTAGTTATTATTGATTAAAGACAAAGTTTAAGAAGCCAACAAAAATACATCTACAAAAACTCCTTTGTCTGGCTCCTTGTAGCGCCAAAATGGGTGATCATAGAGATTATATTGCAATTCAGGCATAAAAATTGCAATTAAAAGCAAACTGATATAAGACAATACCTCATCAATTTGGAATTCCAGTTCCTGCAAGCTTCCAACTCTTCTAAGGTATCATCATCCTGCTCCCTCAGAGTGTATAAAGTTTCTTAGAACTATGAGAATTTAAACTTTAACAAATGTAAAACTTTCCAAAAGGTTGAATATTTCATTCCCACCTGATTCTCACATCTAGAGGAGAATTTAAGCTTTGTTTGAAGCCTGTTTAAGAGCTGCATCCAAAGAAAACTAACACTGAAAAACATATCCTCAATGAAGCCAATTAAGGAGAATAAAAAGAAGAAATGTTCCAGCAACCTGGTCACGTAATTCTGAGATTTCAGCCAATAGTGTCTCTCTTTCTCCTTGCTCATAAAAGTTCTGGAATCTGAAATCAATGGGTCGTGAAGTGAGCTGTGAATATATATATAAAATGGGGAATCCATTTAGACAATTTTGTTCACATGATTTACATTTGAAGCCGCTCAAGAAGTCTTAAATTTTCTAAAGTAAAACATGTCAATTCTGGATTTTTGTCAATTCTTGCTTGAAGAAGCAGAATCTCTTCCTTTAAAGCTTTGTTTTCCTTCATAAGATAATGATCAGCAGGCAAGGAACCATCCATTAAAAGTTCTAGATTTTCCATCTTCTCTTCTCGAAATTTTAGCGTCATTTTGTTTCTCTGAAGTTCTTCCTCTCTTTGGGAAGCCTGCAAGTGATGTCTCAACTTTAAGTCAACCCAGTGATACAACCATCTTTATTATGCTCCAAAGGTATTTAGTTAATTTGGCTTTCAAATGTGGAAATGTTTGCCAAAGAAAAGCAAAAAATTACAAGTTACAAGTTCATACAAGTTGGTTTACACGCTCAATTTCAGCCTCTAATTTGTGCACTGCCATTTCTGCCATCTTTTCTCTTCTAATTGCACCAATTAGGGTAGCTTCCATGGATTTCATCTGGCAAGTAAATATTAGCACTACCAGCCCAAAACAATTCCAAGCACACTTTCATGGACAATAAAATACTCGAGTAGTCAAGTGCTAACATGAGGGTCTTACCTTCTTATATGCAACAGTCGAAAAATTGTGGTCATATGATGCTTGTTTTCCTTTCGCAGAATTATTCACATGGAGACAGCTACCTAAACTAGATTCTTCAAGGTGCATACCATATATAGGTGTTGAGAAGTTATGATGTTTCATTACAAATGACAATTGATCCTGCATGAGTATTGAAATTGCCTCAGTTCCAATATCCAGCAAGTTTCCAACAAAATTTTATCACACTGCTACTTTCACCTTTAACTCTTGAATTTGCCGCTGAAGAGTACTAACATCACCAGAAGCATCTTCATTTATTTTAGCCTATATATGAATAGAGATGAATCAAAAACAAAAGTATGCAAATTTTCATTATAATTGAAATATTTATTAAGTCCAAGGTTAAGTACATTATTTTGGATAAGTTTTGCGCGTTGGGCAAATTTCAATGTGCTTAGAGTTTCAAGTGCAGAGCTGCAAGAAAAAAGGTGGAAGTTTACATGTTACAAAACGAATTAGGAAAAGAAAAAATTTAAAAGGATTTCAAACATTATAAATTAAACTACAAACCACACAGATGGGCTGACATTTGCTATAATTGTCGTTTTTGAGTTCCCACCTAGAGAATCCTGCATCCAAGTATGTAAACTCAAGATGTTTTTACATTGAAGTGTCAAATTACACAGTACCACATAGAAAGCTACAGGCACTAATATCTTTTTACCTGAAGCAGAAATGTCAACCGAGAATCTCTGTAGGGAACATGCCTATGTTTTCCATGTGCTAAATCAACTAGAGACATTATGACCAATCTAAAGCAAGTAGAAAACTCAGGTAAATAAACTGAAAATGAAATTGCATGGAAATTGGATGAGAAAGAAAGAATAAGAGCAAAAATAAATGACCTGTAAATGCTTGTGAATATAATTGGCTATCCAAAACTGACATTGAGGCTCTATTAGACTATATGCAACTTAGTGTACCATGGTACAAGTTGAAAAGTATATGACAGGAAATGGTGGCTGAGATAAGTTTCTATGGGCATGGTTTCCATCAAGAAGCACGATAAGCAAAACTATAGAAATAAGTATACATGATAAAATGTCTCCAAAACAATCAAAGTGAAAAAAAAAAAAAATAAAATGAAAAGCCACATGATCTTATTACCCTAGAGTTGATAGCGATTTGTTTATATTTGCTGCTTCCTTTAGACGGTCTCCTTCAGCACCAGAACTCTTCTGCCTAATTAATTAGAAACTTAGTTGAGCATTAGAGAAATATAATGTGTGAGCAACTGATAGTACAAGGGAGAGAACTTACCTCTCAGAACCAGCTAAATCTACTAAATTTAACCTCGCAAATCTGAAGTGATTCATGGAATCTTTCTCCCATGAGCTTTCAATGATACAAGTGAAAACACTATGGGAACGGCTACTCTCACTATTCATGTTTGTTGCTGCAATTTTCCGGTAAGCTGCACCCTGTAGACATAGAAATAAAAGTCATCAGTGATGTGAGCCTAATACATAGTAAGTGATCAAAAAGCATAAATCTTACCAACCTGTGACAAAAGCTTCGCGACATCATTAACGTTCTTCACATTATGTTCAGTAAGGTTTTCAACATATACGCCTTTTCTTAAATCTTCTCTAAGCTAGGAGAGGAAAGAGAAAAACAAGAAGAAGAAAGTATTATCATTTATTACATACTAACTTAATTAGCAATTAATTTGGAATAAATAATTACTTGCAAATTGGTAGATGAAGGCTCTAAAAGATCTGTTATCTGCTCATTATATATCTCCAGAAAAGAACATTTGCAACTAAAAATTAACTTTTCATTTCTCCTTCTTTCCTCTTCCTACAAAACACGGCATGTTCACGTAAACGTTCTCAAACCCAAATCATAAAATGCAAAAGGAAACAAAAGGGAGCAGAAACTGAAGTACCATCCGTATTCGTAAAAACAAATACTCAAATGTGCGGGGTGTTATCCCACTATCTTCACTAAGATTGCCTTCTTGCTGATTTATCTCACCCATCATGGTGTACGTTTTGCCACTACCTGTCTGTAGGCAAAAGATTTAGAATTTTACTCTTCATCAAAACTCCATCCATCAGCAAATTTACAGAATGCTTACCTGGCCATAAGCAAACATACAGCTATTGTAGCCAGACATGCAGTTTTCCACCATAGGCAATCCAACAACTCTGAATAGCTTTTCCTATAAGGATCAAATGAAAAAATATAGAATTGCTCGAGTTCTCTTTAGCTTTAGCATCAAGACGGAAATACAGAAAAAGAAACTATGAATTAGGTTCTTCATCCGTTAACCTTAAATAACCCAAGCTATCTCAAGTAATATGTAAAGACTCTATTACCATGCATCCTGCTGGAAAATATAGTCCAATTAATTTTTTTTCTTTTTCATTTTAGCAGTTGATAGTCATGGATAATTTGATATATTACCTGGGATATGGTCTCGTCAGCTATGTGATCAAAAGTGAATCTGGTTTCAGGATGACCAAGCCACACCAATGACTGTGAACTTTCTTGCCTCAAACACCGAACATGCCCTTGCGAAACTCTCTCCGAGTTAGTGAGTGGCCGAATCCTTATCAAAACCTGGGACTGAATTTATTATTTTCTTTTGTAAAATTACCACACTCAAAGCCTCAAAAATAATATAGGAAATGAAACAAACCTGTACATTATGATCCGCCCAAAAAGCGGGATCTTCGTCAAGCTCAAAATGCTGAGCTTCCACTCTAAAATCAGAAATTTCTGTGGAATTCCTTCTCGAAATCATGTAGCTCGGGTCTTTCCCTTTCGAAAAGTGCGTAGTTCTAGCACCAACAGCATAAGCCCCCATTGTTCCACCTAGAGAAACTTTCGAACCAATTCTATCTGGGGTGCTCTGCGCAGAGTTTGGTTCGGAATGTGGTTTCCTCTGCCGAATTGAAACCCGAGGTGTTGCCAAAGTTCCGCTTCTATCAACCGACTCAATTTTCCTACCTGATAATCTACCAGCTCGAACTGCTTCGAGTTTGTCCTTAGAATCCAAAACTAATTCATGAGGCTGCATAAGGAGCTGAGATGGATCGGGAATTGTGTTTAGTGGTGTTCTCGGAGGTGGGAAGTGAGCTGAATTCAGCGAGTTTCCGAATTCATTCTCGTTGGCCTCTTCTTCTTGTGGATTTTTGGAATGGGCAATTTGAGCTATAATTCGGGAACTGGAGGCGTCTCCTGACATGATGAAACTATGACTCCAAGCACAAAAACTCGAAATGGAATTTAAATTTGAGAATTGAAAGCCAAAATTTATGCAACATGACCATTATGAGGAAATGATGATATGGGGAGCATATTTGATTTTAGATTTGAAAACGAGAGAATAAAGTTTCAAAGCTGAATTTCAGTAAGCATCAAATCAAATAGAATACAATAGAATAGTCGTTGAAAGAGGCCGCCCATTTTTAATTTGAACTTTGTTGTCTTTACGAACACTGCCCCCAACTTCTTAGAATATAAAAAATGGCCCAAATCAGATTTGGTTGTTTATTCTCCGTAGGGAATGTATAATTTTACTTCTAATATTTAATAAAAGTCATAATTTTACTTGCAGGTTACCCTTGAAATAAATAAATTTTATAAAATTTATTTGTAATTCCTATTTTTCACGCTTGAAATGTAAAAAAGAAATAAAAATTGAATTCAAAATTCACTTCTGTAAAATCCATCATAATTTCACCAAATTTCATCAAATTATGTAAAATTTGCAAATAAATTTCATATTTTAAAGAATAAATTTGAAAAAACTATAACATTCTCTTGATCATTTATTAAAAATAAATTATTGTTATACAATTAACGTAATATGTTACTTTTTCTCTCCCACTACTGTTCTTCTCTCTTTTCTACTACTGTTCTATACTGAATATTAATATGGATATACTTCTATTTTTAAATTATATTATTATTGATTCAGTATTTATCGAAAATTTTAAAATGATGATTAACAGTTGTTAAAATTTTTTTATTGTGAGTAATTAGAAGAAGTTATCAAAATTAGCATTGGAGATATTTTAGAAAATAAAATAGAAATGAATTCTTTTATTCATTTAGTCAAACATCAAAATAAAAATTTTATTTTTAATTCTATATTTTAGTAATTTTATTTTAAGTATAGAAATTTATTTATAAATGAATTGTACAATTTAAATTCATTTGTTCTAATCAGAGGCTTAATATTTTTATATTTTAAATTTGGTGTAATGTTATTTTTTATATTTTCAAATTAAAAATTTTTATTCATATTTTAATAGTTTCTTAATACATGATATTAGAAAAAAGTAAATACCGAATTTTAAAATAGGAATGTACCAACTGAAATATTAAAAGTAAAATTTATATTTCTATGAAATTTTAGCAATTAAATTTTGATACCAATGTTAAATTTGGCAATTCAATAAAACTTTTGGAGTAGACAAATATCCCAAAAGATAAAGTTAAATATATGCACCAAAATGTGAGAAGTTTAACAATTAGCAAGTGATCTTGTGAGAAAGAATATATGATTGGAAAAAAAATAAAATAAAATTGCAGAGGGCATAAAAGGAGACAATCATAACGTTAACGGAAAGAAAAGAAGTGGGCAATTATCACAATCTACAACTTTATTGGCTGAAGTGGAATCCAATGTTTCAAAGATAAAGCCCAAAGTGAAAGTTGGGATCCAATTCAGAAATTAACGGGCCCATTTTACTGTATTAGCAATTAAACTGTGAAAGAGCTATCATAAAATTTATTTAAAAGAATTAACTATTTTGCCCTCAGATTATTTTAGAACCAAAATGCCTGAATGTATGCTGAAAATAGTGCCAAATTAAAGCATTTTAACACCACTTTAACAACTATATGCACATTTTTACAAAATTTTTAATAAATATAAGCACCATTTACTAATTATAAAAGTGATAATCCTGGAAATATCAAAATGAGAAATGTAGTGTGGGCCGATCAGATTGACAGTGATCTAAAATCTGCAACAAAGCTAGCCGGATCGGACCGAGTATTAGCATTCCAAAACTTAAATCAATGAGATACTTAAAAAGAGAAAATATAGAGAGGTAGTGTTTTTAGAGTTCAATACCCGAAACTCTTAAAAAATTGAGTTATTTATAAGATAAAAGACAGAGAATGACATTACTAGTAAAGGTACTCGAATGAAGTAGTTAATAGACAGAGGGTATGACTGCACAGTGACTTGACTGTCCATATCCTGTTAAGTGTGTCAGTGCGATTGATAGAATATGACTTGTCAGATAGATCGGATTAAGTAGTGTGCGTCAATAAGCTGACAGAAAACGTGTCATGTCAGTTCGATCGGATGTATCATGCTAACAGTTTATTGACTTTTTTAGGTGTTTTGCATCACATGTCTGGAACTTATAGCTTTGAGTCTATCCTTAACCTAATGATAATGGGTATTATCAAGAAGCATTTTTGCTTAAAGAATAGTTTAAAAGCAATAGAATCTTACCAAGACCTTATCTAAAAAGGTCTAAAGGTGTCGCTTGATTTTGATTTTTTTTCCTTTTCTTTTTTTAAGGATGAATTTATGTTGAAGTTAGTTTTTGTGTCAATTTAACGTATAATTTTAAATTTAAAATAACTTTGTCTGAAAATAACACTTTTTAACATCATTTTTGTTTTGTTTTTGCATCAGCCATTACATAATTACGATATAGGTCCATTGTAAATAAGAATAAGTGAAAAGCAAAATAGTTAGGCTAATACAATAGACCGAAATGACAATGGTTGATTTAGCTCAAATTTGATTTTAGACCAAGTTCATTATCATTAAAAAAAATGTTTAGAATAATATATCTAAAAATTTGTTGATGTAGTCATGGGAGTTTGGTGCTAAATGAATTGTGCAGCTAATCTAAACACTAAAGAGGTTTATGCAGCTTAATCCAAAAGAACATCTGGAAGAAAGAAGATCCTAGGGTGGAGTTGGCGTATAATTTCTGCAAAGAAAAACCTCCTCAAAATGCCTTTATAGCACAACAATGGTGACCTTCTGAACATAACAAGAAAGCGAGAGAGCGACAAATTTACTGCAGTCCAATATCTACTAGCACTATCCTAATATCCCCAGTAATACAAATAACGCTACAACAGATACATGGAATAACCTCCCTTGCAAATGCCTCCTTCCTACTCCAGCTGTGATACTTCCCGCTCCTGAAACAGAAGAAAGATTATAAGAATTTGCCAGGAATAAAAGTTGCTTCGTCAATTCTTAAAAACATTGGTGTATTTCTCACCACATTCTCTAGTAGCATTAGTGGAAGCAGAGCAAAGACAGAGCATTCCCTCAGTCTCAGTATCAAACCCACATGTGCCACCAGATTGTGAGCATCTTTCACATCCAGTGTCTGGCGTACTAAACGACAGTTTAATCCCATAAGTCCAATCCAAAGGTCCAATTCCTTTCAAGTTATCAGTGTTAACCACAGTAGTATAATGGGTACAATCCAAAATGTTCATGCTCATGAACTTCACTGTATCGTACCCAGTAAAACAACAGGGTGGAGAGCTATTAGTCAGCAAATGGAAGACTCTGAAAGCATTACAGGAGCCATAGAGCTCGTCGCAAGAGTGGCCAGAGAAGTCGAAGCAGAGATTCTTGTAATGGTTAAGGACTGGTGAATCAATAGAGCAGTTTAGAAGAGCAAACACAGTGTCTGGAGTAGGAGGGATTGTGAAAGATTGTAAATCTGTCATTATAAAGTCATGGTGAGGCTGGAGAATGGAGCATGTAGACATGGCAGGATCATATATTTCCAGTGTTTTTTTTTGGTAATCGATGTGCTGTACCTTGTAGCTACCTGAAGGGGTTACGAAGAACAAGTCAGTGCTGCAGTTAAACATGTGTCGAAACTGTGGTGCGCCGCAACCATCGTCGATCCCGAACGGGTAGTGTATGTCAATGCTGCCGCAGGAGGTTCTGCATGAAGTGAGCGCTCTAGTAGGCAGTGATTGAAGAATTAAGGTTGCAAGTATGAGACTGAATAGGCTATGCATTTCTGTTGAAAATGTAACCTTCAATTCATTTGATGCCTGTGAAAGTAACATTCGATGGTAAAAGGGAAATTTTGGTAATGGAAACCAGAAAGATCAATCAATTTTGGGTTAGCACAGGAATTGATGCTTCTGTCTCCGAAATTTACTCAATGAGTTGGGAACTTTTTTGACCGTTGAGTAAGACAGCCTGGTGGAGGAGAAGCTGGGATCCACATATTGGAATTTGGAGAAAAAGATGGCTCTTATTTTTCAAACATTGTGGCCCAGCGGCTGCAAATGTCTTGGCTTCCATTTCCACACCGAATACTCACTCTACAAGGTACCGTTATCCAATTAAAAATAAAAAAATTAAATGGCTCATCATTCTGCACTGTGACCAACATATGTACAATAGGCTATCTGTATCGTTGAGTCCAAGGAAAAGTGCTGTTCGATCCTGCAACTTGTTGACTTCTTAGACAAACCAACATTAATATAGCAGTGCAGGCGAGAAAACCAAAACAACTTGTTAAAGTTGCTAAGAAAATATAATATATAAAAATCAACAGACAATATATAAATACAGGCAACTAAGCAACTATAGTTATTGTTCCTGCTAATTATAGGGTTTCTTTGTCCCATGGAAAATACAGAGAAAATGTAGATGGACAAACATTCAAAAGCAGTAGAAATTCACATGGGTAGGCCACAATACACACACACACACACACGTATATATATAATCTAGTCCACATTGGTGTAGCGCAAGTATTCCTTCTTGGAAGGAAGATCCACAGTTTTAAAACCCTGAGGAAACATCTTTTTAGCTTCTTCATTCGAGACATTAGGAGATATGACCACTGGATCTCCTGGTTTCCAGTCCACAGGAGTTGCAATCTTGTGCTTCGCTGCCCTCTGCAGAGACTCCAAAACCCTTAACACTTCATCCATGTTCCTGCCTGTACTTGCAGGATAAAGAAAGCTCAACTTGATCTACGTTTTGTAATTGGTCAAAAAAAAAAAAAACAAAAAAATTAGCAAAAGAACAGTGATGATCATTAACTGCTCATTCTTCAAGTCAGAAACCAAAATCAATGAAATATCAGGCTTGTACCTTCTTATCAGGACCCACAATATGCATAGCTCGAGAAGGGATGTTGTGGCCTGAGGAGTCTTTCTCATCTGGATCCACCATGTTAAGTTGACTCACAACTTCACGTTTAGGATCTGCAATGATTGGATATATGACCTTGCTTCCAGGCTGCATTTTAGGCAATGAAACATTAATGCATGTTGCAAATTAAATTGACATTCTGATATCAAAACAGAAACAGATGAAGAAGTTAAACTACGGTGCGGGCTTCAATGTCCTTAATCCACTCAACGTGGGATAAAACATCATCACAGGACAAACCCAGTAATTTGACGCCTCTTTTCTCGAACTCTGAAGCATAAGCAGCCATCTTTCCAAGTTCGGTGGTGCACACTGGTGTGAAATCACCTGAATGCCAAACACCTCAAATTAACACCATTAATTCCCACAACATAATTAAAGAGAAACACGATACATATAATACCTGGGTGGGAGAAAAGAATGGTCCAGGAATTTATGTAGTCATGGAGCTTGATAACCCCATGGGTAGTTTCAACTTCAAAGTTGGGAATAGTGTCCCCAAGAGTGAGGCCTGGCATTTTTTTTTTTTTATTTTTTTTTCTTTCAAGATAACTGTAAAGTGTGCTTACTCTTTTCTTAGTTGGAAGTTTTGGTGGGAGACGAAGGGAGAATAAAAAGAACTGAGAGGTTTGTGCATGCTGAGAACGTGGCAATGTCGTGGCTAATTAAGGATCCATGCAATTGCATACATGTTAAATAGCCACCATCTTTCCACGTGTCTCTTTCTTTCAACATTAATTTGTATTTTTACATTCATCAACTAGATCTGTTTTGAAGTCGGATTTGTAATGTATAATGTTCAATTTCAATCGCCACTCTTACAGCTAAACTATGCATATCCAATTACACTAAACTATGCATGGTTTGTTTTTGCATATTTGTATTCACAACGAGTAGAGGGTTTTTTAAGAAAATAATATGAATTTGTGTCAATGTTGAGTTGCAAATTGAATTTAAAATATATATTAGGTAAATGTTGAAATTTTAAAAATTATAGGTGTAAATTATTGAAAAAATTGTTCCGGTGAAAATTTTATAAAGCTATACAGTTAATTTAAGGGTAAATACGGTTTAATTTCAGTTATAACTAAACTAAAATAATTGAAAATCAAACTTTAATCATAATCACAAATCAAAATCAAACCGAATTTTTATACTAACCGAATCGAAAACTAAACTTCTTTTACTTCACAAATAAAAATTAAATTAATTATAAATTTAGAAAATTTTAGTATGCAGGACTATATCGTTTTAAGGAATTTAAATTTTTTGAATTCTCGATTATTAACTGAATTAATAAATCAAATTTTATATATTTTATTAATCAAAATTGAATTGAACTAATTGAATTAATTTGCTTTAGTTGGATCAGAAATTGTTAGGAAATTAATTTTATATTTGGAGAGTTTTGATTTACCAATTTAAAGTTAAGAAATATGATACTTGCATAAGAAATTTCTTATTTAGATGCGGTCTATCTATATATATATATATATATATATACCACCATTCAATTTTACATAATTAGCAATAGTGCCAATAGATGATGGATTTGTTACATAAAACTTGCCTTTTAGGCAAGTAGGACTGGTACCTTAGAAATTTAAAAGACCGCTGCTGCAAATTACCCGTTACTGATTCGTACACAGTCCGGTTTTTTTTTTTTTTTTTTTCTTTCCCGCGCAATAAGTTTTCGCACTTTTGCCTTTTTCGCCATTTTTTTGTTTTTCATCCCCAACTTGGCCCGAATTAGATTAGGGTTTTCACAAAAAGCAGCATCATCAAACTAAGTTAAAGCAATGGAGCTGATTCAAATTGCTCAGCTCCTAAACGATACGCTCAGTCCCGATGTCAACGACGTTCGCGCGGCCACAGATTCTCTTGATCGCCTCTCTCCCCTTCCTCAGTTCCCCTTCTACCTCCTCTCCATCACCAAAGGTAATATAATCTTCAAAATTTCCACTAAGCTCAGTAGCTTGTGCTGCCGTTTCGGGGAATTTTGATTTAATATCATCTTACTGAACTAAGTAGTTTAGTCAGCAACCCTTTATCTGCTAGTTAGGAGCTAACTAAAGTTGCTCTCCTTTGTTTGAGGAACATCGAGCTTAATAATATCTAACTACTTTGTTTACACTATTTTATGTCATAAATGTGGCTCCATATATGTTTCTTCTGTGTGCACTTCCAGATATATTATAAGAGATGAGAGAAATAATTGAGGAACGGAAAAAATAACGCATAACACATTTCTAATGCTTTTTATTGCTTTTGTTTCAAGAAATATGAAACCTCACACAATTGAAGCTCAAATTGATTTGACTTATCTTCTTACCAAAACAAAGTGATTCAGTTGAACATTATTTTTATGTGATGCGTTGTTGCCAAATTGTTTACAGATTTCATGATTGTATTTATTTTTGATGTCAGCAAGCCTTAGCAGCCAAGTAAAGCCTTAGTTTTGATAGCATGTCTTTGGAATTTGTTAGCCATCTTCTGAAAATCTTTATTTAATTGCACCTTTTTTTTTCATAGGAGGTGAAACTCAAGGTCAAAAAGTTGCTGCTGCCACTTACCTTAAGAACTTAGCTAGGCGGAATATCAATGATCATAGTCCAAATTCAAAAGTCAGCAAGGAGTTCAAGGATCAACTTTTGCGGACTTTACTTCAAGTGGAATGTGCAGTTCTAAAAATCTTAGTTGAAGTGGTACACATACATTACAAAAGTTTCATTTTTGGTTTGAGGCTCTTTCCTGGTTCAGCAAATCAAGTTTTTAGTTTCTGTTATTGATTGAAGCAACCTACTGGTTGGCAGTTTAGGATCATTGTTGTTGCTGAGTTTGTTGAGCAGAATTGTTGGCCTGAACTTGTACCTGAACTGCAATCTGCTATTCGGAATAGCAATCTTATCAACAACAGCGCAAATTGTGAATGTAATACTATTAATGCCCTTACAGTTCTTCATGCCCTTATCAGACCTTTCCAGGTACTTCTTGTCATCCACTAAACAATATCCATTTGTGATGCTAAACTAATTGAATGTTTGTGTGGGTACATATTGGCCATCTTGCACTTAATTATCTTCTTTCTGTTTGATGCTTAATTTATTCTTCTGGCAGTATTTTCTTAATCCTAAAGTTGTTAACGAGCCGGTGCCAGCACAATTAGAGCTAATAGCAAAAGAAATTCTTGTGCCCATTTTAACTGTATTCAATCAACTCATTCAAAAGGTTGCATTCTTTTCATTCCTTGTGCTCACATATCCCTTATCTCCAGTGATACTTTGGTTTTGGCTTCTCTGATGCTGGATTATGTGGCACATGAACCAGGTGTTGCTTAACCACATTAAGACAGAACTGGAAATGAAGAAGATTATTCTCATTGTATGCAAATGCATGTATTTCACTGTAAGTCAATTTTATTGATTATGGAGTTAAGAATTTGTAAATCTTTACTTTTATAAATTTTGTAATTTAATTATAAAATGTATCATTATCCAAACTATTCAGAAATTTCTTTACAGGTCAGGTCATATATGCCATCTGCATTAGTACCTCTATTGCCTTCATTTTGCCAGAATTTGAATAGGCTTCTTGATTCCTTGAACTTTGTTCATGATGATACTCCAGAAGATGGTTACATAGAGAGAATGAAGACTGGAAAGAGGAGCCTGCTTATATTTTCTGCTCTGGTTACCCGACACCGGAAATATTCTGACAAGTAATAGACTACCTTCTTTTAGCATTATAAAGCTTCTAAAAACTCATGGATATTATTCATACTGTTTTTCTTTTGCAGGTTAATGCCAGAGATTATAAACTGTGCTCTTAAGATTGTCAAAAACAGCACCAATATCAGTGTATTTTCTTTTTCTTTTTCTTTTGAAGCTTCAAGTGTTCCAAATGTTCGTGCAATAGCACCCAACTTCATTCTAGAGCTCTTTGACATGAAAACAGACATGCATAAAATTCGCTCACAGACATGCATGTGCACTTGCACATGCATGTAAGGATATGTTCTCCTATATTCAATTCTTTCCTATGTTTCTTTCACTATATTGTTTCATTAAATGACAGTCTTCTGTCCATTTACTGCTGTGTTGATTATATTAGACCTAAAAGGCATAATTTCCACTTGCAGAAGCTTGATTTCCTGGCAGAGAGAATTGTTTCATTAGGTTTTGATGTAATTTCCCACATTCTGGAGACAGGGCCGGTAACTTCAATTATGTTCTTTTAATTTTTCACAATCTTCATAATTGCTATTTTTATTGCTGTTGTATTACTACTCAAGAGAAAAAGATCTATAGATACAATAAATTAAAAAAACCTTTACTTTTGAAAATCTAGCACTATCTATACAGAATATGGACCACTAATGATCTTGGTTTATGTACGACTCTTTGTCTAAGTATCGGTTTTGCTGGAAGCAGGGATGGAGATTGGTTTCACCCCATTTTTCACAACTCTTGGATTCTGCAATCTTCCCAGCACTGGTCCTTAACGAGAAGGTGCAATATCTGAAATAAAACTTCTTCAAACTTTTCTCTTGAGGTGATTACATAATTTATTTGACCTGTCTCTACTTTGTTTTTTTACTGGTGCTTACACATAGGATATTTCAGAGTGGGAAGAAGACACAGAAGAGTACATGCGAAAAAATCTTCCATCTGAATTTGTATGGCAATTATTTATAATTTTAGTGATCTGTTGATCGTTTTATTTGTTATATTATCATTGTATTCATGAATATACAGGAAGAAATTTCTGGATGGAGGGAGGATCTGTTTACAGCCAGAAAAAGTGCAATAAATTTGCTAGGCGTTATTTCAGTGTCAAAGGTTGTCATTTATGATCCTTTATATAATACTGTAGAATTGTATTATGTTGTAAGTTTTAATTGTCTGTTCCTGCCTCTAGGGGCCCCCTACAATGTCCTCTTGTAACGGTTCAGCTGTGTCCTCAAAGCGTAAGAAGGGCGAAAAGAACAAGAGAGATAACCAGAGGTCCTCTATGGGGGAGTTGTTGGTCCTTCCGTTTTTATCCAAGTTTCCCCTTCCATCTGATGCTAATGCATCCAAAGCAAATATAGTAAATGCGTAAGTCCATGAACTTCTAACAAGTGTTATTTTCTTTTGGAATAGTTAAATGCTTATTGCCGTTTTCAACGCTATTGGAAATAACATACCTCAAGATTGAACATTTGGAGTTCCATTTTAATCTTTTTGGTCATTGTCGTTGTCTGTCTCCCTCTATATTGGTCATTGCAGTACATAAAACATTATTGAAACTCTTGAGGTGATTTTTTGGCCATACTTGGTTTTAATGTTTGATTATCCTCTCTCTCAAGGGGCAGAGGTTTGGTTTAATCAAATATTAGAAGCAGCATCAAGGTAGTGCTGAAAATGCTAGTGGATCTACTAAGGTGAAGCTGATACTACATCCCCTGCATCTAAAAGAGATGCTGTAGTGCGTTTTATTGGTTCTTTCTTTTCTCCTTTGATTGAAGATATCTCAGTTTGCTCACTTATGCGGCTTGTTTATGGTAATATTCCAAAATCTCACTAGAGTCTCCTGCTGATCATGAAGTAAAGATTCACCTTCTATCCGTTCACTGTCACTTGCTTAATTAGCCACTTTGTGAATTGGCTTGATAAACAAAATACGTGTGAGATCAGTGCTCTTTTTTTGTTCCCTTCTAGAATTTGCAGGATAATGCTAGGAAATAAATGCATTGGTTTAGACAATTCACAGTTATGCACTTCACTGAAGTGTTTGTTAATACTTGATTGTCCCTGAAGTGCCTTTTAGGGTTGATCGTAATCTTCGTGAGGAAGTAAATGCCAAGGATTCAGCATTTGTTTTATGCCAAGATCTCTATGCACATGGTTAAATGAAAAGGAAGAGGGGAAAAAAACGAGAGAAATTAAAAGAAATGCAACATTTGAAATCTACTAGTCGAGCAAAGTAACTGAGTTGGTGTTGAGTGTTAACTATGTAAAGACTGAACATTGCAATATATATGTCATTATAATTTCTTCCTTTTGTTTTGACATTATCTATGTATTTCATTTCTTTGTATGCGGATATTTTCTCATTCTTTTTCTGCATTGGCAGTTATTTTGGGGTTTTAATGGCATATGGTGGCCTGCAAGAAGTAAGAAAATATTGTTCCATATATTCAATTTTTAGTAAAGTGTTATTTAATGATAATCTCTGGTTGAGATTTTCCGGTCTTTTTTTTTGTACAGTTTCTAAAAGAGCAGAAATGTGTATATGTAACTCTTCTGGTCCGCAATCGGTTGCTACCGTTGTATACAGTTTCTGTAACTTCCCCATACTTGGTTGCTGCTGCAAACTGGATTCTTGGAGAGTTATCGTCCTGTCTGCCAGAAGTGAGATTGTTTCTTGGTCATGTTAGTCCTTTTGTCAATACAAAAGAATTATCTGGTTTGCCTGCTAACTCATGTTATTTATGTTGTCAGGAGATGAGTGCAGATATATATTCTTCATTGCTTAAGGCGCTAGCAATGCAAGATAATGGAGATTGTTCTTATCGTCCTGTGCGGATTTCTGCCGCTGGGGCAATTGCAGAACTTCTTGAAGTAGGTCTCTAGATAGTAACATTGTGCAATGTGATATTTGCTTTGGTCCTGGTAACTGACCTTCCTCTTTTTCCCCAGAATGAATATTCACCACCTGGGTGGTTACCTCTACTTCAAGCCGTTATTAGCAGGATAAATATTGAAGAGGAAGATAGTTCAATTTTGTTTCAGCTTCTATGCTCTGTGGTGGAGGCTGGTGATGAAAATATCACAGATCATATTCCATTCATGGTTTCATCATTAGTTGGAGTGCTCTTGAAGACTATCCATCCAAGTCTAGAGTGCTGGCCTCAAGTATGTTCTGATTTCTGAGGTTAACCTGATTATAAACTTCCTGATTATTAATCTTCTACTTACCACTGCATGCGATTTAATATATCGGTGTTGCCTAAGACACCAATGGTTCCTTCGTCCTTTTTGAACAAGTCCATGTATGCATATGCCTACCTATACAGACATTGGTCATTTGCTAGAATGATATGAGTTATTGCCTATCCTGTGTTCAATTGCTTCTCATCATGTGCTTATTTGCTTCAGTTGAACAATAAGACTGATATCTATTCTTGCAGCACGCACATAATTCGTATATGTTTGCACATGTGGATACCTCATTCAGTTTGACTGTGGTATTGTAATGCAAATTTTCAATGTCTATAGATTTAAGAACGACACAAATTGTGCCTCAAATTTCGTGTTAACATGTGAAGTTTGGTTTGCTGATGCACTGACATTGCACAGGTGGTTGAAAAGGGCTTTGCAGCACTAGCTGTAATGGCCCAATCTTGGGAGAACTTCTTACCTGACGTGATTGAGCAGACTGAATCAAGTGAAAAGTGGGCATCTGGTCGTACTGCAATGGGAAAAGTTTTGTCAGCACTATTGCAACAAACTTGGCTTGCACCCATTCATTCAGTGGTTAGTCTAACTGCTTTTCCTTGTTATTTGAATGAACTCAACTTGATCTGATGAATATGCACAAGAACTTATAGTCGTATGCTGTTTGGTTGAAGTTGCTCACAGTTTCTTGATGGAATATATTAGATATTTGTACAGATTATTCATACATGCCAGAGTAATGGTGCTATGGCTGTTCCTACCATGATGCATTATAAATTTTTCTTTCAAGTCCGAATTTCACAAAATGGTCCTTAACTCACTTTAAGTCTTTTCTTCTTTCAAAATTTTTCCTTTTGGGTTCATATTTGCCGAGCTTTCTAAATTCTAGATTGTAAGCTATTTTCTCGGACTGCCTTTAGTGTTGGACATGGATGACTATCGTAATCTTATTTTTCCACTATATCTATCCTAAATGTTTGAAGTTTGTCTTACTATATAACAATTACATTTTCCTGGGAATTTGATAAGGCTCAAGAAGGTCAAGTTTCTACAACTCCAACGTGCATTAATGATCTGTCAACACTACTACGAACCATTATGCTTTCCGTTACTAGAAGTGATGAAATTGTACAACTTAACCTACCAGAATTATTGTTAGTTTGGGCTGATCTAATTGCTGATTGGCATGCCTGGGAAGAATCTGAAGATTTATCAGTCTTTGATTGCATTAAGGAAGCTGTTAACCTAAATAGAAAGTATGGCCTCAACAACTTTCTTGCTACACCAATGCCTTCACCTCCTGCTCCACCAGTGCCACCACAATCTATCATTGAAGGCATTGGTGCTTTCCTTGGGGAGGCTGTTTTACAGTATCCATCTGCAACCTGGAGGGCTTGCTCGTGCATCCATATGCTATTACATATCCCATGTTACACAGCTGAAACTGAAGGTGTGAAGCAGTTGCTGGCCATTGAATTTTGCCAAGCTGCATTTTCTCGTTTGAAAGAAATTCAAAGCAAGCCTTGTTCGCTTTGGAAGCCTTTGTTGCTGGTTATATCATCTTGCTATTTGTGTTATCCTGATACTGTGGAGGGGATTTTAGAGAAGGATGTGAAGGGGGGCTTTGCAATTTGGGGATCTGCCCTTGCATCTGTTTGCACTGGCTCTTCTGAACCTGGTTTGGTGGCAAGGTCAGAGATAAAATTAGCAGGTGGATACATAAACCTGAAGGAAACTTTTGTATGTATTCTGAATATGCAAGTCTGAATGTCATTTGCTGTCTTTATCCCCGTCTTTATATTTTATATGCACTTGTGACCTCTGGAATTTGTGTACATTAATTTGCTTCTGCACCAAGTTGATGTTCTAGTCGTTTTTATCTTTCTTCAATACTGAAGTTGAGGGTTTTCAATCACGTTGCAGATCTGTAACAGTTCTTGACAGTCACATAAAATTTTGTTTGTCTTGGCCTGAAAAGGGTTTCTTTATAAACTAGCATCGGATTTCATATGCTAAATGCTTGTCTATTTCCTCTTATCAGTAATGACATTGATCAAAATAATTGAGCGGCTTCTAGGACAAGAGAATTCGAGTGGTGGTTTGTTGAAGGACTGTTTGAATTCACTGATGGAGGCATCAGTGCGATTGAAAGAATTGCAGGAAGAAATGGAAGATGAAGAGGATGATGGAGAACCTGAAGATGATGATGACGAAGATGAAGATGATGACTATGATGATCAGGTTAGATTTCCAAGTTACCTTTTATACATCTAGCTCATGGGGAATGCCATTTGTTGTTCACTTTGGGATCTATTCAAAGGGAAAAGAAATCTTTGGCTTAGCATTAGTTCTTTTGTTGCTTACATTGTTTAATCAGATAATAAGCTGCTGTTAAAACACTCAAGTGTTTGGGCTCATCAAATGTTCCATTTTTGTACTCTCTTGCATTCAAGATCTGGACATGTAACTGTCATTTTGTTCTGTAATAAGGATTCTGAGGATGATGAACGTGAAGAAACCCAAGAGGAGTTTCTAGAAAGATATGCAAAAGCAGCTGAGGCCTTGGATAATGGAACAGTCGAAGAAGGAGATTTGGAAGATCAAGAGCATGATATTGAATTGGGTAAGGCAACACGTAAAATTTTCTGTTACCTCTTCTCAAAACATTTTGAATTGAAAGCTAGTTGTAGCCAATTGGATGGTTTGAGAGGACAATAGAGCTAGGGCTGTGTAAACGGTCGGTTCGCTTTTGGACCGAACCGAATAGGCCGAACACCGAACTTTCCAAAATAAAATAACCGAACCTCAAATCGAATATACCGAAATAATTTTGATCGGTTCGGTTCGATCTAATTGGTTTCTGGCATTTGTAATATATATATATATATATATATATATATATATATATATATATATATATATATATATATATATATATGTGGGTTCGATTCTCTCTCTGTTCTCTCCCCTCGCCTCCCCCCTCTCTCTCTCTTCTCTGTTCTTTCCCCTCTCCCCCTCTCTCTCTCTCTCTCTCTCTCTCTTTTCATTCTCTTCTCTGTTCTCTCCCCTCCCTCCCTCCCTCCCTCTCTCTGTTCTCTTCCCTCACTCTCTCCGATCGGAGCCTCTGCATTGCCGTGGTAGTGGAGATGATGATGGAGAGAACAGGTTTAGAGCCTTTCTGATTGGAGCCTCTGCGGCGGGGTTTGCGACGAATGGATCTGGTGGAGGGCCTGGTGGCCGGATCTGGTGGAGGGCTGGATCTTGGACACCAGTTATGCAATCTGTTTGTTCGTATCAGTTCAATCTTTGGTTTCTAGTCTGATTCATACATAAAAATGTGGAACTGATTTTACTGAAAGTGTGTGTGTGTGTGTGTGTATATATATATATATATATAATGTTGTATGTCTTCTGTTAATGCAATATTATGTTTTTATTCATGCATTTCGATTTTCGTTTTTTATGTTTCTTCAATCCAACCATTTTATTTTTAATTTTATATGCCTGTGGTTGTTTGGCGGATTGGATTGAGTTTTGAAGCAATATAAGTCTATTGAAGTAAGTGGAATTTTAATTTAGCTAAACAATTTCATGTCATGTGAAAGGATTTACATTAGAGTTGATTTGTTCCAAAGCAATTGGACTGGTTTGTTTTCTTCTTTTGTCTAATGCAGCCAAGATGTTTAAGGGAGTTTTATAGTGTTCTTAGAGTTGATTTTACTTCTTTTGTTTACATTAGAGTTGATTTGTAGTATACTTTTCTAAGATTATGTGGAATGCAAAACAGTGAGTTTTATTAAATTCTGTCTGTTTGGTTCATTCGATTTTACAATTTCAAGAATCGAACTGAACTAACCGAAGTTTAATTTCGGTTTATAATTGAAAATCGAAAAAATCGAACCAAACATACTAAAATTCATTCGGTACGGTTCTGCACAGCCCAAAACAGAGTGATGCTGAGTACAAAACTTGTTTATTTACAATTATTGGCAGGGTGTCCAGCTGTCACTTTAGCACTGCTAGCAACTTGCGTTGTAATTTTTGTTGGATTCTGGCTCCTGTGTAGTTGGTTATTCATTTGGTCTTAATATGAGCATCTCAAGAGGGATGTTTTATTGGTTTAGAATTTTGACCATCTCAAGAGGGATGTTTTGTTGGTTTAGTATTTTGACCATTTCAAGAATTATCTAGCTCCATAATAATTTGAGTCAACACTAATTTGTACAAAGTATTTAGATAGTGGAATTACTACTAATGATCTGAATTTTTTGCTGATGTTTTGGACCGTTGGCATTCGTCATGATGATGTTGCAGGCACTCTGGAAGAAGTCGACGAGCAGAGGATTTTATTTTCCTTGATTGAGAGATACCACCATTTTCTCATACATGGGCAGGCATTATCCCCACATGTCATATCAACTTTCCTTTCTGCATACCCTGAGTGCAAGGATTTCTTCAGGAAGTAAGATGATAAAGAATACATGCAATTTCGAGGTTTGTTTAAATTATGCCGATGCATCCCTCTTCTTGGTTTGTTCATAGTAGATGTGATTTTGTTGGCTATTCCCTAATTCTCGAGGATGAAAACATCGGATTTGCTTGTTATTGGAAGAGGGATGAAATCATTCAATCTATGCATTTTTTTTCAAATTGCTTATTCTAAAATTTTTCATTTCATTTTTCCGTTGTTTGAAGAATTTGTTTGCCTACAAAAGTTTGGTTGATTAAGTGATTGAGTATGGGATTTTGTGTATTTAAGTGCACTCATGTAACCATACTTTGCTAAATTTAGAAATATTAGTCGGTAAATTACTTTTTCAAAATCAGTTTATGTTATATTCAGAATGCTAATAAGAGGAATAAGATATCAAAGTACCCTAACTTTTAAATATCATTTTTTTTTCCCTCGAAACGGACCTATGTGAGTTTGAATTTTAGGGAAGAAATAATCAGAAATGAAATCAATCAGTGCCCATAAAGAAATTTTAAGAAATTAAAATGTTCAAAGTGTTAAATCCATTATAATGATCAACACATCACGCAATCAAGGATCGACGGCGATTCCTTACAATGAGAAATACGTGTCATATTTGATTCCACGTACAGAAACTGCTGCTATATTTGATTGTTTTTTTTTTCCTCCAATTAAAATGCTAAATGAAGAAAGACATAAGCTTGTGAAAAAAGAGATGCAAACTTTACAAATAGCATATAACTACAATTTCATGTGGCAAAAATGGGATATTGGGATCTTATCTCCCCATGAAAAATCAATAAACCAAGTTGCAAATCATGCTGAGGCTATCCCATTAAAAACTTGAGATTCTGGCATTTGGGAGAAAAACAGATGTAACTCAGCCTCATTTTCCTTCGAAAGCAGAGCTAATTTGCACATCATCTGCCTCAAGTTGTCATACTTGCTTCACAGATAACCTCTCTGGAAGAACAACAGCAGAAAACAATCAGATAATTTTCAGCTAATATTCATAGCGATTGAATACAACAACTAAGCCATAATATTAAATAATCAACTAAATTTGGAAATGTAAATCAGCACAGGAAATAACTATATATGGTAACACGAATGACTGCCACCAACCAACTGCATGAATGAACACCATAATCTTTGTAATTAGAAATAAGTTTACACCTTTTTGTTTTTTTTGGTTGTTCCCACACAGAATAATAGGAAGGGTGAAGAGTTTGTGGAAGCAAGGAATTTTCAGGGATTTATATGGGACAAAAAGTAAGTAATTAACATTTAAAGTTGCATATGAAAGATGCTCAAAAAGCATAAAACTAGGCAATTATGAAAAACACAGCTAATTGAGGCTTGCAGGTCAAAGTATGTGTATTCTGAGTACAACCTTGTCCAGTCTGCTACTAAATATGCCCAAATTCAAAAAGGAAGCACTTGAGAATGGAACATACTTATCAGTTCATAAGTAACAATCATTGTAGTCCCATAGAGTGACATATTTAAGAACCGAGGTCCGAACCCTCTATAGAAACCCCGCCATCCATCGTCCTTGAGAAGTGTCTTTGTTGTCTTGAGCACTGAAGGTCTTCCAGCACCATAATTATCCATAACCTTCCAAGCATAAAGTTATCATTCAAGGTTTCTCCAAATACAATCCAAGAAATGATAAACAACATATATAAAGGATATAATCTCTAATAACCATATAACTGTATATTGCATCTAAATGATACGTACCTGCAGTCGAGTCCTCACAGTATCCACAGGTGTAGTTATAAATGAGGAAGAAGCACCGGCCACCATCCCTGCTGTAGCCTGTACTGTCACCATTTCAATATGAGATGGTTTCTTCTCCATATCCTCTCCATAGCCCAAGCCCCTAAGGTAGAAGGGACTGTGTCAGATTGTTTTAATTTTTCTGTCATAATTTTTTTGTGGAGATAGCATATATAGATCACTCAAATAAATAAGTACCTCCAAATGATGTGTTGTGCAGCGCCATACACACCCCACCAAAGAGCAGATGCTGGAGACTGGGTTACAGCTGTTAATCCAAAGCCTCTATATAAACCACGAAACCCTTCAGTCCTTATTATTTTCTGCATGACATCAAATGGCCCGTTGCAGAAAGTAGTCCTAGAAAGCCCTTGCACCATTAGTCTTTGGCATATCTAAGAATCGAATACAATTTGAGACCATCGTAAGCACAGTAATTAATATCATGCAAAGAAAACTGTTAAGTCATACTAATGAAGAATCAAGCACTCAGAGTAAAATGCAAGTATCATTGTCTAAACAACCACAAAAGAATGAAGCTGCTCGAGAAAACCATTATTAAGCATCTACAGCCATAGTTCTACTGCAAAAGCCACTAGCTCATGAACAAGAATAACCAGAGAATCATAAGCAATAGGAATTTAGCACCCATGTTGATTAATACAATAGTTAGGATAGGAGTAACGTTTTGACGGAAACCGTGACATCTCTGTAAAAGAAGAAACGGAACAGTGTAATAAAAAATAAAATAAAATAAGAACAGGATTGTTGCAAAGTGATGTCGTGATGTTTAAAGATGAAAGACCTCAAGAAACCGCAAGAATCATAAGAAAGAATGAGCATTACCTACCACATCCAAAGGTACAAAGTATACACAAGAAACTAGATTTGACAACATGCCTGCCACTCCATTTGCAATGCCAAGACGAGTTGCCTCAGGCATATCAAATCCTTCAGTATATTTCAACATCATGTCTTTAGACATTTCAAGTGATGTCAAAGCAAGCACTCTACCAGGCATTGACCCGATTGCAGAAGTCCCAAAACCTCTAAAAAGACCAGCAATACCATCATTCCTCAGTATGAGTTTGAACACACAAATTCCACGCATATGTGAGAGTCCAGAATCAGCAACTTGCATTCTCGTCTTCACTACTGCAGTTGGATGTAGTAGGGCTTGTTGAGCAGTAAAGAGTAAAGCCCCAATCACATGAAACCTTGTCTTGTCAAGTCTGAATCAATGCTATTAGATTGTAAGACACTTAACTTAAAAGAACAAGAATACACACAGAAGCATCAACAATCTCAGCACAATCAATGGAGCTGAAAGTTAGTTAGTCCACCAAAGCCGAATGAGTCGTTAAAGCCACTTTTAAACTCGAAGAGAAGGGGTGAGAAAAAAAAGGGTAAAAGATTGAACCTTTACCTGGCCCAATTGATATCGGTATGAGGAAGAGCCAATTGAGGAGAAGCTGCTGCATCAGTCTCCATAGCCATTAAAGATCACTCTTGAAATGCAATATAATGAACTGAGAATTGCAGGAATCAAATGAGAAGTTTTTAGAAGGCTAGTTGAAGGAGGAGGAGGAGGAGGAGGAGGAGGTGGTGGGAGCGATTAGTTAGCGGTTAATGTGGGTTCAAGTGGTGTATAGGAGAAGAAGAGAACAGTTGGGAAAGTTCTAATCAACTGTTTGAACAAATACAAAGGGGTGCTTTCCCTCGGTTTAGGGCAGCCGATTAACTGTCTCGGCCCATCTTCCCAGCCCAACTCTTTATTGGGGCTTTCACCACCAACTATTTCTGCCATCAGACCAAGCCCGGCCCACAAATTTTAGAATATATTCTTAGGACATTGTTAGTGCCGGAGAAAGCAAAAGGTTACTCATTTTCTTCCCCCTAAAAGAATATATACTTATATAAAAATATATAAAATATATAGAAATGCTTCATAAAAAAAATAAAAAATTCATAGAAATGCTAAACATATTATCCTTATTACATGAGTCAAAACATTAAAAATATATCTAAAATTTTTGATTAAAAAAAAAAAATAAAAATATATCTAAACCTTTCTTTAAACACACTTACATTTCGCCGTAATCGTATCAATACTCTTGATGATAATGTATAAATTTGGCATAGTTTTATATACTGATATGCATAGGAATAGTCTCCTACTCTTCTTATATAATACTACTATTAAAGTTTATTTCATTTTTTCCCGCGAACCTTCCAAATGGCAGTCCCGATGTTTATTAATTTAATTCGGGGCAATACTGGGATTTCAAATAGAAGCCAAAAAGAACAACAATTAAATGAAGGAAAAGAAAAAAACGTTTCGTATTGGTCGCGAATCCTTCTATATGCCTTCTCGTCTCTTTACGCTACGTCACACGCGCCAACACCTCCTTTTCAACCCCTTCTCTCTCTAATTTTTGCTTAGCATAGGGTTAGGGTTCCTTAGTTGTGTCTGCTTTGAATTTTTGTTTTTTGAATATGTTGCCAATTATCTCTTATTCCCTTTCCAATTTTGTTGATTTTTCCTCCCAAGAACTTTCTAGGTCAAGCATGGCTTGATTTTTCCTTTACCTGGTAATTAATCGTCTTTCTTTAACCTTTGCGTGTTTGCTGTTTTATTCATTTCTCTACTTTGGGTTTATATTGCTGCTCACATTTTATTGGATTGAAGTCCGTTTCCTTATCTTGTTATTCGATTCATAGTTATATTTTGCTTTAGAGTTAGGTTTTATTTTTATTTCTATTTTTGTGATTTATGTTCCATACTTGCTAGATTAATTGTTCGGTTTACCTATTATTGTTTGGATCCATTTATTGTGTATTCAATTTGGAAATATTATTTTATACCACTGCTGATGACTAGTGGATGTGGTAGGGTTTGTTTATTATTGATATTCATGCCTTGTAAAGATTTTTGGGATTCTGTTGGCACTCTGCTAGATTTCTTATGATTTAGCTTACCTCTGGGTTATTAATTGACGCATTTTGAGCTGAGATTGTGCTTAGTAAGCTGTTACTCGGAGAAGAAAAATGAAAGTTTATATTCTTAACTTTTGCCTGTGTATAACTGCTCATAAGATGGTGGCCATGATTCATTTCAATTTTTCTTAATTTTAAAGTTGAATTATTTGTCCTCTTTCTCCTCTATTCCATCAATGATAATCTGTTAATATGTGATGATCTGGATGCTCTGATGCTCAAGTTCTATCTATATATCAGGGGTGGCAGTTCTGGGATGGAAATGTTTAATGTTTCTGGACATGGAAATGCAGAAAACTATTTGGTATTTGCAATTAAGTGCTTATTTTACCTCTTTTATGTTGGTCTTATCAAGACATTGTTTGAATAGCTTGTGAAAATAAGTTGTTATTTATTGGGTTAGTTATTTTACTGTGCTCAACAACATTCTTTCATGTTTTGTTGGTTAGAACCAAGGTGCCGAGAACTCTTTTTGGACAAGTCCATTTCTTGAACAAGTTGAAGCTATGTACAACGAAGGAGCACCTGAGTTTTTTGTAGATCAGGGCTTGTATTATCCTACTGCCACCAGTTATGGATATTACTGTACAGGTAAATTTTCAGCTTGTGTTTGCATATTTTCTAGCTACGTCTGATGTTGGTAGTCTCATTTGTGTTTCATTTTGATTAACTTTGACCAGGATTTGAATCACCCGGTGAATGGGAGGACCACCCTAGAGTTTTTGGTGCAGATGGTCCAGAAATTCAGTATGCGGTGAGTGGGCTGTATTTTTGTGTGCTTGAAATGTTTTATGACATTTGTTCTTTTTCTTAATATTTGCTTTTCGATGTCCTTTTGTTTCCCCAGGGTGCACAAAATGAAAGTTTACCTTATGTATATTATACACCTAGCTATGGATATTCACAATCTCCTTACAACCCATACAATCCTTACTTACCTGGTGCTTTGGTGGGCGTTGAGTCTCCTTATATAGGAGCGCAACAATATTACACTGTACCTCCTTATCAGGATCCAATATCTTCATCTGCTTATATACCTATTGTTGTTCAACCTGATTTTGTTTCAAACAATTCTACAGACCCCTTGTTAGATACTGGTGAAGCATTCCCCAATAGACCTGATGGAAGAAGTATAAAACCGGGTCATGCTTCATCATCTGTGCCCTTTCCCAAGAACCAAACAAGACCTACTTCAAATCAAACTAATTCCATGTCCAAGATATCAGATGGATCAAAAGCTAATATTGGACCTAATAAGCAAACTTATACTCATGGAAATATGTCTTCTGGTAGTTTTCTAACTCCAGCTTCTTCACGCATGCTTCAGGTAACATTCTTTGCTCACATGAGATTTTTTCATGATGAATTGTTTTGTAAATAGTTGAATTTATTAGATTACATGTCAGTTTATGCCAATTGCTATATTGTCATTCTTGTTGAGGGTGGTTTTGTAGATGTATTGCTGTCATCCAAGGTAGTTATATTTTCTTAAATGGGTTTTTGTTCAAATTTTATTGCATCATTACTTTGTCGTTCTGTGTGAACATATTTTTTAGTTTGATGAAAGCAATGCATGTATAATTTGTTTATTTATTTTTTCTTAACAGGGTAGAGGTGCTTCTGGCTCTTTTCAATCTGTTGATAACATCTCTAATGGGAAAGTTATACCTCATTCTAACCAATTAAAAGTTGCTTTTTCTGGAGCAAATGGCTTTTCTGATTTTGGTTCAAGTGCTTCTGGAAGGACTGCAGTGGATAAGATGCGTTCTAAGATTCATAGTGGCAGAACTCTCAATGATATGACTGGAAACCTCGATGCTTTGGGTGAGCAGAACCGTGGACCAAGAACTAACAAATCAAAGAATCAACTGGCTGTGAAATCTTACATGACCAAAGTGGGCGATAATGCACAAGGACAAATCATTATACATACTGATCAATATAACAAGGATGATTTCCAAGTAGAGTATGTTGATGCAAAATTTTTTGTTATAAAGTCTTACAGTGAGGATGATGTGCACAAGAGCATCAAGTATAATGTTTGGTCATCTACACCTCATGGAAACAAGAAGCTTCAGGGTGCCTATGAGGATGCTCAAAAAGTAGCTGCTGGACGACCTAGGGGCTGCCCTATCTTCCTGTTCTTCTCTGTGAGTTCTATATTAAGAAGCATCTCCCTACTTTGAAGCTGTCTGGATAACTTTTAGGAATAATTTCTTCTTTCTGGCACTTTATTTTATGACACTGCAATATTCTGATATGGTAATTTCTGTGTAGGTTAATGCAAGTGGTCAGTTCTGTGGTGTTGCAGAGATGATTGGCCCAGTTGATTTCTTCAAGGACATGGATTTTTGGCAGCAAGATAAATGGAGTGGTAGCTTCCCTGTCAAGTGGCACATCATTAAAGATGTACCAAATTCCAGCTTTAGACACATTATATTAGAGAACAATGAGAATAAGCCGGTGACTAATAGCAGAGATACTCAAGAGGTATTTATGGATCTATTTTCATGGTAGCTTGTCTGGTTTTTGTGATGGCATCAAGTTGCTTGAGCAATTGAACAAAATATTATGCCTGCCTCATCCTTCATTCTCCATTTAGTAGCTCGATGGTTGTTGTTTTATAGATATATTCTTCAATTAAGAAATTTTTTTTATGTGCTATTATTTGTATAATGTGGATTGTGTTTTTATGTACTAGTTGTGTTCTCTTTTGTCCTTTAAATTGTAGCTTCATTAGCTGCTTGTTTATTTTCTTTTAATATGCGTTTCATTAATTGCAGATAATGTGTAAGCAGGGTGTGGAGATGCTAAAGATATTTAAAAACTACACATCGAAAACCTCTTTACTTGATGACTTTGTGTACTATGAGGACCGTCAGAGAATTATGCAGGAAGAAAAAGCCAGGCTTGTATTTAAGAGCTTAGGAACTCCATTCTTTATACCTGCTTTGGATCCTTCCCAAAAGGCAGATTGTCTCCTTGAGTCACCTCCAAATAAACATGAGAAATATATGGAGCCAAATGGTCTTAACAGCAGGAAGAAATCTGAGGCCTCTGCCTCAGAGCAGGCTTCTTCAATCTCTGATTTTGCCAATCCAAGTACTGAGATTGAACGTTCTGAGCGAACTGTGGTGAACTCAAGGGATGATATTGAGCCTGTTTTGAAAATTGGTTCACTAAGTATTAATCCTAAGCAGGCTGAAACAAAGCCTAATCCAAATGCTTTTCCTGCTGCTCCTGTAGGTAGTGCTGATTCTGTTGATGTAGTGACAGTGGGATCGATGCCTATAAAAGTTAATGGATTTGCTGAATCTTCCGCTTTTCTAAAAGTTGGTAGTATCCCGCTTGATCCTAGAGCACTGAAGCGAGATAAAGGTGGCGGTATTTGCTAAGAGTCGGTCTTAATGTTAATAATTTGGAAGCCTTATTATCAGTCGGGTTGTCATTGTTTTGGAGCATGTTGGTCAGGGTTGTTTTTGAATGGTTGATCATTTTAGATCAGATTTTTTAATATGCTCAACTGAGGCTGTAGGAGTTGGAAAATTTGGATTTCTTTTTCTTGTTCCAGAAATTGTCATCATTTTTTTTTCCATCCCCTTTTCTGTTTCACATGAAGATGCTATCGTTTCGTGTATTGGATATAACTTGGGGGATTTTCTTGCTACAAGTGGTGGGAATACAATGTAACCTTTATTTATTTCTTTCTTAGTCTTAAAAAAAGGTGTTTTGTTATATTATTATATTAAAGATCAAAAGAAATTTCGGGAACTTTATATTCATAACCTGTTCTTTATGCTGTTATTGTTTTATGTTGGCACGTGTGTTAAGAATGTGTAGTTAATATTTCTTCTTACTGATAACTGAGGGTTTAACTGGATTATTTAATAAAGCTATTTGCTGTAATTCCTTACAGTGCTACTTTGGTTTCACATCTATTATTTGCAGATGATTGTATTATATTTGCGCATACCGTAAATCTAGATGTGCATACAATCAGTGATGTTTTGAAGAAGTATATGAGTTGATTGAAGAAGTATATGAGTTGATGCCGGGGTAAAGGTTAACCTCCATAAATCTGAAATCTATTTTAGTCCAAATGTCGATTCGGTGACTCAAAATGCAATTGCTCTGGGTGCAAGTGTATCTCATTTCATGCTATTTATTTTGGCCTTCCGACTGCAGTTGGTAAATCCAAGATTTCAGTTTTCAATCGGATGAAAGATCGACTTTGGTTTAAAAAGAAAATTAATTGAATTTAAATATTTGGAAATAACAATTTTGTGATGTTGGTGCCAATTGAACAGAAAAAATTGAATGTAATTAAAAGGAGTGTTATCGAATGTCCAATCACTGTACTGTACAAATTACTTGCGCAAGGTGCGAAGCTGGTACAGTCAAAGCTTCTTTTTCACCAATTAACTCACTGCACTCCTGAAATCACTTATAAATAATTTGGTTTTCCGGTCACGCTCTGTGTTGTACCGCACGCGCCAAGTCCTCTTACCGCACACCCTTGCTCATCTATCAACGCATCTTTCCTACAGTTTCGTTAGCTGCGATGTTTTCTTTTCTAAATTTTTGTTTAACCGGAAAAAGAAAACTTCAATTTCCAAGTCTTAAGCTTTTACCTTTCTGATTTTCTTGCTCTATGATCACCTCATTGTGGGTTGTTTTTTAAAATTGCTTCTTTAGTTTTCCCTTTTTACTTGGTTTTCTGCATTCTTTTGTCCATGGCTTTTATTGGAAAAAAAATGGCTCTTTCTGTGTTTGCAACCAAACTCCTTAGGGTTAGCAGTTTGATAAGTGAAGTTTTGTATTCCAGGGGACTCGAAGATAGCTCACTGTTTTCCATTGCCAGCTTGCAGGTTTTCCTTTAAATGGTATGTCCCTTAAATTTGCCTAAAGGGACAATACAAACTTCCTTCTTCATGTACTCGGTACTCACATTTTTGTTCTACAGGGTGGGTCAAAAATTTATCGGAATGGGGAGACTTCATCAAATCCAGACATCAGTGCAAGCATAGTACCAAAGTCTGAGATTGTGGACTTTGATTTGCCTTCTGATTTCATGTACTCGAGGCAATGCGGGGTACATCAATCACTGATACCATTTCCTTTTGTGTTCGTTTACTGCGTTCATATTTTCAATGTTTTTATTCACAACTCGTGTCTCGTTTCCTCCTTTCTTTTGGTGAGTGGTTTCTTATTTTTTATTTTTTGAACCTTCTAACGAATGGTTACTGAAAACCAAGTGTAGAACTTGCAAAATACAGATTCTTTGTGGTGAGTATATAGTGTTGTGAGTTAAGTTGATTCCTTCACTATTTATGGTTCTCTGTTCTCTGTTTATTGCTTTGTGACACACTCTTGATTCCTGTTAGCAGAACTATTAAGCAAGTCCAGATGAACTTGGAACTTGTAAAATTATTAATTTTTGTCGCGAGTATATAGTGCTTCATTTAGAGTGTCAATTAATTTTGATGGAAGCTTTTGACATTGTGGGTAGTTGATTTCGTCACTTGTTTAGGCTTGCTTTGTGTACTTGAGAAGCGTGTTCTTAGTTCTTGTTACATTTTGTGGAGTTATTTATTTGTCTAGAGGCTTAGCATTTTGAGTAGCCTAGCACTGCTTTACTTTTCAGCATTTCCATCCATTCCGTCTCATAAAGCATTTAAAATTCCTACAGCGTTGCTTTCATAGGAAAAGTTGCTGCTATTCTTTCTAGAGCAATTACACCGACAAGATATGATTGTCATCATTTCCTGGGAGGAGTGTTGTATAGTGAGTTTTTAGTCATGTTAGGCCATGGGATGAGAGTTATCAAGGAATTTGAAATTCTTGTATCTGTCAAACACGTGGTTTTTTTTTTCTTACATCAGCTATTCTTTTATTTGCTTGAGTTTGTTTCCATGAATCTTCTTTTTTTCTTGTTATTTTTAATAATTATCACTTATCTATTAATGTATACTAGTATACTACTATTGTTTTTCTTATTCTTGTTTATTTATTGCCTGCATGCAAAATATTAGCATTTATCTTTTGGTCGTGTACGTGGTCATAATTTATGTAAATCCTGTTGTACCCTTATCTACTAAGTTATTTCAGGACAGTGTTGCAAGTTCATCTGGAAGCCATTTAAGGTCATATTTTACTGGGATGGGATTTGTACCGTCTCTTGTTGACAAAGTACTTAAAGAAAATGGTATGTAACTCATGGATGGATTTTTACAATAATCTATTTTGGTGTGGGCATGAATGGATATGATTATGCATGTTGATTTAGTGGAAATAGTCCATGGTTGATGGAGCTAATATTTGGCCTCTTTAGCATCAGTTGTGAAAACACATTTTAAGATAACTTTCATATAGTTATATTGTGTTCCATTAAATCCTTAAAGAACTATTTGAGATGACAAGAGTGTTTTTCCTGCATTTAGGCGAAGACAATGTCAACTTGTTGTTGGAGATTCTCTTGGAATGTTCTGTAAGTGATCAATAATTTGGTGTTATTCTCTTATTCCTTTTCTTTATCCTCTGTGTTCTTTTCATTTTTAATTATTTTTCTTACATCCCTTCTACTTTTCTCAAAATTATCATTTGTGTTCCTCATCTAAGTAAAGATTCAAGCTGCTTTCAACTGCATCTAACATTCTTTTTCGCTTGTGATATTTGTTTGTCTTAATTTTCCCTTCTACTGTTTCCTTTCAACTTTCAAGTGTTAGGTCATTTGTGAAATTTATGGGATGTGTTCTTTCAGGGATCCAGGAATTTGATCCAGTAGTTTAATAAATTGAATAAACAACACAATTAGATTGTCTGAGTGGCTATAATCTAGGTTCCTTACTGATCTTGCTTGTAAGCAAGTTACTTGTTTATAATAGCCATGTGAAATTGGATATTTATATTTGACCAATCGAAAACCACTGGAGTTATATAATATTAATTGTTAGTGGCTTTTTGTTGTACTATGATCTATAATGCAGATTCTAGCAGTGCATGTGCTGTGCGAATATTTGTACCCTAAGTCTTATGTTGTTGGACAGGCAGAAATATGTTTGATTTCCAATATAGACACGTGAATATCTTCAATGGTAAAAATTTCTTCTATTATTTGTCAACCATCAAAGTTGCCATAAGAGTGGAACCAATTGCCCAGTGGTTTCGTTTCACTTCCTGTTCATGACTCAACTTAAATAAGCCTTAACATATACTGTAACACCCCCATACCCCCGGTAAGGAATATCGGGGCGCTACGCGGACACTTACGTATACATGTACATGCATTAGCGGAAGCGATAGCATAAACACATTCGTATAAAAGTAATTAAATACTACACTAGGGCCCACTTGCATTTCATATTAACTACATATACATTTACATGTTCATATTACATCTGTTTCCATTTAGCTTTACATATGCATTTACATATAACAACTATACTCTTATATTACATAATGATGTTACTCAAAATGTAAAACTCTAACTCTTTCTTATACAAAAAGCTATAACAAAACTCCTAGTGGCCTTGACCCGCAGATGTCCGCTCACTTGTCCGAACCTGTAACCTACACGGAAATAAACATCCGTGCTAAGCGATAACGCTTAGTGGGGATAAAATAATGCAAAGGACTTCTTTACGAAGTCACAAATAGCTCAGACATATGTCATATAACAAATATCAAATACTATGAGTTCACATGCGTATAACATCTACTTATTTTACTTGTTCATATACACTACAACTTGTACATTTCGTTTATTCAAATATACGCTATCATGTAACCAAATTCATGTCACTACACTCATGTAATCATGTACTTGTATACAGAATTGTAACGTACTTAAACATTACTTTCATGTACTATGGCTTCATTCGAAGCAACACTATAATCATCTCAAGTTCACTGCACAACATTTAACAAAACAAGCCTGAGTTCCTCTCATGGTGGATACGGGACGCTCTATATAAAAAAAACATTTTCGATAGACCGAAGTCACAAAACATTTTCATCTGTCTCTATTAATGACCGTTCTCAGAGGTCGACCCGCTTCGCCCAAACGGGGCGGAACATAGGCAGCTGCACTCTCTAATCCCTTTATAAGCATGCTTATCTATCCACTATAACGGTAATCAGGCTCAATACCAACTCACACACTATACACAGACATCAACTCATCAACTAAAGTTCAAGTGCATTTATCAAATTCAGAGGCATGTAATTCATATACAATCTTGTTCAACAATTAAAAGCATGTAACATTTAAATTCATTTCATGAACATATAAATCATGCAAAGCAAGATAGAAGAAAACACTCTCTTCAAAACAAATAAAACAAGATGCGAAGAGGTTCACTGTCGCGATCGCGACAGAAGTCGCGCTCGCGACAGAAGCTAAGTTCATTGTCGCGATCGCGACAGAAGCTAGATTACACAAAAAGGCTCTATACTCTATACCAAAGGCAGTATATAACAATTCATATCACATGGCATCACACAGTCAACGCTAACTCTTATGCCGTAGCATTGGTTACATAGATAACTAATTCTATGATCATTTGATAACCCTAAACATGTAGAGTATAAATCACGAAAACATTCCGGGGTAATACGAGTTCATTCCGGAGAGTAAAACATCAACAAAATGTACAATTTAGTCAAGGGGAAGGGTCAGGGGTTGACCCGTGGCAACTAGGAGCTCAAAAAGGAGAAGAAAAAGCCTAAAATAAGGTGTTCTGTCGCGAGGTCGCGACATGTGTCGCGCTCGCGACAGAAGCTCCGCTTTGGTGCCTCACAAGACTGCTTTTTACCCTAAACTTGTATCGTCTAAATGAACCTCTAAACGTCTTTTTTTTGGGAAAACGTTCTTCTTAACAATTGTTCTCTAGGATGTTAGCTTTTAAATGGGACAAGATTCAGGTCGGTTGGACATCTATAACGAAATATATGGTCTAAACAACATATACTGTTCCAGTGAACCCGCCAGAACAGGGTCACCTACGTTTTAATAACTTTTTGGGATACTTGGGGCCAGAATTAGATCAAGCACCCTCTTAGACATTTTTAGATACAGATCTTATCTTTCATATGCAATTGGAATCAACACAATTGGAGTCCTATAGCTCTACTTATCACAAATACAATACACAGAGGTCTGATGACAAATAAGCAGAATTTCGCAAAATCAAGCTCTATCATCAACACAAACACTCAAATGATCAAGTTACATAATTTTAGCATATATACACATGTCATGAGCACTGTAAGCAATCAAAATGAACATCTTGAGCTAATTAAAGCTCATCAAGCATCTCTCATATAAACACATGCAAAATTAACACAGTTACCCTCGATCCCTACCTCTGAATAGCTTAATCTTGTGCTCTCTACTCAGTTCCAACCCCTTTCCTTTACTTAATCCCATATCTTGTTCATAGCTTCCACAAATCACATAGAAAACAATGAGTTAGACCTTTTTCTCACTTTAAATTAAAAACAGAAAGAAAAAGGAAGTCAGATCGGAAACTAACTAAACTTACCCTTTTCAATGACCAACTCTAGCTTTCTCAACTTTCTCTTTAGGAGCAAATGAAAAAGTGAAGAAAAGAGAGGAAGGTGGAGCACGGCAAAACCAAGGAAAAGGAAACAAAGAGGAAAGCCAAAAGAAAAAGGGCCAAAAGCTAAGAAATGCCAAATGTTGGCCGGTCAAACCCAAAGAAATTACCAAATTAATTGCCCACTAACCACATTAAAAGCCAACCTCTCTCATTAATACATCTCCATCAAAATATCCCATGCCACATGTCACTCTCTCTTGTAGCCATGTGTCACTTCCCTACAATGACACTTGGCACACTCCTACAATGCCACTTGTCACTCTCATATGCCGCCACTTGTCACTCTTCTATGATGACACTTGTCACTCTCATATACCGCCACTTGTCACTCTCCTACGGTGCCATGTGTCCAAGACACATTTCACGGTCTCTTAAATCCCACTTGTGCAACCATCTCGCGAGAGGGTTCTGTCGCGGTCGCGACACTTGTCGCGGTCGCGACAGAACTCTCGCACACAACACTTACTTTTTCCGAATAAAACTCCGTAATTCTTCTAGGGCCACTTTGGGGTGTGACATATACCTAGCTGGATTCAGTTATATGGGTAATTTTCACGTATTCCACTTGATGTAGGCCTACATCCTTAAAAAGCAAGTTCACAGCTGTTAAGTCCTTGGCTATTACTGCTCTCTTGCAACTTCACTGTGTTCAAATGTTGGTCTAAAAGATCACTTTTTTTCTTGTCTTACCAAAATTGCAAAAGAGTTTGTGGGATGTTTTTGCAATTTGTTGTGTGGAGAAGATATCTGCATATACTGTTATGTGTTTGTTGATGTTTCAAATTGGAGATATCTATTTGCAAAGAAAAGACAGTATTGGGAATTTTTGTTAACAATTTATGACTTAGTGATCTGTTGCACAGACCAAGCAAATTTGGTAAATACCTTGGACGAAAAATCTCACAATTAAATATGGCTATTAAATTTTTATTTCTTTATTAGCATCCAATTTATAAGATGACTTTCTTTTGCAGTTTTAACTACTAATAATGGACCTCCTTTAAATGAAACAGAAGCATCCAAAGTCAAACCCTCAGTTTTCAGATTCTGTGGATAACGTATTTGGTGACAAGGATGCACGCAATTGCCTGGATTCTTCAATCTTCATTCAGCCAAAAGAGGTAAAAAGTTGTGATTAGGGATTTTTTTTGCAAGGTTAATAATTTCTTTTATAGTATGTGCATTATTATCATTATTTTCATCATTATGATTATTTATTAATAGTGATTGTGAACTTAATTCAGAAAGGAATGTGAAAATTATAATGCATCAGATATATGTATTATCTGTAATTGTTACAAAATGAAATTTAGAGGCCCATTTTTGGTTAACCAAAAGAACTGATTAATTGAACTTGTAAATTTAACCAGTTATAATTGTTTGGTTGGAAAATTTAAATTTCTATGGACATGTTTGAGATTTAAACTAATTGTTTGGTTAAGCAGTCCATGCAGAGTCTTAGCTCATGATATTATTATGTTTATGCCAGGTCAAGCTTCTTTGGTTAACCAATGGAACTGATTTAACTGAACTTGTAAAACTATTTATTAACCAATTATAAGTGTTTCATTGGAAAATTTAAGATACTCACATTTTTATGGACTTGTTTGAGATTTAACCTAATTGTTTGGTTAACCAGTCCATGCAGAGTCTCGGCTCATGTTAATGCGAAGTCAAGCTTTGTATGAATCTTTCTGAATGTTACTTATCAAGGTTTTCTCAATGCGGTCAATGCGGTCAATCATTTTGAAAAAGGCTTCTATCTTTTCCTCCTCATTTATTGGCCTCTTTCCAGTACATTTATTGATTCAATCTCTCTCTCTCTCTCTTTTATTATTTTTTTTTTATTTTTTTCAAGTGGTCATTGAGTATGTATTTGGATTGTCTGAAATCATATAGCCTGGATAACAATTACCTCTGAAAATGAAGTATGGTCTTACCTAATCTCTCTGTTTTAAATTTCAAATTTTGTAGTTCGATTCATTACTTTTCTGTTAGAATGAAGACCAGTTCTATTGCTATCTATCTTTTGTGTCTAGTAGGATTTTTTGGTTTTCTGTTACGTGAAATCATTTGGTTTCCTTAAGTCTACATATTTTGTAGGAGCCAGATGTATTTGGAGTTGATGATGAGAAAAGGACATCCTTACTTAACATGAATTTCTCAGCAAAAGAAATTGATTTTGCTATGGAAAAGCTTGGTATGTGAAAGTGTAAGAAATTTTATTGGATGAAAAATATGCAACAAATTAATTCTCTCATTGAACTTCCCAATCTAGTGCCTCAAGAATTGACCTTTTCTTTTTAGATTTCCGGTTTTGTGCTTCACAAGATAAAATTTCTCCTATGCTCAAAGTCCTATTGGTTTCTTGCTGTTATATATCAGGTATGGATGCTCCAGTTGATGAGATAGTAGACTTCATTATTGCTGCCCAAGTAGCTGCTAAATTTGATGAGGATACAGATGATGAGCTGGAGGTAGATGCAGAGAAAAATAAGGTAAGTACTCAATTTCGAAGGGATGCTAATGGCAAACTAGTACATGCATTAATGTTACAGGACACAATGGATTTTGTTGAGCTCGTCAATGTGTGGTTGAGTGTCACAAGAGAGATGGTGGATTGTTGGCTTTCTGCTGCTTCATAATTATGGGGTTGTGGTTTCTTGTTATTGCTTTATCTAGGATTGTTAGATTTTCTTAAAGGTTCGCAAATCAGAAGGGAGTGCCTACTCGGGAAAAAATCTTGAAATCATAGATCTGCCCAATTGTGCTCCACATGCAGTATTTTATGCAAGAGAGATGGCTGAAGTCGTATAATTACCTATACATTGTTCCAGGCCCAGGTCTCTTTGCCAAAGATTGTTTGTCGTATCTAGATTGTCTAGTCTTAGATCTTCTTGCATTTTATTGTTTTCCGGGTCTTCTGCTGCCTTCTTCTCTGATATTAGGGCTTCTTTCACTTTTGACAATTATTTTTGAAACGGGATGAGATGCAAGAATATGTTTGAAGGAAAAATATCAGTTGTCATCTAATATGGTCAATTTCTAGGGCACATTCAGTTATATAATTATCATATTGTCTGCTTATGAGTTATATACTGCCTTAGCAGTATCTAATATTTGATTGACCTTTTAATTTCCAGGATATTAGTAATGAAACTTTGTTTGGGACAATGGACAAAACACTCCAATTACTAGAAATGGGTTTCTCCGAGAGTGAGATTTCATTAGCAGTCGATAGGTTTGGTGAGTATTTATTGTTATAACTTTGTTCAATTACCAATGCTTCTCCAAATGCTAGGCAAAATGTATTGGATGTGTCTAAACGACCAATATGTATTTTCTGTTTTACCTTTATTTCGTTTTGGACAAGTGTTGTGTTCCTTGCTATTCCTGTCTCGCTTAATTAGGTTATTGTACTAAAATTCAAGCTTGTGCTCTCCCCAACCTAATTACTGTGTTATATAAATGTATTTTTCTATCTTCAGAAGACTTTAGTATTGGTGATTAGATATGTAGTGAATAGCCTTTCCGACCAAGAGTTGCTCAATGTTTAGCTTCTTGCAAAGTATTTATTGCTTGCACTTGTCTTTCAGGTTCAGAAGTTCCAGTTTTAGAGCTAGCTAATTCAATTTGTGCAGAACAAGTTGGCGAGAAGTACTCAGTAAAAAATCAGGTGCTTGGTCTTTCCTGATTATTGTGTTCTCCAGTGTAAAAGTGTTGTCATTTTTGGTGTTTTCTAGGTCGTGTTTTCAATTTTTCTGCTTAGTTTGGAAACACGTTTCATTTGCATTGGATTTAAAGCATGCTGTTCTTCTTGGCCAGCTGCCAGGAAAATCAAATAAATTTATCTTTCTTTGTTATAAATGCCTCATTTAAGGCTATTAAATTGTCTGTGATCGTAGTGATGATTTTCTTCCAATTTTTATGAATGCGACTCAATACTTTGTTAATATTATAAATTATGCTGTCAAAAAAGTTCTTTGTGATAGTGGTTAACGGACCAACTACATTTTTCAAGGCCCATCAGGTTCATTTCTACTGATTCTAGTCTTTACAAATCCAAACATTTCATTTAGGTGGTTGGGTGGGGTGGCAGGATGAGGGGTTTGAAAGAGGGTGTTGAGACGTGGTTGTAATTACCTTTCAACAAAATCTTCTATCGATATTCAGTGGACAATATTCAGTTAGAAGTTCATTTTGAAATTATTGTTTTAGGGCTATATTTTCACTTTGATATTGTAGTCATTTCCTTTGCTTGAACTCTTTATCAATTAGGAATGTTTTTGTTTAGTGTGCTCTATGCGTTTTGTGCAGAGCACAACGCCTGAAACAGCACATGTACTTTTATTGAATTTATATTTTCTTAATCTTGTGTAGTATTCCTCAAAACATTCTCGAATGGACACTTCATATGATGCAAAGGATTCTGGATCCCTTGGTATAGGGATGGAAATTGACCAAAGACCTCGATTAAATGGTACTAGACGGAATACTGAAGAATTTGGCCAAGAAGCTATTCCTTGCATGAGCAATTTATATATGGATGAAATTCAAAGAGGGAAAAGACCAAAAGAAGAGGATATTGAGGACTCTACTCAGTTTGGTCATTTTGGCTTTGAGAAAAAAGATAAAGGCAAAAGGCTGAAACCAGAATTTACTCCTTACTTGGGATCCTATTTTGAATCTACATGGGTGGAAGAAAAAGTTGGCATAGAAACCACTGCACCGAGAATTCTCAGAGCACCAAATTCTAATTCTTGTAAGAGAGTTCATCGTATGGTGGCTAAACCTCCATATTTTTTCTATGGGAATGTTGATATTGTATCTTTTGACACTTGGGGCAAAATATCTCAATTCTTATACGGCATTGAGCCTGAATTTGTAAAAACTGAGTTCTTTTCTGCATTGAGTAGGAATGAAGGCTATGTGCACAATCTTCCTAGTGAAAATAGGTTTCATATCCATCCAAAGCCACCAATGTCCATAGAAGATGCAATGCCACATACAAAGAAATGGTGGCCATCATGGGATACTGGGAAGCAGTTGAGCCATATCAATTCTGAAACAAATGGAGTATCTCAGCTTTGTGATAGACTTGGAAGGTTACTAACTGATTCTCAGGGTTTGCTTTCATTTGAACGTAAGAGAGAGATTCTTTATTTTTCCCAAAAATTCAATCTTATTTGGATTGGTCCATGCAAATTGGGTCCAATAGATCCAGAAAATTTGGAATTCATTCTGGGCTATCCATTCAATCATACTCAAGCTAGTGGGATTACTTTATCAGAAAGGCTTCACTCACTGAGATACAGCTTCCAGATAGACACTTTGGGGTATCATCTCTCTGTGTTGAAGTCTGTGTTCCCAGAAGGAATAACTATGTTGTCACTTTTCACTGGAATAGGTGGGGCAGAAGTTGCTCTACATCGGCTTGGCATCCACATGAAGGGTGTTGTCTCTGTGGAAACTTGTCAAATGAAACGAACGATGCTAAAAATGTGGTGGCACAGTAGTGGACAAACTGGGGAACTGGAGCAGATAGAAGATATTCAAAAGCTAACAAGTAGCAAAATTGACAAACTGATTGAGAAGTTTGGTGGTTTTGACTTGATCATCTGCCAGAACCCATGCACCAATTCTTCACAAAGTCCTAAAATAAGTCCAGTAGGTGATGCTCCATCAACTTTGGACTTCTCATCGTTTTGTGAATTTGTTCGTGTTTTACAACGTGTGAGGAATCTAATGGAAAGAAAGAGGTAACCAATTACCCTCTTGAATACTTTGTTCTTGTATATTGAAATGAACTATGAATGTAGATACTAGAAATCACAATTACCTTCCGCATAAATATGGTCGTTGATGTTATTTTAGTTGCACATTTTTTTTTTTTTACTTGAATGCTGAAGAATTTCAGCTTCCAATTCTTATATTTTTCTGTTCGGGTGAATCTATAGATTGATGGAATGGTCTAGCATTGGACATAGATAATCAACCCAGATATGTTACCTTTATTCATCCTTTGCTCCTTTTCTTATTTTGTTGACAATTATGGAGTGGTTCTATTTATGAACATTTTCTTTTATTCTGGTTGCAAATATTTCTGGATGCTGGAATTATGAGAAGAACTTCAGACCTATAAGTTTCTAGTTCATCTGAAGCCCTATTTTATTAATATTAGGAACAAAAATCTTGGTAAAATAGCCACACACAGTTTTCCTTAAAGTATATCTTTCATCTTCACTTGTGACAAATGGGAAAAGTATTTCAAGTGGTATTCAGATTATTTGCAGCTCTCTCGCTTTCATAGTTGTAGTTCCAGTCACCTAATCCAGCAATTTTCTTTTGGTACATATCGTTCGTATCTCAACTGTTGGAGGGAGATTTAATGTAAGTTATGATGTTATGAACATAATTATTTAAGGAGATATTAAATTATCATTTTATATTGATTATCATAAAATCAATGTTTTAACTGGGAATATATCGATAATTAGCTAATCTTTGCTTGACAATAAGCGATTCAATCTACGATTCGGAACCCTTAGAGCGAGTGGTTGCCACTTAGTGAATTTCAGATACCGAAAAAAGAATCTACCACTTGGGATTTAAGAGGGATAGACTACGAAACCGTCCTCCATGAATAAGGGAATGAATCAGAATCAGTAAACCGGTGATTAAAAAAAGAACCTAGACAGATGATTTTGCTTTGGAGCTATAGTCCTTTAACAAAGTTGCTCAAAGTTTCTGTTTTTTTTTTGCCAAGTGGCACAGTTAGAGGCCGCAAACTCACACTTTTAACCTGAATGAAGGGTGGTTGCGCCCACAAAATGGAATGGTGACCAATGTAAGCTATGAAGGAAACCATCCATGAAGCAATTGGGATTTTGAGATGCATGAATTTGTCTTTTTGCCCTCAGAAAAGGGCCCTAATAACTAATAATTAGTATGACATTTAAGTTTTGCGGGACAAAATCATTAGGATTGAGACTCTTCAAATATTGGATTTTTGCTGATGATCCGCCATGTTTTGAGCTCTTAGCCTCGTGTGTGTATATGTATATATATATATGATTATGTTCACTTTGTATTAACAATTGAGCTTTGTCTTAAGATACCAGAAATTAGGTGAAATTCATAGAAAATAAAAATAAGATTATTAATGAAAGGAAATAACATTAGGAAGGCAATGAAGCAATTATTGAGTGTTGTGGGCATAATTCCAGTTCCATTTCTCCTTTTCAACAAAGTATGAATCTTTTGAAGAATAAATGTTACCAACTTTTTCTATTTCATAATGTCAACAATATAATTAGCTCTTCTTATATCTAATCTAATTACCAAATTTCTATAACCTTTACCTAAAACTCTTATGATTAGTATTGATATGGTATTAGTCTATTGTTCAGCGAATAAAAGCACGTGGTCCATGACTAAGTGAAGCTCAAGGTTTTGGATTTTAGAAGAAGTAGGTGACAACTTTGGAAACAAAAATGAAAATCATCATTCTAATTTTTAACCAAATTCAAAGGATCTTAAGTTTTACTACTTATACATTGCAGTTGGTAGTTGGAAAGTAATTAACTTCAATTATTATTAAAATATTATATTTTCTACATCCGATTTTATAAAACTATATATGTGTACCTAACAGCTAACAAGCACAGTGAGTGTTGACTGTTGAGTCAAACCTTTGTTACACAAAAATATTTTAAAAAATTTGTCGGTTTTATTATTAATGTTATTTCTTATACAATTGAGTAGTATATTATAATAAAGTATGAGTAATTTATTCTCTGAAATCCGACATGCATGCATCAAGAATCCAATCCATACAGTGTAATGAATTAATGGGTAGTTGTGCGGTGAAGACATCAATTTCAAAGCACCAATTTATATATATATATATATATCCAATAATGATGATACTCATACACCAGTTTATGGGTATAAATTATTCAGTCACAGAGAAAACAACATGGAAGAGAAGAATTAAAAAAAAATGGCGTATGAAGTGAAACTACTTTGTTGCTTCTTTCCAGGCCAGCTTGTCATGGACTCGCATCCTCTCTCTCTCACATATACACAGACACAGACACAGATATCCACTGAAAAAGCCTTCTCTTTTAATCATCTCTCTGTATTTTATATCACTGTCCTTTAAATGTAAGATTAACTGACCAACTATAAAGACAGTTGCTTTCTTTTGCATTTTCAAATTCTTAAGATTCGGTAACTCTTCTACATTGTATTTATACTGAATCTCTAAATTTAAACTTTAATCTGGTTCTTTATGCATACATCTAAATACTTTTTATTTTAATCTTCATCTTTTGCTTTTTTTTTTGTGTTTCCTTTATTATACTCATTTTCTTTTTTTCCCGTTTTGGAGTTTTCCAGTAATGTTTCTTTCTTTTCTCTTTGCCCCACATTAGAATCAGCTTCAAATCTACAGTCCGTCCACTCTTTCAAGTCTATATAGTTAGAGATTGGCTTGCATTCTTTACATACACATTCACCTTTGTTGAAGTTAAATAGAATTTTCTAGTATATTACTCTTTCTGTTCTAACTTTATTTGCTATTTTCTTTATGGGTTACGAAATTTTTTTGTCCTATATGTTGGCGGATGCAATTCTGTAGTTTTGTTTTTAGATCCTGGGCAGGTCATTAAATTAATGCCGCAAACTTAGCACCATGCTTGTAAATTTTTTTACTTTCTTGCTTAATCAAAATGAAATCTTAGTCCTTTCCAGTGCTTGAATCGATTTTCCCACACTTATATTGTTGTTTATGCTTCTGTACAGATTGCCTATTCCTCCAATGGCAACCTTTTCTGCCCCTTACATAGCCCATATATGTGGCTGCTTTGCGGAAATCTGTCTTTTCTTCACATAGTTGAAGTATAGAAGAAGTTGATTTAGTGTTCCAATTCCTTAGGCACCATGGAAGAGAGTTTTGTACCCTTTCGCGGAATCAAGAATGATCTTAAAGGGAGATTGATGTGTTATAAGCAAGACTGGACTGGCGGTTTAAGGGCAGGCTTTAGGTACATTCTTTTTCTTCTCACTAGATAATTTTCTGATATTTATACTGCATTAATATTAATCAAATTGAAAGTCTCAGCTGTTTCAATAGTTCATTCTATTATTATCATTGCTGAATTATGCTTTAAATGTACCTTGTTTCAATTGTTTCCTAGGATTTTGGCACCTACCACGTACATATTTTTTGCATCAGCAATTCCAGTTATCTCATTTGGAGAACAGTTGGATAGAGATACAGGTAATTTGCATATCTTTCTTTAATAAGTGCTTCACAATTTTTATTGCAAAAACCAAGATATTCTAAATGCTAAAATAATAGTTTTAAGTTCTCATATTCTTGCTGTATTTTACAGATGGAGTTCTTACAGCAGTTCAAACGCTGGCTTCTACAGCATTATGTGGAATTATACACTCCATCATTGGAGGTCAGCCTTTGCTGATCCTAGGAGTTGCAGAACCAACTGTAATTATGTATACATTCATGTTCAATTTTGCTAAAAGTAGACCTGATTTGGGATCAAATCTCTTCCTGGCGTGGACTGGATGGTATAGTATTACAATTGTGATATTGATTTTCTTTGTTCAATGCTTAAATATCTGGTACCCTTAAATGGCTATTTGGATGAACAGGGTATGTGTGTGGACAGCAATCTTGTTGTTTCTACTGGCTATCTTAGGAGCTTGCTCCATCATCAATAGGTTTACTCGTCTTGCAGGTGAATTGTTTGGGCTTCTTATTGCCATGCTTTTCATGCAGGAAGCTATCAAAGTAAGAAAGAGAACCTCCTTTCTTTCTTTCTTTCTTTCCACTCTTATGTCAAATTGGCTATAATAGGAATTTGCTAAAATCAATTCCCACTTCAGGGTCTAAGAATTTGTTTTATGTACAGAACATTTCTATGGCTTTATTTGTTTAGATTAGAAAGTAGTTTCATTTGACTTTAATTTGATTTTGCTAGGGACTTGTTGATGAATTTTGCATACCTAAAAGAGAAAATCCAAAATCAATTCAGTTTGAGCCCTCATGGAGATTTGCAAATGGGATGTTTGCTTTTGTTCTCTCATTTGGCGTTCTTTTGACTGCATTAAGAAGCAGAAAAGCAAGGTCTTGGCGCTATGGTTCTGGTATAAGTGTATTCATCTTTGTTCAAATTTGGGTGTGGTAAACAACTTTCTATATGCAAAGAAAAAGAAAAAAAAAAGAATAAAAACCATTGTTTATATTATTGTAAATACTTTCACGCAGGGTCCTTTCGAGGCTTCATAGCAGACTATGGTGTGCCATTTATGGTTTTGGTTTGGACTGCTGTCTCCTACATTCCATCAAGAAGTACTCCAGATGGAATTCCAAGGCGTCTTTTCAGTCCAAATCCATGGTCACCTGGCTCTTATGAGAACTGGACTGTCATGAAGGCATGGCTATTAATAGATGATGGTTCTCTATTTTTTCTAATGCTCCTTCCTTTTACATCCCAATATTGAATGAAACGTTCATGCGTAAAACTGACAGGATATGCTAAACGTGCCAGTTCTTTATATTATTGGAGCTTTCATTCCCGCGACAATGATTGCAGTGCTCTATTATTTTGACCACAGTGTAGCATCTCAGCTTGCTCAGCAGAAAGAATTTAACTTGAGAAAACCACCTTCCTTCCATTATGATTTACTTCTTTTAGGATTAATGGTAAACAAGAACCTTCTGATTTTACACCTCTCTTTGTCATTTGGGTCACTTTCACATGATTGCATTGTATGGTATTGTGAAATATCTGAAAAAACATCATCGTGTGGCAGGTCATATTGTGTGGCCTTATTGGGATTCCTCCATCAAATGGTGTCATCCCACAATCTCCAATGCACACGAAGAGTTTGGTTACACTGAAGCACCAGGTATGCATATCTATTCAAATTTCTCTGGAACTGATGATTGTTTGGTGCTCTATCTTACCTTATTCTGTTGTGACTAAGGTTTTATTTTGAGAAGCAGCATAGATAGTTGTTTTATGGGTCATATCATGCAGTAGCCAGACACATATTAGTTGTCTTGAATCAACGTCTAAATGTGGTGCAGCTACTACGTAATCAACTTGTGGCAACAGCACGGAAATGTATGGATACGAATTCAAGCTTGGTACGAGTGTATGAAAGCATGCAAGAAGCCTATCAACAGATGCAGACTCCATTGATTTATCAGGAGCCTTCTGCCTCGGTATAGTGATTTCTCATTTGTTTATTAGTTAATTCAAATTCTTCCTGTGATCCCATGGTATCCTTACGGATACATAATATGGTGACTTATCATGATTTTACATAGCTCATATGAGTTCAGATGGCTGCATGTTTGATTTTATATGCTCTCCATTGTTTGATCAGCTAATATGGGGCTAACAATTTCTGTCTCATCCAAACTTTTTATGCAAGCAGGGACTAAAGGAACTAAAAGAATCAACAATTCAGAAGGCGTCATGCATGGGGACTATTGATGCTCCAGTTGATGAGACAGCATTTGATATTGAGAAGGAGATTGATGATTTATTACCCGTTGAGGTGAAGGAACAGCGGCTTAGCAACTTGCTTCAAGCCATAATGGTTGGGGGATGCGTTGCAGCCATGCCTTTCATAAAAAGGATTCCAACTTCTGTTCTCTGGGGTTATTTTGCCTTCATGGCTATTGAAAGCTTGCCAGGAAACCAGTTCTGGGAGAGGATCTTATTGCTCTTCACTGCTCCAAGCAGGAGATACAAGTAGCCAGCTCCTTGCCTTTTCTTCTTTGTTTTACTTTTATCTTATTGCCTGCTCATAGTAATCCAATTTTTGTTTTTTAATGTTTCAGAGTGCTAGAGGAATACCACGCCACTTTTGTGGAAACAGTGCCTTTCAAGACTATTGCAATATTTACGATTTTTCAGACTGCTTACTTGCTTGTCTGTTTTGGCATTACCTGGATTCCGATTGCTGGGGTTCTTTTCCCATTAATGATCATGCTTTTGGTTCCTGTAAGACAGTACATTTTGCCCAAGTTTTTCAAAGGGGCCCACCTTCAGGATCTAGATGCTGCAGAGTATGAAGAAGCCCCAGCTTTATCATTCAATCTAGCAACAGTAAGTTTTTACTTGTCATATTTGCTTAAGCTCAAAGCATTAAGTCAAATATCAAGTTCGCCTTCGCATATCTTTGACATGAACAACAGAAAAGTTCAGTGATATTTAATGAATGCCATCGAGTTGCTAATGGCTGTGCTTTACTTGATTGGTTGATAGCAGGAGGCAGAGATAAGTAGGTCAGATTCTTTTGCAGATGACGGAGAAATATTAGATGGGATGGTGACTAGAAGCAGAGGTGAAATAAAAAGCATTAGAAGCCCCAGGATATCAAGCTCCACATCAACACCATCTAAAGATTTCAAGTTGATTCGGAGCCCTCAGTTGTCCTCGGATAAGGTATATAGCCCTCGTGTGAGTGAACTAAGAGGTGAGTTTAGTCCTCGACAAGGTGGAAGAGGACCATTCAGTCCTCGAACAGGGGAAACCAGACCATCCAACTTAGGAAAGAATGGTTAAGAAAGGAGATATGGGGACTTATTGTTGTGTTAAGAAAAACTATGAATAGATATTGGCTTTGATAGTGGTTACACTATCCGTATTTGCTATTGGGTTTAAAAGCAAAATTCCTCCACGATTTTAAAAAGCCAAAACGGAAAATCTGGTTCAATTTTCACTTAGTTTTCAAATGCTCAAAGTGGCAAATTTAACTTTCAATATTGTGAACAGCAGCACTGCTCATGTGAAACCCAGCAATGAAGCAAAATTTTGATACACAAGTCCCATTACTGTCAAATACCTAAAAAGTGATTTCAAAACCTTATAACAGTTATGAAGCCAACATCATTTTCAGGGCATTTCAGCCAGCTGATAGAAAGGAATCATTTTGGTTTAATAGTTTTTATTTGTCTTGCAGGAATCATTTTGGTTTAATAGTTTTTATTTGTCATAAAAATCAGTTTGCTTTAGCACTTTCACTTATGTATGCAAAGTAGGGAAAGCCAAAGGAACCTCTTGGGTGATGATCTGATGCTTGTCCATCTCCGTTAATCGTAGACTGACCTTCGCAGATGATTTCGAATAGAGCATTGTTTTTCACACATTTATTTGTGATACCCAAAATGGTTGTATCCTGGTTTTGAAGAATGATATTGTTAGTGCTTACAATAGTTTCTAGAAATCTTGGATTGTTCTTCAACCATGCATCTAATTTCCACGTTTGATTTCATAATTTCACAAAACTCTTGTCTCCTTACAGACTCATCAACTCGTGCAATATCAACACTGAATATGCAACGCACCGGCTTGTGATCACTGTCAGTGACATCCATTCAAGCCTCATATCTATTCAACAATTCATGAATTAAAAAATAAGATTCCCAAACTGCATATATACATGCATATGCCTACACACAATCATTTGAGTGTTCACAGGCTATGTGGATAAATACGCAAAGATGGCCTGAGAAAAGATGAGGCTGAGTAGTCAAATGAGCATGTTGGATATTTAAACTCCAAATCAAAGGATAAAATTGAAACAAAGGCAAGAGAACAATAAGAAGCTTGCTGTGAATGTATATTAGTTTTATTGTCTAAACTGGTGTTTTTAACAAACTCCCAAGAAAAACTGCTACTGACAACCACTACATCATTGAAACAGTAAAAAACACTTCAAAAACACATGGAAAAAATTAGAAAATCCAGAAATCTGTGTCTTAGCAGCTGAAGCAATTTCAACAAAGCAACTCATCTCTTCAGCAGGTATCATCTAATCTTTTTAGATGCCATAAAACAATCATAAGAAAATCAACTTACTATGATATTGAAGAGACAACAGTACAGTCTAAACTGCATTCAGAAAATCGGACTGAACGGCTATCACGGCAAATTATTCTGTCACACCATGCGGGACACGCCTTTTTTCACCTGAATCATACCATGCAGAAAAATAGTTCTTACTAACTGTACTTGGGCCACTTCTGACTTCTGAGAATGGCCAATAAATAAACCTCAGAATAAGGTACTAGAGTGCCTACAACTTACAAGGGTTGTGCATCCCTTTTATTTATTAACGAAACAGATTCCAGGATAGGTAATTATAATTTTCATTTTCTCTATGGATTAGAAATGATCGTATAAACGATAGACTTTCTGATTTTCTAGGCTGTGGGACCCGAATTTACTTGGTATTACCTATAGTCATTGCTATACAGGCGAATGACTGCTTCTATCTGTTGTCTTCACCAATTCCTGCTATATATATTTGCTTTCCAAATTTTCTAGCTTCAGAAATCATCCTGCTATTTGTCACGTTCCAGCTTACAGGTGATTTAAACAAGATGGCTGCCCTGCAGAGATTATTGGAGCCATATGAGATTTGTGAGGTCGGTCCTGTGATTCTTATTTTCCAAATTCCATTCTGCCACATATGAACTTTTTCCTTTGATCTTCTGAACCCTGATGAAACTTGTTTATTATGTCAATTTGTGGAATTGGGTCAGAGCATTTATTTGACTCTCATGGACTGGTCTTTAAATATGTTCTAAAACATAATCCTTTTACTGTGATCTCTATATCACTGTTATTGTCAGCACTTGTAATTTATCATTTGAACTGTTAACGTTTATCTTTTTCCTTCGATGAAGGTGGCACGGACTGGAAGTGTGGCATTAGTGCGGGAATCAGGCTTGGATTCCACATACCTTCGTGGATATCCTCTGCCACTATAATACTTTGCATTCCTTAGTAGCTTCTTCTCAAGTGTGATTCCTTGCTTATCAATTGTAATGGTTTTGTTGTCCTTACGACTCCCACGTTGATCAACATACATGTCAATGTGTTCTGTTCTGTATTCATCTTTGCGCTTGGAAGAATGGTGAGTCTCCCTATTCTTTTACCTAGAAGGGTAATGCTATGTGTATGTGCAATATGAAGTATGGCCAAAACTTTAGTAGCTTCAATCGCAATCTCAGATTACTTTGAAACTGCCTTTGCAAATATGGAATCCTGTCAAGAATAATGCAAAGATTCGCACCGAACAAACATCCATTTAAACTCTTAATGAGTAAGATTAGACAAAAGTTGTCATCAGCATGTAAGGGAATTCCCACATCGCTATATTAAATGATATATCAGTCATTTTATCCCTTAGGAACAAGATCCTGAAAGTCAACCTGGGGGGTGTGGGGCCGGAAGTAGCACGTGCCATCTAACCCTAAACCGTGCATCTCACTCTTGCGAGAGTGAATCTTTGGAGGTGGTTTCCCGGCGTTTCCCTCCGAGTGGTAAAACAAAGAAACGCCGATGCCCTGCATTGTGCCACTTCCAGTGGACCAACGTTTGCCCTTCGGGAGGTTAGAAGGCGGTGCTGTATCTTCCTGAGAAAGTCATGCGGCTGCTTGTTCCTCACCTCTAGGCACCCCCATTTTCCCATTTCAAAGCTCCATTTCTATCGCCCATTTTTGACACAATGGATTTGAAATTTATAGTTCTCAACTCTTCAATACAAAATAGCCAATTCAATGAGTACACAGATAATATACAATAATTACACATATAATATATAATAGGAATTAAATATGTTAAGTGCGACATAGAAGCATTCAATGATGGGGAAATAAGTGTTGGAAAGGTTCTACGGGTGTTGAAAAATTTCAACAAATCATTGGATGTCACGGTAAAAAGCAGTGTTTTTGAAAATAAAAAATGTTGTATAATTGAGAGCACAGTTATGTTAAAATCTTATGATCTAATATTAAACCAGGCTTAAAAGAGACAAATCCAATTACGTTTCTCTTTCATGAAAATATTATAATTAGACATTCTTCCATTGTTAATCACTAGGTATGCAGTTGATCAAATCTATTATGATTCTATTTAGAGATATTTACTCTTGAATGAAAAAAGGAAAAACAAATTGATAAATAAATAATCTTAAATAGAAGCAACAATACATGTAAGAATGGAGAGTATAAAAAATGTTGGACCCAAGTCCTACAAATATCATCACACAATAAGGGGAAACACCCAAATAGGGATGGAGGCTAAGCACTACTAATAATGAAGGCCCATGGATGGATAAAGGGTTCTTGCCTTGTATACAGTAATTAACTAAGTATCCTATCCTATATAGTAAAAATCAAACCAATCAGCAACCATAGGAGGAGATCTCTTTCACAGTCTGAGGCTCCCCATCTCTGAGGCAATTGAGAGGTGGTATTGTCACGGTTTCTTCAGTTCCATAAGCATTCCAACAAAAAGGATCATCTACCAGTTCCCCTTCTTCAGGAAGAAGCTCAACTTCAGATAGAATGATGTTGGTGCATGGGACTGTGTCGCTGCAAGCAAAGTGAATTGGTGGAGTTCTTACATCATAAGTTCCTTTTATGTTTCTGTAAGACACATCTGTCACATACACAGCTGAGCTTTGGTTCTTACAACCATTTGACATGCAATAGTATTGGTCTATCATCATGCAGTTCCTAACATTCTCCATCTGTATGTTCTGGAATGATATTCCTGACACACACCCTGTCCCTCCTTGCCATGTTTTGATCCTTACTCCATTGTCTGAATCTCTTATTATTGCATTGCTTACTGTTATGTTGGATACACATGCTTGGGAATTGTGCACTCCTAGGCTTCCAATGCTGCATACATTTCCATTTATCACAACATTAGTTTCATTATTCATAACCCAACTATGAGTGTAGCATTTCATAAGCTCGGTTAGACCATCTGTATCAAATTAATGACCGGCCGTTACAAACATTAATAGCCCGACTCATTGAAGAATTCCCTTCTTCTTATCTCACAACTTGTCATTTCTCTTTTACGAACTATCTTGTATCTAAATTCCACTAGATCGACTAATTGAGATAGGCATCAAACAAAAGTGCAAGGTGCTCTCTCTAAGAGTATGCTAATTAAATTCGAGCGGGTACCGAAACCCAATGATGTGTTGTGATAGTTTGAGAGGTGGTTGGCAGTTCATAAAGGCAAAGAAAAGAATATAGCTAAAAAAGACAGAATATGTACCTAATCCCGTGACTGGGCCCGCAGGTCACACCCTCTATATCAACATTTGAGCTACCAGTTCCAATGGAAATGCAATCATCACCTGTATAAAAATCAAGCTTTGTATTATAAGGAATTGGACTATATATAGTTTATACAGTGATTGTCAAATAATTCAGTATACAGACAGATTACCATTGCTAATCATAGAGTTGTATATTCCAACAGATTTCGTATTCTCAATGTGGATCCCATCAGTATTGGGACTAAGTTTAGGAGATAATATGGAAAGGTCTTGTATCAAAACTCCTTCACACCCATCAAATTTCATGTGGAATTGTGGACTGTTCTGAATCCTTAACCCACTCACTACTAGATTGGAGCTCATAAAGAATCGAATTAACTGCATTATTCAAAATAAAAGCTGTTAATATAGGTAAAAAATTAAAAATAAAAAAAAAAAAACAGAAGAGAAAGATTCAATCTTTGAAGAATTTGGACTTACTGCTGGGCTGTCACATGGCCCTTTGGAAGACTCTCCATTAGGACCCTGAAATCATATTACAAATAATTCAATAGAAAGGTCCAAAATTTATCTGAAATGTTAATTGTAAGAACAAAAAGAATCATAAATTACCCTGTGAGGTTTGCAGGGGAGATCCCACCATTTCTCTCCATTGCCTTCAATGGTACCTTTTCCGGTGAGAGTAAAATCACCAAGTCTGTAAAACACAAGCCATTGCTTCTTACTATCTTTTTCCGGCCAAGAATCGGGTCCATCTGGTGGCGTTAGGCACCCATCAACCTGTCAACAACCCTTTTTTCAGTTCAACTATTCTACTAAAACAAAGCTTAAAACAAAGTTCCAAGATTGGATTTTTACCTGGAAAACAAGTCCTGACTTGCAAGGCCCTGAGAAAATAGTAGAAGTTATGATGAAAGAATAGCCAGAAGGAGCAAGAACAACCCCTGATTCTACTGCACAAGCTGCTTTCCAGGCTGCAACAAATGCTGCAGTGTCATCATTGGAACCATCTCCTACTGCACCATACGACCTCACATCGAAAATGCAGTCTGAATTTGAATTACCAGGATCAGGGTAAGGGTCTGATGGGATTGATGGAGGTGAATTTGCAGGATTTGATGGGACTTTTGGTTCATTATCAGGGGCTGGTGAAACAGGGGAAGGAGGCTCTGTTTTTTTAGAAGATTTGTTCTTTGGCTTGTGATAATGGTATCTTCCTTCTACCTTGTTGCTTGAATTCTCAACAATTAACATCACTGCTATCCAAAGCACTACTAACCTGCCAATTTTCTCCATTGGAATCAATCAATTTGAAAAACACCACAAATAATTCTTCTCAAGAATGACCACAGCTTTTACTGCTGAGAAATTAAATGGAGGAGAAATAAAAGAAGAGAGAGAATACAGAACAATGCATTAAAAAGTATGTGAAGAAGAAGTAGCAGCAGTATATGATGTATAAGGTGAAGGCCCATTAATATAGAAGGGCAAAGCTTTATTTTATACTCGAAAAATGGTGGATGAAGAAGAAACTGTTGTGAAACGTGACACGTGTCGTTTTTAAATTGATTAAAACATCATTGTCTTTGAGGAATACTTGAATTGAAGAGGAGAGCTGGCTTGAGTGGAATTGATTTATATTACATTTCTCATGCATTGGCATTTTTATTATATATAATAAGTTTTGTGGTCCATTTAGTTTTTGTTTCATTGTATACATTTTATGATTTTCTGGTGTTGTTTTATTCGGCTGCCTACAAAAGTTAAGTTAGAATAGTAAAATAATTCCCATCTGCAAATAGTATTAGCCTGTGAACTTTTGTTTGAGGCTTTGGTTTCATAGAGATGGGTGCCAAAACCAGACTTCTTGTTTGTATTCAAAGCTTCCGAAGTTCTACAAATATATATATTATTTTTAAATTAGAGAATGGGAAGGAGAGAGCTACAAATTTGTATGGAGGAAATGTATGGCAAAGACATTTGGCTGGTTAGGAGTAATTTGCATGAGATAGAATATATAGTTTAGTTTTGCATGAACTAGTTAATGGCATATACGTAGCTATATATACATATATATATATATATATATATATATATATATATATATATATATTATAATAGTAGGTTGCACATGTGTTACAACATAAGAGTCGTAGCCAAAGTATGTATTTGTTTATATACATAATATTACGTAGAGTTAGAAATTCCAAAAGTATTGAGAAACCCTAAAAACTGAAGCAAAGACAAATAGTGTTCTTACTACATGGAAAACAGTTATTCTAAATTGGTTTATGAAATTGGTTTTTATGGCTGATCACAACGTAGAGTTGTAGTTTAAAATTAATCAAACTCTTATATGGACAGTGATGGATGGATGGATCCCTATATAATTAAATTAAGAAAAGTAGCTCTTCTTCTTTCTTGAAACAGTACAACAAAAATAACCATATAAATCAAAAACTAAAAATCTTGTTGATTATCAAGAAATACATTCACATCACCACCAATTCACTATAATGCACATGACTTGCCTTTGTATTTTTTTTTATTTTATGAAAATCATGAATAATATAATAGAGTAAATAAAGAAGCAGTGGCAATCGGATGATGTAAAACTATAGAGTCTCGTGACTCTTTGTTGTAGTTTAGCCAACTTTGTGGCCATAGAAATAGGAAGCATATAGTAGGTCCGCGACAACAGAATTAAACCATTCACGAGTTGTCCAAATCCTATACTCCATTAAATAATATATATATATAAAACTCTAGAAACGTTTCACATGTCACGTGACATATTTATTCAGTCAGTTAAAGAGAGTAAATTATAACTGAATTTACCTGAATTTATGTTGCAGTAATTTTAGAGAAAATGAAGAAGCAAAGGTGGAAGGAGGAAATGGAAGTTTGAGATTCATGTGTACACTCTCACGGGTGAATTAAGCTTTTTTAAAAGTTAGGGTTCTAAGAAATAATAATTATAAATATTCTTGCATTTTTTTTTTCCTGTGAAAAAAAAACAAAAATAAAATCCATAGTATTGTATTTTATTTCATTTCCGAAAAAGAAAATATATAATTATCTCATCATCTGATGGAAAATCAAATTCCAACACGAACAAAATTTCACATGCCAATCTTTTTATTACATAATAATAATATAAATATAAAATAAAAAGAAAAGAGACACGTGTAGGGTAAGAATTCACAGGTTTGCGTAAAAGGGGTATCACGGGTTATTACAGGAAGAATTAGATTCTTAATTGGGCCCCTTTTTAAAGCTTAATGTTTGTATTTGAAACCATACAACAATCAATATATATATATATTGTTTTTTTAATGTATACCTCGCCATTCTAATAAAAAAATTTTAAATTATAAGACTCACATTCAAAATTTCACCACTTTTTATTATTTTTAAATTTTAATTATTTTCAATAATATAAACCTTTTAAAAATTCATAAAAATTCGTCAGATTTCGATAAATCCAATTTTCAATGCATCGTGATTAGTAAACTTAAAATAACTATTCCAATAAAATTTTTCTAAATTATATGACTGATATCCAAAATTTTTTCATTTTTTATAATTTTAAGTTTTAGTTACTTTTCCTTGTATAACTCTTTAAGAAATCCATAAAAATTCGTTAGATGTCGATAAAGTCAATTCTCAATATATCGTGATTGGTAAGTTTTTAATAGCTGTTCCAATAAATTTTTCCTAAATTATAGTACTCACATAAAAAATTTTACCATTTTTTATCATTTTTTTATTTTAGTTATTTTCCGTAGTATAACCCCTTCAGAAATCCATAAAAATTCGTCAAATTTCGATAAAATCAATTATGAATGCGTTGTGATTTATAAGTTTCCAATAGACATTCTAATGAAATTTTCCTAAATTATAGGACTCACATCCAAAATTTTACAACTTTTTATGATTTTTAAGTTTTAGTTATTTTCCCTAAAATCTCTTCAAAAATCCATAAAAATTCGTCAGATTTTGGTGAATGCAATTCTAAATATATCGTGATTGGTAAGTTTCTAATAGCCATTCCAATGAAATTTTCATAAATTATATGACTTGTATCCAAAATTTCACCACTTTTATAATTTTTTGATTTTTGTGATTTTTCCTATTATAATACCTTCAAAAATTCATAAAAATTTATCAGATTTGGATAAAGCCTATTCTCCATCTATTGTGATTATTAAGTTTCCAATATCCATTCAAATGAAATTTTTTAAAATTATAGGACTCACATTGAAAATTTCACAATTTTTTATAATTTTTAAATTTTAGTTATTTTCCTTAATATATAACCCTTTCAGAAATCCATAAAAATACGTCAAATTTCGATTAAATCAATTCTCAATGTATCGTGATCGGTAAGTTTCCAATAGTTATTCCAATGAAATTTTTCTAAATTATAGGACTCACATCCAAAATTTCATCACTTTTTGTAATTTTTCGATTTTAGTGATTTTTCCTAATATAACACATTCAGAAATCCATAAAAATTTATCAGATTTTGATGAAACCAATTCTCCACGCATTATGATTGGTAAGCTTCCAATAGTCATTCCAATGAAATTTCCCTAAATTATAGGACTCACATCCAAAATTTCACCACTTTTTTATAATTTTTAAGTTTTACTTATTTTTCCTAGTATACCCCCTTCAGAATCATTAAAATTCGTCAGATTTCGATAAAACTAATTCTCAATATATCGTGATTGGTAAGTTTTCAATAGTCATTCCAATAAAATTTTCTTAAATTATTGGACTCACATCCAAAATTTCACTACCTTTTATAATTTTTTGTCATTTTCCCTACCCTTCAGAAATCCATAAAAATTCGTCAGATTTCGATTAAACCAATTCTGAATACATTGTGTAGGTCCCAAAGACACTCAAGAGGGGGGGTGAATTGGGTGTCTCAAAATTTTCTGGCTGATTGTCTAATAAAACAGATTTTATAGAACAGAATATAAGAACAGATTAGAAAAGATATCAGAATAGCTTGCACACAGAATTTATAGTGGTTCGGCCAACATGCCTACATCCACTCCCCAAGATTCACTACTTGAGCCTTTCTTCAATCTTGACTCTTTTAAAGGCAAGAGTAAAAGCCAATATACAATCCTAAATTTGTATATCTACCCACAACCTTTTTCCCAAGGTAAAAGATTATAAATCTTACTAGAATTCTTTCTACAAGGTTTCTAGCCAACCTAACTCACAATCTTTTTTAAAAGAAATTTCCTCACACTTAGATTACAACAAAAGCTATAACCAAATTGAGGAGTATGAGTAAAGAATGAAGTGCAAAAGATGTGGAAAGTGAAATAAAGGATTTAAGCTTTTCTCTTAAGAGTTAGAATTTCTTTCCAAACTTTTTTCTAACCTTCTAATGAGTAAAACATCATGTATTTATACTCAAAAAATTAGTTTAAGATGTTTAAAACATAAAATAGCCGTTTATAGCTGTTGGAGGGCAAAACAGACAAGTTAAAATCCAACTAGCCGTTTTCTAGCCGTTATTTTGTCTTTTTGTGCGATTCTGAGTTTTACCCAGAATTCTGATACGTTCAGAAATTCAGTCAGAAATTGATAGATAGAAATTCATCTAGAAAACTGATGCATAGAAATTTATTTTCTAAAGAATCATTTTCTGACGAAAAAACAGTTTTGCTCACAAATTCATTTTCTAACTTAAAATAATCTTGTATGTGAATTTTAAAACTAGAATATGCATGCATGATAGAGAATATTTTTCCTCAATTTGATCTTACATTTTAATAACCTAATTTCCTAACATTAACACAATAAATAAATATTACAACTTAGAATACATGCATTCTCCAGAAACGTGATCCTCAGATAAATTCATAGAGACTTTCCTGCAGAAATTTATTTAGACTAGAATTCTTAATAGAGTTTATTTAAGGTTTGATAATCATCAAAACTAGAGTGTGACCTTGGGCCAACAATCTCCCCCTTTTTGATGATGACAAAACCTTAATAAACTCCAATTAGAAGTCTATCTAGGTTAGTAAAAAACTCCCCCTGAATATGTGCATGGGGTAATTGCAGAAACATAAAAGATATAAATCTCCTATAAAACTTATAACTAATTTAACATAATCACTATTCTCTTTGAGAACTACTAACCTGTTAATAGCAACACTATATAGAGCAACAATTCATCTCTATATAGATCAACAAAATTTTACCAAGATAATTCATCATCCATAGATAAACACTAGTTCATCACCAATTATCCATCAACAGGATCAAAACAAACCACAACATAATATCCAAAAAAAATATCCACAAAATGAGACAATCAACCATATACTGTTCTCCCCCTTTTTGTCAACATCAAAAGGAGGAAGAGATAAACAAAAAAATCAACAGGTACCTCAGTTATCAACGTCCATGGGGTTGATGCTACTTCCAGACTGGCCTGGCTTAGGTGGATTCCTGGTTCTCAGGAGAGTGCGATTTGATGTACGACGAGTGAAGACAGGCACATCTGGAAAAGAAGGATCTTCTTCTTCTTCAGGAACTGGAGATTCGGTCTTGGGCAAAGGAGAGGGAACTGAAGGTCCTGCACTGGCAGGGGAAAAAAGCATGGGAACTGTGGCAGCAATCTTGCTAAAAATGTCGCCCATTTGGTGGAACAAAGCAGATGCAGCGACAATGTGTTCTTCGAACTTCTTGAGCTGAGTAGCATTCATAGAAGGCACAGGGGAATCAACTTTAGGGGCAACTGGAGCAGTCTCAGTCTGAATACTTGTGGATTTCTCAACTGCCGCAGCAGGAGGATTTGAAGGAGCATTGTGAGAAGAGGAACTTCCCGATTCAGAAGAGAATTGGCTCCCTTGTTGTTCTGCAAACTCAGCAATAGGATCAGTACTATCAGACTCAGAGGGGCTAGAGGACTTACCAGACTTGCTGGATGAAGCACTGGACTCAGAAGGCTTTACAGCAGGAGAGGGTTCTTTGATAACCACGCCAGAAGAAGTTTTCATCCAATTGAGAAATTCCATATACTTAGATTGAATGGCCTCATCAAGTTTCACCAATTCCTTACCTTTAGTTGTGACAGGAGAGGAGGGAACATCCAATTTTCTCTTTCCAACTTTCTTGCCAGCTTCTTTGTAAAATACAAAGTTAATTTTTTCTAGCTTAAAAGGCTCTCCAATCAAGGTGTCAGATATCAGATTCCAGTGTTCAAACAGGCGGGTCAGAATCAAGCCAAAAGGTTGCTTCTCATCAACAGACCGAGTGGCCATATAATTAAATATCAAACAGGGCAGATTAAAATCCTTGTTAGAATGAAAATGCCACAGAAACACAATATCACAATCAGAGAGATAGGACATGCTTCCAACCCGAGGAGTAATGTACTGACTCATGCATTTGTACAAGATTCTATAATGAGGCAAAAGATTTGAGGCTAAGGGATTCTTAGACGCCCTACTGCCATCACTAGAAATTTGGCCTAAAAAAGTTTCTTTATTAAGCTCAGCAAAATCAAGGATTCTACTCTCAGTTCTAGTACAGATAGATCCACCAAATTTCATAGAAAATACCTTAGCAATCAAATTTGGGGTTACTGTGAAGATCGATCCTTTGAGGATGACTTTGAAACTTTCTGTTCTGACTTCGAAACGCGAGGCGTAGAACTCCTTGACCAAATCTGGATAAAATGAGCTCCGTCGGAATGAGAAGAATCGCTTCCAAGATTGCGATTCAACGTAATGAGCAACATCTGGAGCGTGTTGCGCTAAATCATCCCAAACAATGATCTTAAACGGCATTATTGAAATGGGTTTTGGGGGTAATGATGATTTAGTTTTAGTGGGTTTGACAGATGGAGGCGGATTTGGAGCGAGGCTAGGGATTTCGTCATCGGGAGTTATCTCCGATGGGATGGAAGTGGTGTGTGTCGGAGATCGCCGGGGATGCCGTTTTGCTAACGATTTTGATCTACCCATTTGAAAATAGATAGGGCTTCCTTTTGATGAGAGAGTTTGAAATAGAATACACAGAGAGATAGTTAGCAAGAAATAAATAAGCAATTTGAAAACTGATACTTACCGTGAACGGAAGTTGAAAGGACGTGATGGTCATCGTGCTCAGTCCAACCTCTTTACATGGGGAAACTGCATTTGTGCAGTTATCGAGAGGCGGGAAGACAGAGATTTTGGGCAAAAATACCAATTTACCCTCAAAATTTTAAACAGATATAATAAAAGATAGGATCAAAAGGACTTTGCATTCTTAATTTGTTCACTGTGATACACAATCCATCAAATCAAGTTAATAACTGTCAGGATAAAAATTAAACCATATCTATTATGAAGAGAAATAGATCAATACGTATCTTTTTAATGATTAAAATAGTTTTGTTCAAGAATTTTTACCATACAATATTTGTTCACGATTCTGACTTCCCCATTCCTAGCTTTCTTCTCAGTTGACAGAATCTTTCTTCCTTGAGGGGCTTAGTGAAGATGTCAGCTATTTGATTTTCTGTAGAGACAAATTCTAACAAAATATCTCCTCTTTGCACATGATCACGTATAAAGTGATGTCTAATTTCAATATGCTTTGTTCTTGAGTGCAAGATGGGATTTTTTGTCAGATTAATGGCACTTGTATTATCACAGAATATCGGAATGTTGTCAAACTCTATCCCATAATCTTTTAGTTGCTGCCTAATCCATAGAATTTGAGCTACACATCCACCAGCAGCTATGTACTCAGCTTCTGCAGTAGATAAAGCTACAGAATTCTGCTTTCTGCTTGACCAAGTGATTAGCGAATTTCCCAGAAAGTGGCAAGCACCAGAAGTACTTTTTCTATCAATTCGACATCCAGCGTAGTCAGCATCTGAGTACCCAATGAGATTAAAAGAAGTGTTCTTTGAATACCAAAGACCTAATTCTTGTGTTCCACAGAGATATCTCAGAATTCTTTTGACTGCTGATAAATGTGATTCCTTTGGATCTGATTGAAAACGTGCACAGAGACAGACACTAAAGTGAATGTCTGGTCTACTTGCAGTTAAATATAACAAAGATCCAATCATGCCCCGATACAATTTTTCTTCTACACTTTTCCCTTTCTCATCCTTGTCAATTTTTATTGTTGAACTCATAGGAGTACTGGCAATCTTTGCATCAGACATCTTGAATTTTTTCAGCAATTCCTTAGTGTACTTTGATTGACTTATGAAAAAACCATCAGCACATTGCTTGATTTGGAGACCCAGGAAGAAGGTTAACTCACCCATCATGCTCATTTCGAATTCCTTTTTCATTAGGACTTCAAATTCTTTGCACAAAGAAACGTTAGTAGATCCAAAAACTATATCATCAACATAAATTTGAACAATTAAAATATGAGATGATTTATGTTTTATGAAAAGAGTGGTGTCTACTTTACCTCTATTAAAACCATGAGCAAGTAAAAAACAACTCAACCGTTCATACCAAGCTCTAGGAGCTTGCTTTAATCCATATAAAGCCTTTTTGAGTTTGTAAACAAAATTAGGATGATCAGTATTTTCAAAACCTGGAGGTTGTTCAACATAGACTTCCTCATTTAATAAACTATTTAAAAAAGCACTTTTAACATCCATCTGATATAATCTGAAATTTTTAAAACATGCAAATGCACATAAAATTCTAATTGCTTCTAATCTAGCAACAGGTGCAAAAGTTTCATCAAAATCTATACCTTCCTCTTGATTATAACCTTGGGCCACCAATCTGGCTTTGTTTCTTATTACATCACCTTGCTCATTTAACTTGTTTCTGAAAACCCATTTTGTTCCAATAATAGAACAATTTGAGGGCCTTGGAACTAAATTCCAGACTTTGTTTCTTTCAAACTGACTTAGCTCTTCTTGCATAGCAACAATCCAGTTTTCATCATTTTGAGCATCAGTATAATTTTTTGGTTCAAGTTGAGAAACAAAAGCAACATTACCACAATATTCACGCAAGGCTCTTCTGGTCATCATTTTCTGAGATGGATCACTCAACAGATTGTCCTTTGAATGATATTTGTGAAATCTCCAATCTTTAGGTAGTTCAGTTGATTGCTCAGTCTGTTGTTCTATCTGGATTTCTTGTTCATTTTCTTCCTGTAATCCAGAATTATCTTCAATTTCATCATGTTGATCCATACTTCTATCATTTTGATCTTCTTGCTGATCTTGTGATTTCTCTGTTTCAGCACTTTGTCCTTCTTTATCTTTTTCTTTTTCAAAACCTGTTTCATCATCAGACAGACTACGTTCTCCAGAAATTTTGTTAGTAAAATCAAATTTAATATTTATTGATTCTTCTACTTTACGTGTTCTTTTATTGAACACTCTGTAAGCTTTTGAATTTAAAGAGTATCCTAAAAATATACCTTCATCAGCTTTTGCATCAAATTTAGCTAAATTACTTTTATCATTAAAAATGAAACACTTACAGCCAAACGGTTGAAAGTAATTGATGTTGGGCTTTCTTCCTTTCCATAATTCATATGGAGTCTTCTCCAGTATGGACCTGATCAAAACTCTATTTAAAATATAGCACGCTGTATTGATTGCTTCAGCCCAGAAGTACTTTGGTAAGTTGTTTTCATTTAGCATAGTTCTGGCCATCTCCTGAAGAGTTCGATTCTTCCTTTCTACTACACCATTTTGCTGAGGTGTTCTTGGAGCTGAAAAGGTGTGATTAATACCTGAATTACTGCAAAATTCTTCAAATTTCTTGTTTTCAAATTCTCCACCATGATCACTTCTGATGTTGGTTATCTTATATCCTTTTTCATTCTGAATCTTCTTGCTTAGCTTCTTAAATGCTTCAAAAGCATCATCTTTATGAGCAAGAAATAGTACCCACGTGTACCTTGTGTAGTCATCTACCACATTTAAAACATATGACTTTCCACCGATACTAGAGGGATTAATTGGTCCAAATAAATCCATGTGGAGCAGTTCTAGAGCCTTCTCAGTAGATACGCCAGACTTGGATTTATGAGTGTTCCTGGTTTGCTTCCCAAGCTGACACGCATTGCACAGATAGTCTTTATCGATTTTCAATTTCGGAATACCCTTCACCAGATCCTTTCTCATCAGCTTCTCAATAACGTGAAAACTTACATGTCCCAATTTTCTATGCCACAAAATACTTAAGTCTTCTTTTGAGATTAAACATTTTGCTTCACTTTTCTTAATGTCTTCAAGACTAACTAAGTAGATATTTCCAGATCTCTGACCTTTTAAAACAGTTTTTCCAGATTCAACATCTTCAACTCTACAATGATCAATTTCAAAGATTACTCTTCTTTTCTTATCACACAACTGACTGATGCTTAATAAGTTATACTTCAGTCCTTCAACAAGAGAAACATCTTCAATAACTGGATTAGACCCAATTGATCCAGTTCCAATTATTTTTCCTTTTCGATTGTCACCAAAACTAACAGAACCACCAGTAGACTTTACCAATTTTGTGAACTTGGTTCTGTCCCACGTCATATGCCTGGAGCAGCCACTATCCATATACCATTTCTCAGTCTTGGTGCTCCTTAGGCAGACCTCTGATTTCTCAGAGTTACCAGCTGTCTCATTTACTTCTTCATCTGAAGATGAATTTCGTTCTTCACAATCAGAGACTGCCATCAACCCGATATCATCAGAATTTCCAGATTCTCCTTCACTTGAGCTTGATTCTTCACTATCACTCCACGTGGCCTTCATAGCTCTCTTTTTGAATCTTTTCTCTTTTTTCTTTAAATTTGGGCATTTGGATTTTATATGACCTGGTTTGTTACATTCGTAACAGATAATATCTCCTGTGGATTTTGAAGAATTCTCTGCCTTGTGATGAGAGAATTTTTGATGCTGTCTTTTATAGGACTTCTTTCCTTTCCTGTATAGCTTTTTGAATTTTTTGGTGATCAACGCCATTTCATCATCTCCTGTTGAATAGTCACTTCCAAACTCTGCCTTTAGGGCAATAGCTTTTAGTTTCCTGTCTTTCTCCTTCTCTGCATCTTGAGACTTAATATACAACTCATGTGAAATAAGAGATCCACAAACATTATCAAAATTGAGAGTACTGAGATCTTTATCTAATAAAATTGAAGCTTTAGCTTCCCATCTAGGTGTAAGACCTCTTACCAGCTTTGCAATTTTATCATATTCATCAAGTTTTTTACCAAGAGCTTTTATATCATTAGTCAATTTTACATACCTGTTAATTACCTCAGAGATTGATTCCTCAGGCTTCATCTTAAAACTTTCATAATCAACCATCAGAACATGCAATCTTGTGTCTTTAACTTGATTTGTTCCTTCATATGTTGCTTCCAACTTGTCCCATATTTCTTTGGCAGTATCGCATCCAGAGACTCTGTTGAACTCATTTGTTTGCAATGAACAAAACAGAATACTCATAGCTTTGGAGTTTAGCTGCACTAATTTCTTCTCAGCTTCTGTAAATTCTTTTCTCGTTTTTAACACAGTAGTGGCACCAGAAGCTCCTGCTTCAGTTGCTGGTTTTCTTGGAGGTTCATATCCGTCTTCAATAATATCCCAGCAATCCATATCTTGAGATTGAATGAAGTGCCTCATTACAACTTTCCAGAATGGATAATTTTCACCACTGAACATAGGAGGACGATGAACAGAGTGCCCTTCTTTGAATGGAGTTGCAACTGGAATGTCAGCCATTTGTAGGATCACTCAAGGGTGTTAAACCTTAGAAGAATTGAGAACTGCTCTGATACCAAATGTAGGTCCCAAAGACACTCAAGAGGGGGGGTGAATTGGGTGTCTCAAAATTTTCTGGCTGATTGTCTAATAAAACAGATTTTATAGAACAGAATATAAGAACAGATTAGAAAAGATATCAGAATAGCTTGCACACAGAATTTATAGTGGTTCGGCCAACATGCCTACATCCACTCCCCAAGATTCACTACTTGAGCCTTTCTTCAATCTTGACTCTTTTAAAGGCAAGAGTAAAAGCCAATATACAATCCTAAATTTGTATATCTACCCACAACCTTTTTCCCAAGGTAAAAGATTATAAATCTTACTAGAATTCTTTCTACAAGGTTTCTAGCCAACCTAACTCACAATCTTTTTTAAAAGAAATTTCCTCACACTTAGATTACAACAAAAGCTATAACCAAATTGAGGAGTATGAGTAAAGAATGAAGTGCAAAAGATGTGGAAAGTGAAATAAAGGATTTAAGCTTTTCTCTTAAGAGTTAGAATTTCTTTCCAAACTTTTTTCTAACCTTCTAATGAGTAAAACATCATGTATTTATACTCAAAAAATTAGTTTAAGATGTTTAAAACATAAAATAGCCGTTTATAGCTGTTGGAGGGCAAAACAGACAAGTTAAAATCCAACTAGCCGTTTTCTAGCCGTTATTTTGTCTTTTTGTGCGATTCTGAGTTTTACCCAGAATTCTGATACGTTCAGAAATTCAGTCAGAAATTGATAGATAGAAATTCATCTAGAAAACTGATGCATAGAAATTTATTTTCTAAAGAATCATTTTCTGACGAAAAAACAGTTTTGCTCACAAATTCATTTTCTAACTTAAAATAATCTTGTATGTGAATTTTAAAACTAGAATATGCATGCATGATAGAGAATATTTTTCCTCAATTTGATCTTACATTTTAATAACCTAATTTCCTAACATTAACACAATAAATAAATATTACAACTTAGAATACATGCATTCTCCAGAAACGTGATCCTCAGATAAATTCATAGAGACTTTCCTGCAGAAATTTATTTAGACTAGAATTCTTAATAGAGTTTATTTAAGGTTTGATAATCATCAAAACTAGAGTGTGACCTTGGGCCAACACATTGTGATTGGTAAGTTTCCAATAGTCATTCCAATGAAATTTTTCTAAATTATAGGACTCGCATCAAAAATTTCTCCACTTTTTATAATTTTCAAGTTTTAGTTATTTTTCCTATTATAATCCCTTCAAAAATCTATAAAAATTCGTCAGATTTCGATTAAGTCAATTCTAAATGCATTATGATTGGTAAGCTTCCAATAGCCATTCCAATTATTTTTTCCTAAATTATATGATTCACATCCAAAATTTCTCCACTTTTTATAATTTTTAAATGTTAGTTATTTTCCCTAATATAACCGCTTCAGAAATCAATAAAAATTTGTCAGATTTCGATAAAATCAATTCTTAATGCATTGTGATTAGTAAGCTTCCAATAGCCATTTCAAAGAACTTTTACTAAATTATAGGGCTCACATCTTCGTCAGATTTCGATGTATCCAATTCTGAATGCACTGTGATTGGTAAGCTTCCAATAACCATTTCAATGAAATTTTCCTAAATTATAAAATTCACATCCAAAATTTCACAACTTTTTTATAATTTTTAAGTTTTACTTATTTTTCCTAATATACCCCCTTCAGAATCCACAAAAAGTCGTCAGATTTCGATAAAAATAATTCTCAATGCATCGTGATCGGTAAGTTTTCAATATATATTCCAATAAAATTTTCCTAAATTATAGGACTCATATCCAAAATTTCGCCACTTTTTATAATTTTTTGATTTTAGTGATTTTTCCTCGTATAACACCTTGAGAAATCCATAAAAATTCGTCAAATTTCGATAGAATCAATTATCTATCCATTGTGATTGGTAGACTTACAATGGCCATTCCAATAAAATTTTCGTAAATTATAGGATTCACATAAAAAATTTTACTACTTTTTATAATTTTTCAATTTTAGTGATTATTACTTGTATAATTCTTTCAGAAATTATAAAAATTCGTCAGATTTCGATGAAACCAATTCTTAATGCATTGTGATTGGTAAATTTCTAATAGCCATTCCAATAAAATTTTTCTAAATTATGAGAGAAATATCCAAAATTTTACCACTTTTTATAATTTTTATGTTTTAATTATTTTACTAAATACAACATATTCAGAAATTTATAAAAATTCGTCAGATTTCGATTAAGCCAATTCTCCATTCATTGTGATTGGTAAGCTTTCAATAAATATTTCAATGAAATTTTTCTATATTAAAGAACTCACATCCAAAATTCTAACACTTTTTATAATTTTTATATTTTTGTGATTTTTCCTAGTATAACACTTTAGAAAATTCATAAAAATTCGTCAGATTTCGATGAAATCAATTCTCTATCCGTTGTGATTGGTAAACTTCCAATAGTCATTCCAATAAATTTTTCTTAAATTATAAGACTTACATCAAAAATTTTAACACTTTTTATAATTTTTACATTTTAATGATTTTTCCTAGTATAACCCATTCAGAAATACATAAAAATTCGTCTGATTTTGCTGAATGTATTTCTCAATGCATCATGATTGGTAAGCTTTTAATAGCCATTCTAATTAAGTTTTCATAAATTATAAGACCCATATCCAAAATTTTATAACTTTTTATAATTTTTCGATTTTAGTGATTCTCCCAACTTTTTAGATTATATTCGTCAGATTTCGATAAAGATAATTCTCCATCCATTGTGATTGGTAAGTTTCCAATAGTTATTCCAATTAAATTTTCCTAACTTATAAAACTCTTATCCAAAATTTCACCACTTTTTATAATTTTTTGATTTTAGCGATTTTTCTAGTATAACATGTTCAGAAATCCAAAAAAAATCGTCAGATTTTAATGAAGGCAATTCTCTTTCCATTGTGATTGGTAAGTTACTAATAGCCATTCCAATACAGTTTTCCTAAATTAAATGACTTAAATCAAAAATTTCACAATTTTTTATAATTTTTCGATTTTAGCGATTTTTCTTCTATAAAATTTTCAGAAATCCATAGAAATTTGTAAGATTTCGATGAAATCAATTCTCTATCCACTGTAATTGGTAAACTTCCAATAGCACTTCCATTGAAGTTTTCTTATATTATATGACTCAAATTCAAAATTTCAAAATTTTTATAATTTTTCAATTTTAATGATTTTTCCTAATATAACACCTTCAAAAATCCAAAAAAAATCGTCAAATTTCGATAAATCTAATTTTCTATCCATTGTTATTAGTAAGTTTTCAATAGCCATTCCAATAAATTTTTCCTAAATTATAGGATTCTCATAAAAAATTTCACAATTTTTTAAAACTTTTCGATTTTATTGATTTTACCTAATATAACACCTTCAGAATTTCAAAAAAAAATTAAGATTTCGATAAAAACAATTTTCTATCCATTGTTATTGGTAGGATTTCAATAACCATTCCAATAAAATTTTTTTAAATTTTAGAAATAAAATTTAAAATTTTACCACTTTTTATAATTTTTAAAATTTAGTTATTTTTTCTAATATAAAGCCTTTAGATATCTATAAAATTTCGTCAGATTTCGATGAAACCAATTCTGAATAAATTGTGATTGGTAAGCTTCCAATATCCATTTCAATGAAATTTTCCTAAATGATAGTACTCACATCCAAAATTTCACCCATTTTTATAATTTTCAAATTTTAGTTATTTTTCCAAATATACTGCATTTAGAAATTCATAAAAACTCGTCAGATTTTGATGAATCTAATTCTCAATGCATCGTGATTGATAAGCTTCCAATACCGATTCCAATGAAATTTTTCTAAATTATAGGACTCACATACGAAATTTAACCAATTTTTACAATTTTTCGATTTTTGTGATTTTTCCTAGTATAACCTTTTAAGAAATACATAAAAATTTGTCAGATTTTGATAAAGGCAATTCTAAATGTATTATGATTGGTAAGATTCCAACATTCATTCCAATGAAATTTTTCTAAATTTACATCCAAAATATCACCATTTTTTATAATTTTTCGATTTTAGTAATTTTTCCTGCTATAACACTGTCAAAAATCTATATAAATTCGTCAGATTTTGAAGAATCCAATTCTCTATCCATTGTGATTGGTAATATTCAAATAGCCTTTCAAATAAAGTTTTCCTAAATTTTAGGATTTTCATCAAAAAATTCATAACTTTTTCATAATTTTTCGATTTTAGTGATTTTTCCTAGAATAACATCTTCAGAAATCTATAAAAATTAGTCAGATTTCGATTTAACCAATTTTCTATCCATTGTGATTGGTATGTTTCAAATAGTCATTCCAATAAAGTTTTACTAAATTATAGGATTCACATCCAAAATTTCACTACTTTTTATAATTTTTAAATTTTAGTAATTTTTTCTAATATAATACGTTCAAAAAATCATAAAATTTCGTCAGATCCGATACCCATTCCAATAAAGTTTTCCTAAATAATAGTACTCACATCCAAAATTTCATCTCTTTTATAATTTTTAAATTTTAGTGTTTTTTCCAAGTATACTGCCTTCAGAAATCCATAAAAATTCGTCAGCTTTCGATGAATTCAATTTTCAACCCATCGTGATTGGTAACCTTTCAATAGCGATTCCAATAAAATTTTTCTGAATTATACGACTCTTATCCGAAATTTCACCACTTTTTATAATTTTTCTATTTTTGTGATTTTTTTCTATTATATCCTTTAAGAAATCTATAAAAATTCTTCAAATTTTGATGAAACCAATTCTAAATGCATTATGATTGGTAAGATTCCAATGTGTATTCCAATCAATTTTTCCTGAATTATAGTACTCACATCAAAAATATCACCACTTTTTATAATTTTTCACTTTTGGTAATTTTCCCTACTATAACACTTTCAGAAATTTATAAAAATTCGTCAGATTTTGATAAACCAATTCTCTATCTATTGTGATTGGTAAGATTCCAATAGCCATTCAAATAAATTTTTCCTAAATTATAAGATTCTCATCAAAAATTTCACGTTTATAATTTTTCGATTTTAGTGATTTTTCCTAATATAACACGTTCAGAAATAAATAAAAAAAAATCGTCAGATTTCGATGAAAATAATTCTCCATCCATTGTGATTGGTAAGTTTCCAATAGTTATTCCAATTAAATTTTCCTAAATTATAGAACTCTCATCCAAAATTTCACCACTTTTTATAATTTTTTGATTTTAGCGATTTTCCTAGTATGACACGTTCAAAAATTCAAAAAAATTCGTCAGATTTCAATAAAGGTAATTCTCGTTTCATTGTGATTGGTAAGTTACCAATAGCCATTCCAATACAGTTTTCCCAAATTAAATGACTTAAATCCAAAATTTCACAATTTTTTATAATTTTTCGATTTTACCGATTTTCCTTTTATAAAATTTTCAGAAATCCATAAAAATTTGTAAGATTTCGATGAAATCAATTCTCTATGCATTATAATTAGTAAACTTCCAATAGCACTTCCATTGAAGTTTTCTTATATTATATGACTCAAATCCAAAATTTTAAAATTTTTATAATTTTTCAATTTTAATGATTTTTCCTAATATAACACCTTCAAAAATCCAAAAAAAATCGTCAAATTTCGATAAATCTAATTTTCTATCCATTGTTATTAGTAAGTTTCCAATAGCAAATCCAATAAATTTTTCCTAAATTATAGGATTCTCATCAAAAATTTTACAACTTTTTATAACTTTTCGATTTTATTGATTTTACCCAATATAACACCTTCAGAAATTCAAAAAAAAAATTAAGGTTTCGATAAAACCAATTCTCTATCCATTGTTATTGGTAGGATTCCAATAAAAATTTTCTAAATTTTAGAAATAGAATCTAAAATTTTACCACTTTTTATAATTTTTAAATTTTAGTAATTTTTTCTAATATAAAGCTTTTAAATATCTATAAAATTTCATCAGATTTCGATGAAATAAATTCTGAATAAATTGTTATTGGTAAGCTTCCAATAGCCATTTCAATGAAATTTTCCTAAATAATAGTACTCACATCCAAAATTTTACCCATTTTTATAATTTTTAAATTTTAGTTATTTTTTCAAGTATACTGCATTCAGAAATCCATAAAAATTCGTTAGATTTCGATGAATCCAATTCTCAATTCATCGTGATTGATAACCTTCCAATACCGATTCCAATGAAATTTTTCTAAATTATAGGATTCACATCCGAAATTTCATCACTTTTATTAATTTTTCGATTTTTGTGATTTTTTCTAGTATAACCTTTTAAAAAATCCATAAAAATTTGTCAGATTTTGATAAAGGCAATTCTAAATGCATTATGATTGGTAAGATTCCAACATGCATTCCAATGAAATTTTTCTAAATTATAGGACTTACATCCAAAATATCACCACTTTTTATAATTTTTCGATTTTAGTGATTTTTCCTACTATAACACTTTCAAAAATCTATAGAAATTCGTTAGATTTCGATGAAATTAATTCTCTATACATTGTGATTGGTAATATTCAAATAGCATTTCAAATAAAGTTTTCCCAAATTATATGATTCTCATAAAAAATTTCATAACTTTTTTATAATTTTTCGATTTTAGTGATTTTACCTAGGATAAAATCTTCAGAAATCTATAAAAATTAGTCGGATTTCGATTTAGCCAATTCTCTATCCATTGTGATTGGTATGTTTTAAATAGTCATTCCAATAAAGTTTTACTAAATTATAGGACTCACATCTAAAATTTCACCACTTTTTATAATTTTTAAATTTTAGTAATTTTTTCTAGTATAATACGTTCAGAAATCCATAAAATTTCGTCAGATCCAATACCCATTCCAATAAAATTTTCCTAAATAATAGTACTCACATCCAAAATTTCATCTCTTTTTATAATTTTTAAATTTTAATGTATTTTTATACTACTTTCAGGAATCCATAAAAATTCGTTAGCTTTCGATGAATTCAATTTTCAACTCATCGTGATTGGTAACCTTTCAATAGTGATTCCAATAAAATTTTTCTAAATTATAGGACTCTCATCCGAAATTTCATTACTTTTTATAATTTTTTGATTTTTGTGATTTTTCCTATTATAACCTTTTAAGAAATCTATAAAAATTCGTCTGATTTTGATAAAACCAATTCTAAATGTATTATGATTGGTAAGATTCCAATGTGTATTTCAATGAATTTTTCCTGAATTATAGTACTCACATCAAAAATATCACCACTTTTTATAATTTTTCACTTTTAGTAATTTTTTCTACTATAACACTTTCAGAAATCTATAAAAATTCGTCAGATTTTGATAAACCAATTCTCTATTTATTGTAATTGGTAAGATTCCAATAGCCATCCAAATAAATTTTTCCTAAATTATAAGATCTCATCAAAATTTTCACTTTTATAATTTTTCGATTTTAGTGATTTTTCCTAATATAACACGTTCAGAAATAAAAAAAAAATCGTCAAATTTCAATGAATATAATTCTCCATCCATTGTGATTGGTAAGTTTTCAATATTTATTCCAATTAAATTTTCCTAAATTATAGAACTCTAATCCAAAATTTTACCACTTTTTATAATTTTTTGATTTTAGCGATTTTCCTAGTATGACACGTTCAGAAATTCAAAAAAATTCGTCAGATTTCAATGAAAGCAATTCTCGTTCCATTGTGATTGGTAAGTTATCAATAGCCATTCCAATATAGCTTTCCTAAATTAAAGGATTTAAATCCAAAATTTCATAATTTTATATAATTTTTTGATTTTAGCGATTTTCCTTTTATAAAATTTTCAGAAATCCATAAAAATTTGTAAGATTCGATGAAATCAAATCTATATCCATTGTAATTGGTAAACTTCCAATAGCACTTCCATTGAAGTTTTCTTATATTATATGACTCAAATCCAAAATTTTAAAATTTTTATAATTTTTCAATTTTAATGATTTTTCCTAATATAACACTTTCAAAAATTTAAAAAAAAATCGTCAAATTTCGATAAATCCAATTTTCTATCCATTGTTATTAGTAAGTTTCCAATAGCCAATCCAATAAATTTTTCCTAAATTATAGGATTCTCATAAAAAATTTCACAAATTTTTATAACTTTTCGATTTTATTGATTTTGCCTAATATAATACCTTCAAGAATTCAAAAAAAAATTTAAGATTTCGATAAAACCAATTCTCTATCCATTGTTATTGGCAGGATTCCAATAGCTTTTCCAATAAAATTTTTATAAATTATAGAAATAGAATCTAAAATTTTACAACTTTTTATAATTTTTAAATTTTAGTAATTTTTTCTAATATAAAGCCTTTAGATATCTATAAAATTTCATCAGATTTTGATGAAACTAATTCTGAATAAGTTGTGATTAGTAAGCTTCCAATAGTTATTTCAATGAAGTTTTCCTAAATAATAGTACTCACATCCAAAATTTCACCTATTTTTATAATTTTTAAATTTTAGTTATTTTTTCAAGTATACTACATTCAGAAATCCATAAAAATTCGTCAGATTTCGATGAATCCAATTTTCAATGCATCGTGATTGATAACCTTCCAATACCGATTCCAATGAAATTTTTCTAAATTATAGTACTCACATCCGAAATTTCATCACTTTTTATAATTTTTCGATTTTTGTGATTTTTCCTAGTATAAACTTTTAAGAAATCCATAAAAATTTGTCAGATTTTGATAAAGGCAATTATAAATGCATTATGATTGGTAAAATTCCAACATGCATTCCAATAAAATTTTTCTAAATTATAGGAATTACATCCAAAATATCACAATTTTTTATAATTTTTCGTCATTTTCCCTACTATAATACTTTCAGAAATCTATAGAAACTCGTCAGATTTTGATGAAACCAATTCTCTATCTATTGTGATTGGTAATATTCAAATAGCCTTTCAAATAAAGTTTTCCTAAATTATAGGATTCTCATCCAAAATTTAATAACTTTTTTTATAATTTTTCGATTTTAATGATTTTTTCTAGTGTAACAGTTTCAGAAATCCATAAAAAATTTTCAGATTTCGATAAAACTAATTCTCTATCCATTATGATTGATAAGTTCGCAACAATAATTCCAATAAAATTTTCCTAAATTATAAGACTAAAATCTAAAATTTCACCACTTTTTATAATTTTTAAATTTTAGTCATTTTTCCTATTATAAAACCTTTATAAATCCATAAAATTTCATCAGATTTTGATGAAACTAATTCTGGATGCATTGTAATTGGTAAGTTTTCAATATATATTTCAATCAAGTTTTCCTAAATTATAGGACTCGTCCAAAATTTCACAATTTTTTATAATTTTTAAATTTTTGTGATTTTTTCAAGTATAATACCTTCAGAAATCCATAAAAATTCGCTAGATTTCAATGAAATAAATTCTCGATACATTGTGATTGGTAAGCTTCCAATATTCCTTCCAATAAAGTTTTCCTAAATTATAAAACTTACATCCAAAATATCATCACTTTTTATCATTTTTATCATTGTATTGAAGTTTTCCTAAAGTATATGGCTCAAATACAAAATTTCAATACTTTTTATAATTTTTAAATTTTAGTGATTTTTTCTTGTATAATGCATTCAGAAATACATAAAATTTTGTTTGATCTCGACGAAACAAATTCTGAATGAATTATGATTAGTAAGTTTCCAATAGTCATTCCAATGAAATATTCCTAAATAATAAAACTCACATCCAAAATTTCACCATTTTTTATAATTGTTAAATTTTAGTAATTTTTTCAAGTATAATACTTTAAGAAATTCATAAAAAATCGTCAGATTTCGACGAAAATAATTTTCAATGTGTCGCGATTTGTAAGCTTACAATAACTATTCCAATGAATTTTTCCTAAATTGTAGGACTCACATCCAAAATTTCACATTTTTTATAATTTTTCGATTTTTGTGATTTTTTCTAGTATAAATCTCTTAAGGAAATCTATAAAAATTCGTCAGATTTTGATAAAACAATTCTAAATACATTGTGATTGGTAATATACTCATATAAAATTTTCCTAAATTATAGGATTCAAATACAAAATATTATTTTTATAATTTTTCGATTTTAGTGATTTTTTCTATTATAACACTTTCAGAAATTAATAAAAATTCGTCAAATTTCGATAAAACCAATTTTTTATCCATTGTGATTTGTAAATTTGCAATAGTCATTCCAATAAAATTTTCCTAAATTATAGAATTATCATCCAAAATTCCACAAGTTTTTATAATTTTTCAATTTTAATAATTTTTTCTAGTACACCACCTTTAAAAATTTATAAAAATTTATCAGATTTTAATAAACCAAATTCTCTATCGATTATGATCGGTAAGATCCAAATAATCATTTCAATAAAGTTTTCATAAATTATAATTTTTTTTTAATGTATACCCATGAACACGTGTCATCTCCAACAGCAGCATGCAAATCTTTCTCTACACTTGTTTCCTACCTGTGAATGTAATTATCCTTTTCAATTACTCTTAATGATATCAAATATTCTCATTTACATTGATAATCACTATAATATTTACATCTTGGAAGATTATATTATTGGAGAGTTGCTTGGCATATAGCATTGCTTCATAAAACTTGTTACTTCACATAAACTCAAAGAAATGGGCATAAATTACACTGGATTGCAACTCTTCCACTTCCAATTTTTACATTGTAATGGCCTCTGCATTGCTATTGACCAATCCAAAAGGAGCAGCTATATTTTGCAGATGATCCATTCCAAGCATACAAAAGGGGTAAAGAATATACATTTCAAAACGATGCTATATGCAATTCAATTAGATTTTCTTCTGTACAGGCTTTAGTCTCAAACTATTGTGATTCTATAACCAACATATCCTGGTAAACTTTACACTTCACACGATGCTAAATTTTAGCTTTAGCCATTTGATAAATAATAGGATGGCAATGATAGCCACAATCTGCAGAGGGGGGAAAAATGAATTAGAAAATCATAAAGATCAGGCATAAACTTGACACTTCACAAGTTAACGTAACATCCAGACTCATCTCCAGTTTATTTCGGTTCATGCAGACAGATAATTGCACTCCTTTGAATTTCCTCGCCAGAAGAAAAGGTACATGAAGGCTATCCTTCACCTAAGACCTAAGGATTATTCTTTTAGTCTGTAAAATCCTCTTTTGCTTGCCAAGTTTGGCAGATTGGTCTGAGAAAATGTTCTCAAAAGAACCAGTTTTTCCTTTTAAATTTATTAATTAAGCATATCAATTATTGAGCACAAAAGAACTCTCAGGATTATTGGTTGAGAATTGCTAATCTACTCTTGCCCCGAAACTCAACAAGTAAAGGCAACATATAAATCCAATGCTTTACCTTTTCAATAGCTAATGCATTTTTAGGCAGAAGATTCTTATGGAACAACTTCAGCTTCATAAACCACAATCTAATCTCCAAAGGGGTGCTGAATTACCATATCAATGGGAGCTGCTACCAAAAGTCGAACTACGAGGTACTGATGCAGGGACTTGTTGGGGAGACCACACTTCTCTAGAGATTACTTCACCATGGGTTGCATCAGTCCCTGGCGCATATGGCTTTGTCACAATATTTTTCAGCACGTCCTGAATGAAATGATAAAACAATATGACTATTAAATGAGAGAAAACAGATAATTATTATACGAGGAAAAAAATAAAAATCAACCATTAAACCAGAATGCTTTTATACCATGCATAGTAACTCTATGTAGGCCACAACTTCAATCAGTAAAATATAGACTTAAATTTAGGCTCCAAATAATCAAGCACCATTATTAGTTTACAACATCAAATATTTGGTAGTTCTTAACAATCCCAAGCTTTCTGACATCTGCTTAACTAAAGACTGTAGAAAAGTAAAAAGTGTGTTTAGATAAAGAATCATAAAGAACATTGACAAATGGAATTAGATACTGAATTGGATACTAACCTTTGAAGAGTGCTGTCCGTAAGTGTTCAGTGCTCGGTCAATCGAAGAGTAGACCTCAAGAGCTTGATCAGAGTCACGGCTGCATTTTATTGCACGAGCTTGTTCCTTTGCATCTGTTGGCCTACTCCTTAAGTAAAGAATCAGACGTGAATGTGGAGCATTTGGGTGGTCTTTCTTTCCATGAGTCAATTCCATTGTCACCAACTCGTCCCATAGCACATCCCATAGCACTGAACATGGATCCCTGGCTGCACTGAACTTCCTCTGAGCAATAATATTGGAGGGTTGCTGAAAATAACAAAACCATATCTTACTCATGCTAAACCCTAAAACATCAAATGAAATGGACAACTAAAGACTTGAAGCTGTATTTTGTTTCTAATCAAATAAACTTACTTGCAATAACATTACTCTACGATGCGTCACTACAACAATTTTTCCTTTAGGTAGCATAAAGTGATCTTCATAAGCATCAGATAAGGCAAACTTTCCACGTACTTTAAAAAGATCAACCTGACCGAAAAATGAACCTGACTCTGCCAACTGCAATATAACCTTCATGATGAAAAAAAAATGGAGCCTCAGAATGACAATTATGTAAAATAGCCAAAATAATAGCATCTATGGCAAAAAGAATCTACAAGTCTCAGTGCCGTGTTTACATGTAGCTACTTCTGTTATGAGGAAGCGTATACAAGCCCAGGAACAAATTTTGCAAAGCCTCAAAATAGGCAAATCAAAAGTGAAAATACAAGCAACTTTTGTACACAACTGCAGAAGTACCTGTCCTTGGGCTTTGTACTCATTGTAAGGTCGAAGCAGATTATCACCGCTAATTGCACGAGGCAGTCTCCTACGAAGGAGTTGCTCCTCTGAAGTTAATGCAGATGCTAACTTCATTCTCATAGCATTGGCTCCCTCTGTAGTCTTTGACAAAAGATCCAAAACCCCACTAACAGGTTGGGCAGCTGCACCTATTATTCCTTTGCCAACACCCTGAACAAAACCCTCAACACCAGAACTTTTTGCCCCTTCAAGAGGCTTCGTTAAAATGCCAGTGACTCCTCTAAATAAGCCTTTTGCGAAAGCTCCACCTCCCTCTCTGATAACATCACCAAGGTCCTCTACACCTTTATTATCCTGCTTCAGAAAAAAAAGTAAAGTTCAAGGGAAATTCACAACAGATCATTTCAAAAATAGCTAAAAAGTGCAGAACAGGTAGAGAACAAAAACTGTAAAAATGAGCATATAAAATAAACATTATTGATATCTTATCCTAGCCTAAACAAAATAGAAGCCCCCCACATCATGCATGTTGGAGAAGTCATTAAATTACATTGAGCTTCAACCAAATACTTCATCGACTAAACTCCATTTGAATAAAACAAATGATGATCAAAGGTAAAAAGAAATTTGTCTAGATTCCTTCGTGGCAAGAGCTGAGTATAAATCTTACTGAAGCAGATCATTCATCTGAGCATACTTGACATTTGTTAATCCTTATAACGTCCCATCATGTGTTTTTATGTGGAATAAAATTGCAAAAAGGAAGTGAGTGTGTGAACAGATCATTTAGAATGCAATCAACAAAACCAAAACTAACACACGAAAACCATAAAAAACTGTCACTATACTAAAAAGTACAAGTTCCTATGAAGAAAATGAACTTGAGCCTAACTCAACCCCAAACGTTAGCTTGTGAAATGAGGATTGCCCAAGCCTTTATAAAGAGTATTTTAATTTTATTACTAGTCGATGTTGGATACTTGACACACCCCTCTTACACCCAGGGCCGAACACAAATGTGAAGTTTGCAAGATTGGGCACCTGCGAGCCCCGCAACATAAGGACTAAGGACTAGTGGCTCTAATACCACGTGAAAAAAATGGATTTGGACCTAACTCAACTCCAAAAGCTAGATTGTGAAATAAGGATTGCCCAAACTTTTACAAGGTGTATTTCATTTTTATAACTAATCGATGTGGGATACCTAACAGTTCCAAACAAATTTGCTTTACAGCAGAAGGAATCAATCCTTTTTTTTTTTGTCTCTCAGAAGCATATGTTTAAGCAGTAGAAGTACATAAGTTCACAACTTTAAATCAACCACTTCTGTTGCTGCATAGCAAATTAAAAACAATGAGAAAAATGTAGTGATCAATAAAGTCTTTGACAAAATGCTTTGTGCTTTCTAGTACATTTGATCATTGTGCATCTTCAAGTCAAGGAGCAGCAGTAATAAAAATATGGTTCTTCAGTGATGCAGTAATTAAAAGACGAGATCATGATTTTTTTAATAAGATACCTGTCTCTGACGACTTTGGATGAATTTTTTGTCCATCGATAAGGCAGCTACACCTTTACTCATATGTCCAAGTGCACTGCTAGCATTACCCAATATATCAACACCAGAGAGCAGTTGAAGCGGTTGACCAAGAAGATCCTTTTTAACATTTGAAAAAGCAATGCTAATCATAGCACTCTGCCTCATGCAAATGTTCTCATGAAACCTTTGGTTTATCCTCACCTAAATTAACATAAACAAGAACAATACATTCAATTTTTAAATTATAGCCAAAGAAAGGAAAATCAGCAAATGGATCAATATCAATATCTTAAGACTTGAGAGCATAGAAAAGTCTCTCAAGTCACACTACCCTTAAATTGGTCTATCAATTGACTATGTGACAGAAAACTCAATTCGGAATACCAAACAATTTGGAAAAAAATGATACAATTCAGATGCAGATCCCAAATACATGTCCAGCACAATATATCAAACTAATAATAGCATTGAGCTTAACAAGAGCTTCCAAGATGCATTAAAAACAACCACAAGACAAAAGTAACCAAAGAATTCCACATTGCTGTGAGCACTCTGCTCTTGTCTCCAACTGGTAAAAGGACTAATCAAATGGGCTCTATCAGAGTTTGAAGACAACAACAATAATAATAATAATAATAATAATAATAAGGAACTACTGGCAGGAAACTATCCCAAACTTACAGGCATATTTTCCATGTTTCCCAAAGCAGTCATCAAGGACGACCAGAAACCAAGGACTCCTCTAGGCCGTTGACCAGGTGACATAGCCATTGACACTTTGAATCGAACTTCTGAGATGCTCAGGACACTGCGATTTCATGAATTTATTTGAGAAAATGAAGCAACCAGAGAAGGAAGAAAACACAACAAATGTTTAAAGACAGTGTATGCATACCCAATTTGAATGATTGGATCAACTGAAACAGCAGTTGTTCGAGAATCATATAACCTACTAAGATCAACCTGTTGGATCATCTCATGAAGGCGCCAAATAATAGGTTCATGAATGTTTATTAAGAAAGCAGAACTGTCAGGTCCCTGATAAATGCCAATAAGATCAACAAAATCAAAAAAATGGAAAATAAACAGCAGCTGTAAAGTAAAAAGATTAAAGGGCAAGACACTCACATTGAAACCAATATATGGATAGACACATAGGTCCAAAGAACCATTTGATTGCATTGTCATTGAAAACTTCAAGATATAATCTGTCTCTTCCACAACTTTCTGAGGCCTAAACAGAACTGGTGTTGGAGTCAATGGCAACTGATTATCCAACTGTAATCCATGCATTCTCAATTTGAACCTATAATAAAGGAAAAAATATAAATAATTTTTTTTTTGAAAAAAAAAAAGCAGCAAGTTGCAAATTTCAGTAGCTGTGACAATCAGATTTGAAGAACATAAAAATGGCAGGTCTTCTCTTCTTCGACAATCCACGTCATCCTATTCCCTTAAAAACACACAAGCAAGAGTGCACACCAGATGGTGCTCTGCTGGGAGATATCTAAACTAGACAAGTTGTTCTAGGGAAAAAAGAAAAATTTTAAATGCATATCCTACCTACTCAACCCAGATCCCAGGCCAGTAGAATATGCAAGAAGAAGATTCCGCACTGAAAAATATAAAACTTCCTCTGGTGTGTGGTCAATAACAGATATTCCAAGCTCCGAAAGCTCAAGAACAACATGAAATTCACAATCTGTGGTCAATGACAATTGCAGTTGTTCAGAGACACTTCTACCGAGCTGGGATATCTGCAATGGGGCTCCTGTGACTGTGCTTGCTGTAGATTCATTTTCTGGCATCCAATCACTAATCTTAACAATATTTAATTTGTCCTCCTTCACAATAGTAATGCGCAAAGCTCTAGTAGGTCCACCACCCATGTGTATGGGTAGGTTATCAGAAATCTCATCAATATTGTATATCAATGACTTTGATGGGTCAGTTCCATCAACAAAGAGTTCCAAAAGTCGTCGTCTGCCAAGATCTTCCCACAAGAATGAAGCAGCAGCGCCAGGAAGAAGAAGCTTCCATGAATCACCGACACCATCAACTTGTCGAAAGCGAATGGGTAAGAACCATGAACGATTTTCAATCCTGTTGTAGGAAGTTAACCATTAGTACCACCTTAAAAAATGAACAGAGCAGCAATTCATTCATAACAAAACAAATCTTAAAATCTGTTGGTTTACAACTTGAGAAATTTCTGGTTTCCTAAAATAGTTCGAAAAGCAAAATAAACAATATTTTGTTACCAAGCTATACAAATTTAACTCTCCTATTGTTCAACATAATTATTTGATAGTAGGCAAGCAAAGAGAATTGAAGGCTCAAATGAAAATGCAATCCTGTGGAGTTCACAATATGTGCATGCACATTCACAAAGAAAAAAAAGCATATACATTGATAAAAGATTCTAAAAGCTTGACTAACAGATTACAAGAAACTGTGGCAGAGGATATTTCAACCTGTAAGGACTGGACGAGGAGTTTGGACGAAAAATAACTTCATAGCGTGAGCTTTTTGCACCACTTCTTACTTGTACCCTCAACTGCACTTCATTACCTCCAGTATCTTTCTTCAAAGAAACACGCATCATACCTTCACTGCGAACACTAAATGGTGTGCTCCAATTGCATCCATCCACTGACAGCTAAAAGGAAAAAGTAACAAGTTAAATTATCTCCATACATTCAATACCAGATAAAATGGAACTGCACAAACCTTCAATAGCTCAACGTTGGCAGAAGACTGCCATCCAAATGATTTTGGAGGATCAGTAGGATCAAACCATTGCAAAAGCTGTGTATCGCACTGTCGTAGACAGAGTCTGAAACCAACCCTATTGGTAAACAAGGTGTGCGGCTGAAAATGAATGACCTGAATATCATCCAATTTATAGCTGTTACTTAAATATCCAATATCAGTTCCAGAAACATACAAAATAACCACAGCTTTTTAGTCCCATATGATGCACTTAATTTTTTCAGACCCACAATGTAGTACTCTGGTATTAAAAAGGTGGTAAATCCTGTGTCATTTGCCCCCTCATATTAACATACTGCTTGTAACAAAATACTAAAAGTACCCACTTCAACATATTCTAGTCCCATAGATTCCAGACTGATGTATGTCTTAGGGTTTGGTTCTCAACACTTACTATAAGATATGTCAGCTACAGTTGAGTGAAATTATGTTAATGTTTGACAGCTGTACTGTAGCATGATTTTAGGTATTTATTCACTGTGTATTATATTATTAGCAATGTATTATCAGTTTCTATGTTATAGCGAAATTTATTGCTTTCATTCCTATTTTAAGTTATCTTCCTATTTTGAAAATCTGGCATACATAACCTAGCATGCACTACACAAAACATTAAGAGGCATTTTCTTCCTCTTAATACTCTCTCACTGTCTCTACCTCAACAACCAAGCATATGACCAAAAGTTCTGCTTCCAAGGTGGATCACTCCAGATGCCGAAACATACTTATACACATCAAATGTTGGGTTCCTTTGAAACTTTTTCAGTCTTATGGCCATGCATGTGGGAGAAACAACAAAGCAAATCCTTGTTTGCATATCACGAGAAACACCAGGGAGAGGCAGCTATGGAGTCGGTTGACTCCTTAGAAACAAATGAGTCAAAAATCAGTTTTTGACTCCAATACCATCATTAGTGTCTTAAAACAGACAATACTAAGGCACACTGCTTGACTCCATGTTAATCTACTCCACTAAACAAAAGTTATGAGGAATGCCTTCGCATACTCCTGCCCAAGCCAAGACATTAAAGCATACAATAAAACCATGCATGATAACAGTTACATTTTATGAATTGGCACACAAATGAACAAAGCAAAAGCAATATATGCCAGCATGTTAGAGTAAAACCTTTGTCCTTCCTGAAGTCTTGAGCAATGCTGAAAGATTATAGTAAGATCCATCAGAACTAAATGCCTTGACGTCAACTCTTTCCTGAAAAGGTTGTAATAATTTAGACCACACTCAAGAAATAAAAAATAACTGAAATCAAGCCACTGGACAACTAAAGTCTCAGCCATGAAATCAGGTTATATGTCCATCCAAGTCACCTTCTTTTCGAGATCAAGAAGAGAAATCCCTGGACTATAAACATCGGAATGACGAGTAGCAACAGCAAGTCCTACACGTGGGGACATATATGCATCTTTCTGAGATGGAAAAAACATAATCCCACCCCGCCTAGCAGAATCTTGTGGAGAAAGCATGCTGGGAAGTGGGCTAGAATCTTCAATTACTTCAAGTACTTGAATATTCCTCTTCGCACCAAAATGGGTCCTTTCCACTGAGCTAGTGGGACTTTTCAATGCTGATTTTGCAGACTTAACTGCTCTGGAGAGAAATATGGAATCAGTATCTGGATTATCCGGTGGCTCAATTTCTACCACTCTATATGCCAATGGCAGAGATGAGTCATTTACTATCCAATATGGAACAAATAATCTAATTGTTTTAGGTGCAGCAACAGTCCCTCCCATGTCTCGATCAATGCTCACACGCAGTCTCCTGCAAACCCAAGAATATGGTCATACCTTATGCTAGAGGTGTGAAATACATATATCTCAGAGAGTCGCATCAGAAGATGCATCAACTTTCATATACTCTTAACCCCAAAATATATAATGACAGAGTAATCAAGAAACCAAAATAGGTAGTTAAAATTTTGTAAATTCATTAATTATTTTACATAGGGCACATATAACAGTCAAAATATAAAACAGATTTAGCAGTTCACGTATTTCACCAGAGAATTTTCTTGCGTGAAAAAAAAAAAGTACAAGAAAAGGATGTTTAAATGAATTTCAGGCCGCTAGGTCCTAATACAATTGCAACAGAAGGAGAAAAAGTAATACCCTCAATTCAAATCAGGTATGCTTTAACCTATTTCATTTGGTTAGCTGCATGCATATATTTAATATTTGAAAAGGAAAAAACAAATTAGTATTGCAATTAAATCTGCAAAATGTGAGGAACCCACCAACCTTTTACTTTGCTGGTGGACCATCCAGAACGATGAGACATGGTCACAGGAAGGAAGATCCAGCACAATAACAGGGTCCTGCCGGTAAAAGTAATGCTTATAAAAATACAAGATACTGGATTACAGATGTAAGATAATATTCGGGGGATAGATTTAGAACAATGATTACCTTTTCCAAAATCCAACCACCTTGGACAAGCAATGAGAGATAGATAGGTTTACGGATATCTGCTGAATATATGTGTGCACCCTCACGTGAAGAGATTATACCATGTTGTCGCTCAACACAATCCTCATTATCGATTTTTTCCCAAACCGTGAATTCAGCAGGGCAAGGAAGTTGGTTTTCCAACTTCAATGGGGAGTTAATTGATATTCTCCAGTCATAAACAGGAGCATTCAGCTCAGTATGAAGAATTGAGGCATCAGCACCAATGCTGAGCCAAAATTGTTTACTAGCAGTTCTGGGAGAACAACAAAAAAGAGCATCCTTCTTCTCCAGCTGATTCAACTTAAAAGAATTTTCCATCTTATTTTCCTGCTTCAAAGTTCCCTGTCTCATAAGCACACCTGGATCAACGGAAGGTTGCTCTTTTCCAAGTGTATAGCCACAACCAAGAGTAACTGCTTGGCCCCATGAATATTCAGGCTGACCTTGGTCAACACAAGGACGAACTTGTAAGCACTGCTCAGAATCCTTGGATGTGCTTTTGCACGGTAAAACAGCTGATAATCCAGGATTTATGGAAATCAAATTGCTATTCATGCTATTTAATCCTTGCCCAGTTAATTGCTGCCTCCTACGAATCCAACGCCTTCTGCGCACATTGTCACGAGCAGATTTAACACCAGATTTTTGAGGAGGCCACTTCAAACTATGAAAATCAGGCCCATAAGCCCAGCCATCACCATCAACAGGAGAAGATTTATCAATAATCCATGCAGACGTCCATTGCCATCCAGGAGGAAGGGAAGGTTCCAAAAAATCCTTCAAAATATAACAAATATCAGGCAAGCTTATAATCCATGTTGTAAAGTAGATAAAACACTAGGGGAAAAAATTCTTTTTCCAAAATTTACTAACATTTGATGAATGTGAGAGGTCCCTGGTGCTCCACCGCCCTGGATAACTTCTAAAGCCAGGCTTGTTACCCCAACCAGAAATAGGATGATAACCTTGATTTTCAAAGATCTCTTCAATCACAATGTTAATGTTGCTTGTCGCCAAAGATGAAATCAAAGGTGTACAACTTAGAGAAATGTCCAATCTAATATCTGATTCATTAACTACTGTTGCAAGACCCCTGAAAATTACATGCTTCTTGCCATTTTTCATGACAACTTCCATGGCAACAAAATCATTCTCTAACAATTTGGGAACCACAGACACTGGAAGCAATGAACGGATGCCCTCCCACACACCCTCTGGACCAAGTCGAACCCAAAAACCTATGTCTCTATGTTGAGAATTCTCAGTTTCTTTATCTTCATGGAAGTTTGATACCATATCCCTCTCAAAATAAGTAGTAGAAACTAATAGACATCCATAATCATGTAATTCTTCACCATTTTCTTGTTGAGCCTGCAAGAGAAAATGATAGAAGCAAAGAAACATATTTACAAGCAGAAACATACAACATAGACAATAAGCAAAAGCTTACCACTACAGACAGTGTTGTCGCACCATGTATAAATTTATTAATAAACAATAGCTCACCCTTCTTCTCAGAGGATATGACACAATATTCTGGGAATTATTGGGGTAATGTAGCATCCTTGCTGAGGCCAATTTCTTCAGTATAACTGTTCCATGTCCCACAGGCAATGAGAGTGCACCAACAACTTCACCTGCATCCAAGTCCAAGTACATAAAACCCTCTTGTATCCATTAGCTCATAACATGTTATATTGATTAATAATCCTCATGCATGAAAGAAAAGGTGGAAGATATTGTCCATCTCTCAGCGCATCAAGGGAAGAAGAGAAAAAAAATAAAAAATAAAAAGAGGGAGGAAGAAGAACAGAGAGAAAAACTGACTACTCCAGAATAGCATTTGATCCACAGTGTAAATGAACTAATGAGCTCTGTGAACAAGCTTGATACTCATTCAACTTGATGTCACTATTGATGCCTCTCTATGATGGTTTACTTGCTCATTCAAATTTTATAGTGTTGATTAAAAACCAGATTAGAATATTAAAAGTTTTTCTTACAGCAATACATTGATACAAAATTGATTCTAGGTTTGTACACCATGACAGCAATGGTGTCCAAAACATTAAGAATTAAATATATTGAAATATACACATATGAACACTGCATTGATGAACTAATAAAAATTGGATGAAAATGTATTGAGTAATAAATCTGGAGGCACTTGCCACCTCTACAAACAGAGAAAACTTCCAACTGGCCTTAAACTTTAAAACCTGGTACTTCAAAAGTAGCCCCTTAATGGGCCTGCCAAAATTTTTCTCATGAACCAATTAATTCAAATACTCTAGTAGTTCAGCTGATGACCTTAATGTCGAACAAATTAAAGCTCAAGCTCTACCAAAAAAGCTGAGACAACTATTAGTTCTGCTCTTGAAAGCTTCCCTAGCGGCAGCAGAGTTCAAGCTCCATTTATAGTGGTAGCAAGCTGAGATTGAACAGCTGAACACCTGGCTTAGCTCAGTTTGGTGACACCCGTAACACTCAGCACTACCATCAGAATTTGTTTTTCATAGAAAAGAATATAAAAAAAAAAAAATTTGTGCAGAATTCCAAAGTTGGTGAAATTTTAGCAATTTTGGACATAAAAACTGACCCAAAAAAAAAAAAAAAGATGGTAGGGAAGAGTTTTAGGAGAAGTGCCAGATACAATAAAGACTTGAAGATAACAGCTAAAATAGGAAATCAGATTTATCAGTGTTTCTTGATATTTTACATAAAGTAAATTTTAATTTAAATGTTGAACCACTAATGATGCATACCTTTTCCAGCCTTCGCTGCAAGATTTGTGACTTCCAGGTCTAACTTAGCCAACCCCTGTTGAAGTTAAAGTGCTTTCAATAAAATAATGTCATCAATTCATGAAAAATACAAAAGGAGGAAAACAAATGTCAAACCATCAAAATTAAGATGGTCTAACAAAGGGATGCAATAAAAAATGTAAAGCAAAAAACAAATATTAAAGGATTTAGAAGACAACTAAAGCAAGCAACTCTGTTCCAAATTCAAAGATGTTGATTGAAACAATTTAGCTGAAGAGCTTATGAGCAGAGCTCACAAAGGGCAGAATTTGAAACTAATTACAGATTTAGAAACAACAAAATATGTCAATCATTTTCAATGCTACATGCTTTTTCTAGAACAAATGACTGAATTCTCAGGTTAAATTATTCAATTAGCAACAACGAAAACAAAAAAGGAGCAACGTCAACAACAAAGTAACATGCACCGAATGGCCATGGAAACCTTTAGTGATTCATGATGAGTAGATAATACCTCTAGCTAAATAATGTTCAATTGGCAGATCAAGCAAGAAACAAATTGGGTCTAGTCACCAGGAAAGCAAATAAAAATGCAAAACAAGCATTTGAAACCCCAAGTATCTTATAACAAAATTGCTGTTAATTGATAGTAACAAATAAGGAAAGGATGTTGTAGTCAAAATGAGTGAGTTAATCAAAAGTACCTTGCGAGGAATTTCAAATATGAAAAGTTCATTCCACTTCGCCAACCCACTATTCAGTTCTCTGTTTGGAAGCACAGGCTTCACACATTTGGTCCTTGCACTCTGAGGAAAATGCTTTTGCTGATCTGTCCCTTGACTATCAACAACAAGGCGTAGAGCACAGAAGAAGTTATGGCTATTACCATCATCAAGAATAGGCAAACCCTGAAAAATAAAAAGATCAATCCTCATTTCCAAATACAGAAAGCAATACTTAGTTTAATAATGCTTAAGATGACTTTAATAATGCTTAAGATGACCTAAATACACTTTTAATAGTTACAACCTTAGCTTCAACTATCTGGATGACAACATAAGCCCGGGCTTCCCTGGGTTCATCTGCAATTTTTAACCTGTCCGAAAATCTTGGAGGCGGAATCCATACAGAAGAAGATCCACCATGATGCAATTCGTCAACTACATTCACATCATCCTCAACCTTTTTCAAATACATATCACACCCAAGTTCATTCTCTATCATTACAGTCTGAAAATCATCTTCATCCAATGCAGAAAATGTTGGATCCTCTTCACGTTTATGATTACAACTTTCCTGCACTTGTGGAAACACTTAGACAGCACTCAGTAATGCAAAGGATTATAAAAAAATAAAATAAAACAAAGCATTATAAATAATTCACCTCATTTAGCTTTATTGCTTTTTGATCAAATTCTAGCTGCTTTCTCCAAGAGAGGACGGTACCCACAAGAGTTTCAAGGTTGGCTGCACTGACATTTACGTTCACAATACTGGTTGCAGCAACACGTATTTTCTTTGCAAGTCTTAATGATGGATGTGCATTGGTGTCATATGTTTCCAACCTTGAAAAGCAAAATCAAATGATATCAAGGATATTAGATCTACTCACAGGTATAATCCATGCACAAATAATGCACTTGAAAAACAGTATAGACAACAGCATTACTTGAAGATCCCATCGAAAGGCTCCACAAGTGGTTCCCATGCTTCTAATTGTGTGTTAAAGCTTGATGCAGCAATAGAGGAAATGAGTACAGCATTCATTGCCTCTAGTCGACCATGAGTGGCAAGCTTAATATTGGTTATTGTAGTGTCAAATAGCGGTGTCATCTGAAAGGGAAGTTACCATAAGAATACAGGGTAAAACAATAATTAACGTCTTAATGTAAAGCTGTTCGAGAGTCCATATACCATTCCACATGAGCTGTCCAAAATAGTTAGAGAGAAGCATCTTAACCTCAGGTCAGCAGTTATATTTTCCCGCAATTTTGGCTTCACAGAATCACCAAGTGCAAATGCTAACCTACTTGAAGGCTTATTAAGATCAGAGCGGGCAAGAAAAGTACAGGCCTGCAGCAACATAGGATGAATGGGCATATCACACTTCCTAAGGTTCTGAAGGATAAACAGATAAAGTATTGTGTCCTAATCTTTAACTATACAGGCAAATAATTAGATGAAAGTATCATAATAATCCAGATAAATATAAAGAAACGAAAAATTAGACCAAGAGTTTCAGTGAATTTTCATTTCAACCTGATTTTCAACTTTCCAAATGCTCCAACACTGAGAGGCCTTTGAGCTTAAAGATCTTGAAATTGGGACCTCAATTATACTTGATTGGTTAACTAGATCCATTCTTGGACAACACAGTGAAGCTATTCTAGGTGCTTCATCTGTTCTAGTGACAACACAACCTAGTGAAGCATAGCCAGGAGGAGCAATTGGATACCAAAAGAAAACCTCATCAACACCTTTTCCCACAAGATGTGCAACTTTAGTAAACTGTACAGGCCTTGAAGAGAATTCAGGATTATCAACCCTAAATATTAGGCCTAAAGCAGGTGGTTCCAAGCTGCAAAGAAGAATCAGTAACACCACATGTAAAGTTGAAATGCAGTGGAAAGAGAAAACAAATGCATAATAAAATTTTCTAACCCTTCAGTAATGCAATCCCCAAGCATGGCATAACCAGTGCGTGCAATAGGTCGCCATATTGAAACCGGTCTCCGTACATCACTGCCCTTGTCCCACCATATCCTCTCAAAATTGGGAGTTGATATGTAAGAATTAGATGCTTTTGAAATTGATCGAATAATGTCCCACCCAGAAGAACTCCCAGTCTCTCTGCCTATTTGTTGACTTTTATATCCACGGTCGGCAGTCGAATCTGAAGCAGTTTCCTTAGATGAAGAATGATGCCGAATCAAGTTCCAGAGTAGAACATGACTCAGATTACAACTATTGCCTCTCGGAGGAAACTCAGTAGAAGAATGGGCATAAAAGGATGCAATAACGTTGTCCATCCGCCAAATACTAAACCCAAAAGCAGATGACAGATTTGGTAACACGCTAAATATGCATTCTGAATATGTTGTGGATGCTACAAGATCAGACCGGAGGCAATAGACAATGTGATTTGGTGGTGGTTGACTCCCTATATGTGCAACACAACCCATTGCTATGTAGCCATCTGGTGCAATAGGCATCCAAAGAGAACAATCACTACCAGCATCAGAATGGCCATCACCTCCAAATCCTAGTATTCTGGAGAATGAAGCAATGAGATTGAATCCAATTGGTTTCCTCACACGCCCATATGTATTACTAACAGCCATAACTGCCTGTGACGGGGGAATTGGCCTGAGACAATGTGATAAAAAAAAATTAAAAACAAAAAAGGAGCTGAATGAAACATGGATAGAAAATTGAAACAAGACAAAGATATGCATTAAAGATTTATGATCAAATTCCAGGTACCAGAATAAGAGAGATGGACAAATATACAATTCAAATAGCATAAGAAAGCAGAATCACAAAACTAAATGCAATAATCATCAAAATTCATCGGGAAAATGTTTTCCCCCAATAAAGTGTTCTCTTCAAACATATATGAAACAATGTTATCTAAAGTCATTAGGCAAACTAACTCAAACATGTATATTTCAATAAGATCAAAGTTTGATGAATTACAAATGTGGCAGCTTCATTATATTTCAAATATACTTTATATCATAAAAAACAAGACTGCATCTAGCATAATTGGCACTCTTCACTACTAATAAAAGTGACATGCTATTAGTTGATGTTGCTAAGGATATAAAACTATTCTGAGGGCCTTCGCTTACAGGTTTGAACTTTAGGTGACGTTGTATCATAATTTCTCAGACCAAAAAGGTCAAATGGTAGTCCATCCACCCAATAATTAATTAAGATTAAGCACAAAATTTGGGGATTGGGGTTCTATGCTAGTCTAGTCTTCATGCCCACTAGGACATTGTGCATGTGGATCCATTCGAGATTTAAACTATTCTTAGGTCCCTCACCCACAAGCTTTAGCTTTTAGGTTGAGTAGTTCTTTGATATAAAATAAATTGGTCATTTTACTTGAACAGAAAGAGTACTTCTCACTTTCCATAACCTAGTATACCATTTGAAGCATGAAGAAATTGTACAAAAAAATTTAGTGACTATAAAATGATGAAAGTACCACTTTGGCAGGAGACTGTAAAAGATGAAAAGAAAGTGTCAACTGAGATTATATTATATTGTCAGCTAATCACCCAATAATGTAAATATAGTACTAAAAGGCGTCACCCAGAAGGAGAAGGAATCTTTATACAAGTAAAGACAAAGTTTACCTTGAAGTCACACAATCCCCCAATATAACATAATTTGAGGGAGCTTGAGGCCTCCAGAACGTAAGGCCATTATGAGGCCCTCTTTCTGCATAAATATCCAACATGATGGTAAGGGTAGACCAAATGATAAAACAAGTCTCATAAGCAATTCCAGAAAATACAGCACCAAGGTGAACAAAGCTGAGATATTAACAAAAAAGATAAAGTATAAATTCATCCACTTAAATAGAACAGAACCTTTTTTGGAGACCCAAATTCTGTCATAGTTAATACAAGGTACCAAAGGAGTAGCATTCCCAAATTGTAATGCTGCAGCTGCCTGATTCTGCAAGTTAAGCAAAAGGGAAATGGCACTCAACGAAAGATGGAAGCAAATATCTGTAGATATCAGAGACATATTTGTTTTCTCCTTCACAGAAGTGTATCCCCCTGAAATATCCACTGGATCCAGAATCATAAGACCAGAACCAGCCTCAACAGTCAAATCCTTCACCAGGGCTCGAATCCAGGTATCACTGTCTTTTGATGCAAACCTATTCAAGAAAAAGTAACAATGTCACAATTGCATGTTCAATCATACACGACAAAACAAACTGAAGAAAATGTTCTCAACCAATTAACTAAATGGCTGATAAAATCATCAGTAAGTTTTGAAAAGAGAAATATTAGCAAATGTGCAGGAAGACTTGAAAAATCAAAGAATGAGTTGGGGGGAAGAAAAAATGCCATTGCCCAACAATAGCTATGTGAATATATTTCAATAATCTTTTATTTCATCAAATTAAGAAACATTGAACTTAGACAATTTTGCCCTCAAAATGTCCTTGAGAACATAAAACATAAAATAACCTGGCATTTAGACACAATTAAATTTCTTTAAAGTATCTAATCTTAAGTTATAAATAAATAACTGTTTCACCAAATAAATCTTAACAAAAGTTTGCGAATTATGGTTTCATTTATATCTTATTTGTTCCTGTAAAGAATACAGAAAATCATTTGTTTATTTACTCCGGAATACAGGTACTTATACACAGATTGCATAGGTTATAGGAGGAAAAAAAAAATCAAATCAAATTCCTATAAGTTAGCTCCCTATTTAGCTTCCTAATAATGTGCATACACTAGGGAAGTCAACTTTACATTCTGTAACAGTTCCCATAAAAAGTCTACACTATTTGTGTTTGCAAAAACATCAAATGCATTCCCATCATTTTCTATGGACAAAAACTAATTATTGAAAGGAAAAACAAAAAAGAACGAAATAATGTGATGGGAAGCAAAGAATCCTCCTACATGACTCAGCAAACTACTACAAAGAAAGGACATGAAAAAGAACATTTGAAAAGCAGTGGATCCCAACTGAAACATCTGGAAGCATGCACCAACACCAATTCCAAAGAACCACATTGCCCTCCAATCTACTATCCTTGGGTAGTCCTGATGATCAGGAAGAGCATGGCATGTCCAGCTGATGTTACCATTTCATTCAAATATAAAAACCTCGCACAAGATTCTTTTCAGAATCAAGCAGTGGTATAGAGGGTAAAATAGTGCCTTCATCTGGCAGATCTATGCTTTTGGGTTGTTACTGTTAATTTAAATGTGCCTAATTGGTATTTTTAAGGATAAAAAACATTGATGTATCCACTATTGCATTTGCTCTTTTACTTTCTAATCTTAGATTTCTATGACTACTATCCAGCAAAGTAAAGGGCAGTTTTAAAAACAGCCATCTCAGTATCAAAAGTAAGTTTCAATTTTTTATTTTGAACCTTATTAAGGACTAATTTGAAACAAAAGACACAGCAAATTGTCAAAAGGGCAGTACTTGAAATGACATTCTTGAGGCATTGACCAGAAAAACCCAAGGTAAATTATCTTGAAAAAAAAAAAAAAGGAACAAGTACTCCTGCTCTCATCTTCTAGGAGTTTAGCTTCCAACTATACAATAACAAAAAGGAACTCAAATAAAAACGCAAAAAGGAAAAATTGCAGCATAACCAACTATTGTTTCTTACATGAAACTCAAATCCAATTTAGCACGGAGAAGCTTTTCACCATATAAAGAATCATCCAATGAAGATTTTGTACCATCATAGAAGGTAAACTCAGGAGAAACAACCTAAAAATGAAAACAAGAAAAGGTTCAATCAGAAAGGGGGGAGGGGGGAAATAAACCTGCTTCGAATTCTTAAAACCAAAGCACTAGCTAGCAATAACATTAACAACAATGCAGCAGCAGCAACAATGATAATAATAACAATAACAATAATCCTAAAAGCACTTTCCCAATTTGTTATCAACAAGACAACAGTAATTATTACATTAAGAACACAATCTTTAAGTTGCAGCATGATGGCACCAAAATCATTAATTATATTCCCATTCTGTAAAATCATTAGTGGGATCTCAGAAGCATTGTTTTCCTGTACCTGCATTTTATTCTTTAAAAAATAACTAATTAAATTACTGAAAAGAAGATGGCTTAACAAGCTTTGTACATATCAGTCTTTACTTGAGTGTTTTCAGGAAAATAAATAATTAAATAAATAAATAATCTAACAGCAATTACTATATAGCCAGCAGCCTTAAATGTCAACTATTTAGACATTTAATGCCACAGCAAGATCAAGTTAATACAACAACATGAAAAAGCAAACAGATTTGCAGCAGATGAGAATATATAAGGCTCCAGAAAACCAAGACAAGACAAAACAAAAAAAGTGATAAAAGATGCACCCCACACCCTCCCCACGCCACACACACAAAAGAAAAGAAAAGAAAAGAGAGAGAAAAAGAGAAAATAAAAGAAAAAAGAGGAAACAATACTCACCTGAGCCTCGAAGGTGAAACTTTGGACTTCATTTGAATCATTTTGAGATTTAGAAGTATTTGAGGTGTCTGATGATTCATGCGTATCATCAAAAATCTCCTTCTCGTCATCAAGTGAAGAATTATCCACCAACACAATGTCAACACCATCTTCTGTGGAGATTGAGTAACTGCTATCATTACTCAAGTATGCATACTTCCTCAAAAGGAACCCATTCTGATGGAATAAGAATAGCAGTGTTATAACAAAGTAGCTTTCAATTGGTTGTGATTAGAAATCAACACAGCACCAACAAGACAACACACACATAAGAAGAAGTCTATTTGTCGAGATTATATTCTGTAGAGGACAACTAAAGAACTAGATAACAGAAAAAATTACTCAAAATTATCATTCTTGGCAGTTTGAGGTTTTAAAAAGTGTGGTTCACATGTACGAATTTTAAAAGGAGACAAGGAAATGAAAATTCTTTAGATTGCGAGATTTAAAGTTGAAAGAATAGAGAATGTTAATAAAAGTTAAATCCAACACTCCTCATTTTGAGAATAATCGTCTCCACCGATACATATACCAATGTAAAAGAGAGAGATAAACAACTATAAACAATAAGATATATACACCAAAAGTTGGAGAGCAGAATTACCTCAATCTTTATATTGACAAATCGCAGCCTCTTCCCCCGTCCAATTATTATAATTGGTCGGAAGTCCTTTATATTGGTTTCTTCACTAAGAAACAGAACTTTCCCACAACCATCATATGTATATTCATCAACTCCATGAGCATCTACAATTAATTGCCTACTTGGAGACAAGTGCACCACATCTTCTCTCTGTCTGTAAACAGGTTCACAAAGTACTATGCCATTGCTTCTACAAATGGGGTCCTTCTTAGGATCCATTGTTTCGTCCCTTCCAGTTATTGCCCCCAAAGCTGGCACAAAAAACTCTCCCACAGCTAGAAGAAAATCTGGTACAACAAGAACACGGGGTTGCTGCACTCGAACCACACATGACTGGGAGGAAACTCGCCATCTATAGTCCATCAAAAACATTGTTGAATATGCTACATCCACATCAAGGCCTGAATCGATGTTTGTCCTCCTAAGACCGCCCCTATTCAGTAGGTGAGGAACACTTCCACCAGGAACTTGCTTAGAAGCATCAGTAGATGATCCAAGCATTAGGCGCATTTCTGCTTTGGTATCAGGACGGAAGTCCAAGATAGAAAATTTAGGAATAGTTATATAGAGATCTGTCTCAGACAAAGAAGATGTGCGGTATGACACCCACAGGCCTTCCAGCTGCAAAACCACACAATAAGACTAATAAGAAAAAACCACTCATAAAAACAGCAATATGCATGCACCTGTATGATGTATCGCATGGGTAATATTTCATCTATATTTAATAAATGAAAAGACTCACAGCAAGATGGGCTAAAGGCGACTCATGAACACCGTTACACAGCTCCAGCAGTGCATAATTGACATCAACAGCCACTACATTAACAGTTTGTGAGAACAGGATTTGACTATTCATGTTGACCTTATCTGCCAGCATCCGCATGGTATCTTTAGGACCATCTCTGCTGCCACGAAAACTTGGAGGAAGCCTGGGCTCTTCATATAAATTCATGTGCATACAATCTAGAATCACATTGTATTCTTTATCAGACATAACACCGTGAAGGAAATCCACCTGCTCAAACATTAATGTGAAGAATTACAACAAAAAGCAACACGCATTGAATAATTTATTTATGTTCAGGACTAAACATCCCAGTTTGTACAATTTTTACAATCCTCTTTTTTTAAGCACTACCTTGTATACACTTTCATGTACTAATTTGCCCAACATTTCTCTTTTTGGTTTACAGACATTTACAATGAAAAAACAAAACAGGTTCACTGACCATTAGCTTCAAGAGAGGCCCTTGTACATGGCACTGAGTCAATGATAACAAGAACAAAAAAAAATTCAGTTTTTCATTTTGCGAAAATAAGGGAAGGCCTACCTTTTTCCTTTCTTTTTACAGAAATAGAAGAAAATATCATTTTATGCAAATAAATTACATCGATACAAAGAAAAAAAATATATCTATTAAAGAATAAAGAAGAAGGTAATGGAAATATATACAAACAACTGGTGCCTATTTGATGCAGAAGACATCACTACTGCACTCTTTGAGTTCATTTATCATCCACAACAATTGAAAGCTCCCTCACAAGCAGGATTTTAATACTTCTACAACAGAAGGCATAAGAAAAGGAAAGAGTGATGATAGGGTGCAGCAAGTCCAACTAATATTACCTTTACTTCAAGAGAAAATGTTGGAACCTTCCTGAACACATCCCGCAAACTGCGACGCACATATATATCTAGTCCTTTTCCTTCCCTTATCATAGGCTTACCTAGAATACCATCAACTCCAATACACATGTTGATTCCCAAAATCTGAAATTGATGACATTGAACTACGATTGAGAAAATGGGAATACTATTCACAGACAATGAACTACAAATATCCACACATAAACACACCTTAGCATGAAGAACGTCCATGTGAACAGCTGAAGGATCTTTCTCAGGGCAACCGTGCCAACTAAATTCATTTGACACCTCTAACTGGCCCAAATCAAGTTGAATGAAACTGCAATCATGACCAACATATATAGAAGTCATGGCATGCAACATTAAGGAGCTGCAATAATGTCAAAACCCCAGAGTTCAAAAGAAAAGCATGAGAACTTCTTATCAGGAACTTCAAGAAAGCACAATATCATACAAGCCAATCACACATGAATTTAAACCCTGTCAAAGAAAAAGAGCCCAACAAAGGTCTCTATTGGCACACAGCATGTCCACTTGCCATATCCAGCAATGACATACTTTTAAGATCAACTAAGATTGCAATTCAGTCGTATGAAAGTTTTACAACAATGATTTTCAGTAAGTCAAGACCAAAAAAAGAAGTTATAAAATAGACAAAGCTTTTGAAACCTTTCATGTTTAGTTCATTTAGCAAGTAACTCCACGTTTTACAAATTTCCAAAATATATTGCAAGTCTACATACTCTCTGCTTGTGGAATTCTTCGGAACAATGATGATTGGAGTGTCAAGTGAGAGGTCCAGCTTCAATGCTGTGGCTCCATCAATTTCATATTTCTGAATTAACCACTCGAAACCTCCAACTTTATCAACAAGTTTTATTGCTTCTTCAGTATGTGGAGTTGCAAGTTCCATAAAGTACACGGTTATCTGTAAGAACATGCATCCACAATGCCATTACTTCAAACAATCATCTATATCATACAATCATCTATATCATACAAATGAAAAGAAAGCAAATAATTAACTTTTTTTTCTTCACCTCTATTATGGCTGCAATTTTGGTTATGCTCCAATTCCAATATATATCATTTACAGAGCAACATTCTCCAGTAACATGCATTTTTTTTTTCTCAAATTCTAAATAACAAGAATTAAAATTATGTAAACCTTAATAATCCCAGCTCTTTTTGTTATTACAGTAAATCCTTAAGAGAGTTTGACTTTCACATTGTTCAGAGATTTCTCTTATGTGATTCTTTCGCAGCATATCTTGTTTGTCATCCAAGGCATCTCTTTATCCATATTTAATCACATTTAGAAGGCAGAAGTAGGGCTTTTGTTTTTTCAGTGCTCCTAAATAGAATTAACACCAACATTCTACTAATGTGATCATGCAAGGATGAATGAGTGAGAGTGAGTGTGTGTGTGTGTGTGTTTTACTCTTACAATAGGGACAAAGATGGAGTATTTCAAAAAGGCATTTTGCATTTGGCAAAAAAGCACAAACTTCTTGGGAAGTATATGTCCTCTGTTCACTACAGAATCTCAGACTCAATATTTACACTAAGATAGGATACTTCTTGGGATTTCTTTTTATGTGTTCAGCTTATGTAGCTTATATTGGTGCTTCTTAAGTTAGCTTGTGCTATGATCAGAAATCTGCTTGTGTTGCCTTATTTGTTCATTTCTCATTTTCATTATCATTCTACATTTCATTTCCTTTACACTTGCTTCTCTTCTAAACTTTAAAAGGATAAACCATTTCATAAATACGCACAAAATCATACAGAAATGAATATACATTTTGAAAATGCAGAGTACATGAAATCCTCAAGCATTTTGAGTGCTATCCACTGAGGCATTGTAATATTCCATTCACACAAAACGAAACAGCAATGAGACACTGTATACAAATGATAATAAGCTCTTACCTCTCGGACAAACCTATAAAGGAAAATAATGCGTACAGCAGATAGTCGACCACTCAGACTGTAATCATATCCTTCATAATCATCATCTTCAGCACTATAAGAATTAAACTTGAACTGGAAAAGGAGAATAGAGCTTTGCATGATTAGGATTAGAAGTTATATAATAGAGTTTTGCATAATTAGGATTAGAAGTTAAATAATAACAGAGCCAACAATGAGCCAAGTGACAACCTCTATAAGGGATTCAAGCCCTGGATTACGTATATCACAAAGCCAACTCCAACAATGATCAGTTCCAAGAGACTTATCACAGAGTCTGAAATTTCCTAATGTGCCTTCAATAGAAAGAGAACTTGGATGGACCTTAAACAAGCAAATAATGTCAAATAAAACAGCAAAGATGGGAATCAATATTCAAAATTAAGGGGAAGAGAACGCCATATCACTAAGGTGATATTTGGACTTTTGCAATTGACAAAATATGAAAGGAAAAACAATAGAGATTAAAAATGCAAAGTTGGGTTATATCCATGATAAACTTCACAAAAGTCTTAAAGTTCAATTACAATACTAAAAAAAGGTGCAAAAAAGGGGTTTCAAAGACAATATTCTTCTCACCTTAAGTTCCAGCAGGAAGCTCTCTTGCACAAGCATAGCAAGTTGAGACCCATCCTCTTTGTTAAGAAAGACAGTGACACTATCAACATTCATGTTAAGATAAAATACAACCCGATTTTTACCATATCCCAGCAACCCTTTAACACGCCCACTGTCTTCAACTTTGTCTTTGTTCATTGAAGATTTATCATCGGAGATTCCAGTCATGTCTGTGCTACTTTGGGCAGGAGTCTCGTGAAGTAGATCAAAGCCAAAACCAATTAAAGCAACAAGAGTAGGTCTATTACAAAAGAATTCTAGTTTGGACATGCGAATGCTCATCTGGGAATTACAAATATATAGATCAGTACAGAAATTTTAAGCGTTGCTAAGAGATTGTAACTAAAATCCTTGATGATGAAGTTTAATACCTGCGTATCTACACCATCATAATCAGATGAAGAGGAGCTCCTGGTTGAAAAGGTAACAGATATAAAATCTAAACTATCACCACCCTCTGCCTCATAAAATATCTCACTAGAAATGACCTTTCCTTGTAGGAGATGCTGTTCATGAATTAAGGCTTGGGCAGATTCAAATTCAGAAATATCACAGACATCTCCCATAACACCAAAACAAGATATATCTATTCTAGGTGAATAGACACCAGAATCTGATACGGACCAAAAATCAGGCAACGCATCCGTAAAAGCATCGTCATCATCATGAGGTACCACAGACACATCTCTCCCTTGAGAATCAACCAAGCTAGGAGATCCAAGTGCCTTTTCATTTTTCAGCACAGAGCAAGCCAAATACTGGGGACTTGTAGACAGATGACCTTGAAGTTCATCTTTAATTTTCAATGAATGCAACTTCATCTTTACTGTCAGGTCACCCTCTGAACGAATCATGTGCACCTGCAAAGCAATACAATTAAATATGAATAGGGACAAATTAAGTTGCAAGAGTTTCCATACTTCAGATACAAGATGGTATATTCATCCACAGATGCATACAGAAACACAGCAGCATACCATGACGTCAAGTGAAGATAAATACCATTGTAAAGTCCCTAACAAGTCTCATAAGCACGCCATGGATATTCATATCTTAGATTCTCAATTCTTTTGTTTCTCTCCTTTTATTATATACACAGTTCGTACAGAGCTTATATTTGTTTCCACAAGATACTTGGTTGTCGAGAATTCTCCTTGTTTTCCTCATCTCCAGAAATTTCTGCTTCATGTTTTTGTTTGGAGTGGCATATTGGGTCCTGTAGGAGATAACTTATCCTCAAAGTATGTATTCTCCTTTCTTTATCTATAAAATTTCTTCTTATAACCCCAAAAAATAAACAAATACACTAACAAAATGATCCTTGCATCTGTGTTCTATCACTTCCACGCATCAGACAGATTTCTCTTAACAAAAGTAATGTAGGAGTTGGGCAGATCATTCAGTCAAATGGCTTACAGTATTTCCCAGAAAAAAGCTAACTCCAAACTCAACATTCATAGCCAAGAAACCAACAATGATAAATACAAATTAACAGCACAAACCTTTCCCCCATCAGCAAGAACCTCAATAATCAGTCTCTCCTCAAGTTTGTCAACATCATCTGTGGTCTGTACAAATGAACAAATGTTGGAGTACTTAATTAGCAAATACTGAAAGCAATATGAAACATAGCAGGTAACTGCAACAAAGTAAACAACCCCAACCTATACCCCATTATAGCTACTGAATTCCTTCACACCTTTTTACACAAAAAATATTTCTGTTTTTTCTTCTAAGACAATGAGTTATATCTAACCTTTCCATATACAAATAACTTCGTCTCCAGAAGTGCCCCATTAAGCACAAGGTCTACTGTTCTTGGATTTAGTGTCTGGGGGGGTTCCCCGGACTGTGCTACAATAGCACCTGTTTCTCCAAGTACATCAATCAATGGAGTAACCTACATAAAATGGATTTCAGCAAAGCACCTAAATTATGAACAAATTTCCTTTAAAATATAATTCTGAATACAAGCAACACCGTACAGAAGCTTGATATGTAGCCTGTACAAGTGCTTTAAACCAAATTGCTTTCTCCTCCTCATTGCAAAACTCTAAGATCCATGTGCTAGAAGACTCCAATGCCTGGGGAAAAGAAAATAATCAGCCAACCTTAAACATGATGACAAAATCCCAGAATCAAAAAGTAGATAGACGCCACAAAATTCCAATACATGTGAACATTCAAAAACTTCAGGAAAAAGTTTGATTAGCTTAGTCCCCAAAAATTAAATAACTAATTACACACCATAGATAAAACTTGCAACCACAGGATAATATTTTTCAGAATTAGACAAAGAGCAAAGAAAATAAAACAAATAAAACACATTGTTGAAATCCCGAGCAAATTAATTCTTTTTCATTAGCACCAACCTCTTCAATTATGATGTTAAAACATGTAATTATTTGAGGTTTTGTTAGGGAACATATTTCAGGTCGAATTGAGGAAAAATACTACTCCCTTCATCCCACAAACATAGCCTTGGTTTCTTTTTTAATTTGTCCCAGAATATAGTCATGTATCTTTATTTATATTATAGTTAACTTGTCAATGTGCAATGTATCGCCACTTATGTGCCTTGTTATCAACAACTATAAGTTATTATTTCTTAGTTTACAAACTAGGATTTTGGGAAGCTAAAAGTGGCTTTTACAACATATAAGCCACTTTTGAAGCAGTTTGGCAAAAGAAGATCAAAAAAAGAATCGGGATCAGCTGGTGGCCGGAAAAAACTATACGTGGGTCACTCGCCGTCGCATGAACAGTAACTCCGATAGATTCTCCTGGCGAGTAGGGCCACGTGCGGCGGCAGTTGACGGCCAAAATCTGGGTAACTGCCGAACAAAGCCTCGGCTTTCTTCCTATTGAGGGCGGTGTCAATAGAGAGGGAGTAAAATTCAACCTCTTGAAACTGCCGAAAACGGTATAATAGAAGGAAACTAAGTGCAAGAGAGAGGAAACTCCAAAATAAAAGCACTAGGCTCTGTTACCGTGAAGATTTTGAGGTAGTTTTTGATTACTTTTTTCAATATTAATAATCAATTTATATAGTTATTTATACAGAAGAATTTAAGTCTAACTAGCAAAGATACAAAAAAGGCAATAATATTAAATCTATACAAATTAGGAACTAAATATATCTGTCAACAAGATGTAATATTTTAATTTATTTTAATAAAAATTTAATATAATATTATTATTAAACAATAAAAACCGTAAAATAGTCATTATCCATATTATAATGGCTTTAGACACATTCAATTCAAACAGAGGCAAAAACTCTTTTGTATAGTTCCAACCTTATTAAATAATTTATCTTAATCAATGTGAAAATGAAACAAGCCTCAAGCTGATATTAGTGGGACTGAGACTGAGAGAATATAAAACAAGTTACTCTTATAAAAAAAAGCAGGAGTGATATTTAGAAATAGTATTTGACCAAGTCATCACATCATCTTGCAGATATGCTGAGACAATTTTGCTACACTATAATCTGCAATGTCTTCTTTCAAGTGAAAAATTCGGCACTATCGTAATAGGCATAAATATTCTGCAATCTTTTTCATACAGAGTATTCATAGCATTAGCACAATTTCATAGTATTAGCACAATTTGATGATCTTGAAATTAACAGATATAAGGCCCCTTCAAATACTTTTCTGCTGATGTGTGCCCATATAGGAAAGCAGAATGGTTGGGGTGCATGTGCTTATTGGGAGCTAAAATAAAGAAAAAACTCATGCTCTTGCCACAACCTCCAACTCTAGAATGAAATTTTTCCTTCTCCCTTCCAAAATATTTGCCATGTTCCATAAAACAAAACTATACAACTTTTGTTGCTCGGGTTTTTCAACTGAAATGAGTTTTATTAAATATGCAACTAGGAATTTCATTTGTCATAACAAAGTACAAAATAAACCTAGAGAATTGGCTGAAGCAATATGCCTCAAAAAGACTATATAACACCAAACCTAAAATACTCACCTGTTGAATGTCCAATCCCCTAGAACATACAGCAATACAGAATGGGGAACCACCAACATTTGATGGAGGAACCTCATTTACCTGTCTCCCAGCCATGCTGAAAAGGTAAAAGTTTTTTTGTTAAGGCATGAAGAACATCCAAACTACATCATACTTGAAAGGGGAAATATCATCAGCAGAAAATAATTGAACCATATAAAACTCAAAGAACACACACACACAAACACAAAAAGAGGAGGGGGGGAGGGGGGGGGGGGGGAGTGGTGGGTGGTCAGAAGTAGAAAGTGAAAATATTTTATTGAAGAATGAATAGTATTGATATTTCTAAATTACCGCAACCTGCCAGAAGCCAAGATCCAGGAAGAATTAAAAACATGAGAAAGATAATCAGAAAGACAAACCTTATGTATCTTTGGTAGCTCTGAGACCTCTGAGACTCCATAGCATAAAGGTAGGATCCAGATAACACTAGAAAACAGGGATGCCATGTAGCCACAGAATTGCCAATCCCCTAAACCAAAAAATTTGATCTAGTAACAACTTATAACTCAAAATTCATGTATCAGCCAACTTACTTTCCTTATAAATAAAAACAATAAGGCATACCTTCCAAACGAGGATTCTGGCATCAGAAGCAATATCTGCAGTACTCCAAGGTGCAATCTGAGTTTGAAAATTATCAATAGCTGACTGACCACAATTTCCCATTGTATCATACAGCATGTTCAATAGTTCCATTAGTCTACAGTATCTTGTTGGTGAAAAGTGAATCCCAAGATTCGGCACTTGAACAGATATGCGTGTTGATGGATAACTTGGGTGAGGCACTTTGATCTTCAAAAAATAGATTTGTAACAATCACCACCAAAGAGTTTCATAGTCTCATTAGTAAAACAAAAAGAAAAACCTTTCTCATAAAATTAAAAAAAAAATGTAAATTGGCATGCAAAAGATACAAGGAATGCAGAAAAGAAAGCAAAAAGAATTTTACTATCTCATGAAATCTCCAATATCTGGTATAATAAGTGAAAACAAACATGTAGTGCACTCAACATATGGAATTAGCAATATCTCAATCATCAACTCTCTTGTGAAAAATGTGAGCATCAACATTTTACTCAAGTAATTTCATTTTCCAACTTCCAAAATTGACAGCTTACATTCAAAATACAGAATTAGCCATAGCTCAATCATTATTTGAGCTTGAAAAAATATGAGCTTCAATATAATGAACACCAATATTCCTACATTAAAATATTACTCCTAAAAGTAAAACCCGGAGTAATTCTTCAATATTGCGTTTTACATTATACTAGTAAAGACACAAACCAAAGCATTATTGTCCTAAAAAAAACAATTTATATCGAAGATATAAAATCAGGTGTTTTAAGAAAAAGAATAAAGAAAAATGCTATACCTGATCAACTATTACAGCCATTCCACACCTATCAATGAGAGAACAAAAGTTGTCTTTTCTTTCTAGCATGCAAGGTGTTGGAGCCTGACCATCAATCTCACTATTTGTGAAGAATGCAGCAATCTCTCTTCCAGAAATGTAAAAACGTGAATAAAGGCTCTGTCTCTGTTTATCAGAGTGACCTTCCTGCAAAAGTAGATATATATATATAAAGCAAATATAAATGAAGTTTAAAAAAGGTATTAATAGATTGAGAAGCATACTGCAGTGCGTAACGTAAAATGACCGAAATCCAAGATAAAATGCATGTCACATTTTGAAGAGCTAGCTGTCTTTATAGGAACCCTGACTTTTGGAGCATCCAAATCGATGTCAAGGGCAAACCTGAAAAAGCCAATCAGACATACAAGTAAGGCAATTTGCACATCTTGCTGAAAACATGTAGCAGGTCAGAGAGAGAGATCATAAGCAGACAAACAATACTAGTAGTAGTAGTAGCAGCAGCAGCAGCAGTAGCAGTATTAATAGTAGTAGTAGCAGCAGTAACAGCAGCAGCAGCAGAAGTAAGTAAAAACCAATCTGCAGCTACTAAGGGTCAAACAACCAAAGATTAATTCAATCAATTACGAGACCCCCCAATGTTGCAGCGTCATCCACATGCTGTATTCTTATTAGTTAATCTGTTAACCAACCACTTGAGCAATTGGTAGTATCCACTGTCCTTAAATAGATACTATTCCATATAGTGGTAAAAAGAAGTATGCAAATTACTTCCCATCTTTAAGGCTCCTATCAGTGACTAATATCAACAAAGAAAAGTGACTGTTCTTGCAAAGTCTAGCTAAAGTTACCATCATGGTATTTCTTTACATTTTTTGATAGAATTTTGGAATATATGCTATTTGCTTTATATTCTTATCTCAGACTTTGAGAGAAGTAGATAGAGAAACCAACAAAATCAGCATACATAACGAATATGAAATACTTCTTTTCATAACAAATATCAAATACTTATTTTGATTAAGTCAAGGTTTAAAAGTTGCACCACTGACCTTCATACATAGGTCTTACTAAAAATTAAGTCAAAAGTAGATATTATTTATAGGACAACCTGTTTAAATAAAAATTGAACAGAAAACTCCACTAAGCAACATTGATTTCTATGCAAACTACAAAGCAGTACTGTAAGGCACATTTTTGCAGCAATAGCACCGGTTGGACCATACAAACATATTATTTTCTTTCAAGTCATCAGCATGGACCAAATTATGTTAAAGGACAACGATGCACCTAACAGGATCTTTCTAGGCTAGCTCCAAACAAATTGGCCCAAATGCCACCATATTCCTACATCATGCTAAGACACAAATATATTAGAACTTTATATTCATCAATCATCCTTACCTCAACATACATGTTGCTTCTATAAAATATACCCATATAACATATCTGACACAATGACTAACTCAACAGCCTCATTTGTCACAATCCCGACCTTTTTCCCTAGAATAATCTATCTTTGAGCTGTATAGATCGCCATTTATATTCAATGTAAGGGCTTCCATTCATTAATGAAATGATTCCAAAACACTGACAAGTGCAAACATTCAGCAACTATATGGAATAACTAAGAAAAATTAATAAAACTAATAATTACCTGCTCTGTTCTTCTAAAACCATCTGAAATTGCTCTTGTGCTCTGCGAGTCACTTTTTCAATCTTCATCTGCACTTGGCATTTGAAAAGTAAAGGATTAGTTCACTGACCATAAAGTGCCACATTCAGTATTTTGACGTCATATACCTGCAAAGCATTTGCAGTTTCCAACACTGCAGCAGGGCTAACTGCATTACTTCTCTTCACGAACTCAAAAAAGTGATCAAAACTTTCCATTAGAACCTGTTGCAGAAAAGAATTGAGGAAGATTCACAAGAAAAGATCAATCAAAAATTGCATGCGAACTAGTAAAATATAAGATACAAATAAATAGCAAAATACCCTCTCAAAAATTCAAAGGCAGCATGAAGTGGAAAATGCATGTTACTATAAATTTTAGTGAATAGCAGATATGATATACATTTTTCTCTAAAGTGTAATATTACGCAAATAGCAAGGATGGAAGGAATACAACTATTAAGCTACTCCCTGTTCTCACTTCTCTTACCACTCTCCACACTCTCCATGACCATTCCTAATTTACCAAAAATTGGCTGAAATTGGCTTCTTTTGCTTTTTTAAATGAACCTTATTGTCGCCTATTTATTTCATTTTGTTGTCACACCTCCCTTCATAAAGATTAGATCATACAACCCAGAGAAAAAAGTTCAAGCAAAGCCTTGTTTCACCACTTCAACTACTCACAAGGAAATCTCTTAACATGAACCAAGAATTCAGGAGGCAATCAATGTAGACATATAGCAATTGCCCTCTTCACCAATTTAAATTTCCAAAAACCTGTTATCAGTAAACATAGAAACATTGCCCCCTATATCCTGAGGATATTCAAGGTGTTACTGCCTCTTTGAATTGTTCCAAGTTGGCCAATCAAACCATTTGAGCTTCTTGAGCCAATAATTTACAAGGTAGCTACTTCTTTTACTGATGAAGCACATAAAACTTTAAAATATAAGGTTCAACTTCTTAAAGAAGCTTTAGTGAAGAAAAAAAAGTTTTGAAATATAAGCTTCAAGTTTACAAAATAGAGGCGCAATTAATCACATAAAAGGCACAACCAGCAAGATGATTGATGTCAGAATAAACCACTTCACCCCTCCTATCCCTCAAAGATTAAGAAATCACCATAACATGGCAAGGAGAAATAGTTGCTGACAGCTTCCAGTCGACATTCTCCCCAACTGGTGAGTGAACAAAACTAGCAGATAATGCATTCACTTTTTGCTCACTAGATACACTCTGAAAAAAATATATGCAAAAACAGCATAAGTCCACTTAAAAGCATGAAATATATGCAGACCAAAAATCTAACTCTTGGTTGTAAAAATATGAATTATTCCAAAACCCAATAAAAATGAACTGAAAAACTCAAATATTAGAAAACAGGAATACATCAAACATTGCAAGAGTTCAAAAAATTAGAAAATTAAAACAAATACTAAAGCTAACTCAACATGGGAAAAAAAAAATAAAGCTCAAGACCATCTTAATTCTCAAAATCTTATCACATAACTGCATCACAATTATCATAGCCAACAAACCTGAGCAAGTGAACCTCCAGGTGCAGATAAACCATAGAATCTCAATAACACATCACAGTGGGTGCTGCGGTTTTTAAACTTTGTTGACACATATAGCTGCTCAAATCTACCACAAATAATCTCAGTCTGATTTATATCGATAATCCTGGCAGCAGCCCGCCCAATAGACACAGTCACCAAATACCGAATCATATTCTGCATGTCCTTTCCTATGTGTGGCATCAACTCTTCATCCTGCTGATAACTAAGTAAATTGTTAATCGCCTGCCATTCTTCTTTAGTCAGTCTTTCTTCTGTTAACCGTGATTCCTTATAAGTGTCGACATCATCAGCATCTTCAGAGTCTGTGTACCTAATGTGAGGTGCAAACTCGAGATAAATATTAAGAAATTTGATAAGACGACACAAGCATGTATTTGATTTCAGAAATTTGATAACACAATCTACAAGCATATATTTCATTAGAGCTAGATGGCCGATAAATTCATAAAAGTGAAATAAAAAGGCAACGAACCATCTAAAAGAAAACCAGCTTTTCTTTTTAAGCTTCCTCTGTTCAGCTGCTTCCTTTGTTTTCACAGATTCAATCTTGGCATGTGCGAGTAACCTAATTCATACAAAAAGAAAACAAAACATTATTAAGATATAGAAAATCTGAGAGCAGAATGAACTGTGCACGGAATTGAACAGATTTATGCAGGTCTTAAACAGCATGCAAAATGCAAAATACTTCAATGACACTTACCTTAGCATCTCTAGAACAAATGTATAATGAGAACTTATTATTGGTCAAAGAAAACTTTACAATCATGCAAATTTGTTGCGTCAAGACCAATTTATCATACAAGTCAGCATACTGAAAACATAGACTGTGATTCAGTCAGCCTTGAAAAGGGTTTAGGATATGATAATCCAACTATTTTAACGAACTTACAAGGGCCAAAGCAATAGCCATCCTGAAGAGTGGACATCAGAGTGACTATCTAGAAGACAACATACAAATAGATTGGAATTCAGCCAGCCCTGAAAGGGGTTTAGGGTTTCGATATGATAATCCAACTATTTAGTGAATCTTGCAAGGGCCAAAGTGATAACCGACATCAAGAATTCAAATGAATTGTATGTCCATCAGACAACACAATTGGTTTTTAAGAAGATCCCTATCAATGACTTGTTGACTTTTGTGGGATGGCATTTGGGAAGGGAAGGACGGGCCTAATTTTGAATTACATTCTGATAAAACATAGATCAACCAAAAAATTATCCATCCCACGTGAAGACCATATTACTTATTATCAGATTGCATGATGCCATTATATAAATATACAACTCGCGCATATTTTCTCATAATGGCTTAGTTCATATGTGAAGGCAGTCCTATTAGAAAGGTTAAAAGTATTAACTTGAGCTGTTATATGGGAAAACTTACTAAAATTAGGAGCAAATTGTAATATTTTAGTCCAGTTCAATGCCAATTTCTTTATTTGAAAAATTTACAAAGTAGCCAATAGCAGTTTGTCTAAAATATCGCTAGGGTGGAACATGCATTCCAATACAACTCCCATCTCATGAAAAATTACATGCACCATTACAACCTTAACAGTGGGTGGATTAGTGGTGGTTGGGGGTGCCGTGCGCACGTGTGTGTGTGTGAGAGAGAGAAAGAGAGAGAGAGAGAGAGAGAGAGTTCTCTACAACAAACTAATCATAAAATGATTACTTCAGCATTGCAGCTATTTCTCTGATTCGCAAACAATTGACTTTGTTAAAAAAAAATCCTCACACCTCCATAAAAGAATAACTTTGATATCAAGATCTTTCTCCATTTCTCTGAGATCTGAGAAATCAGCATTAGATGATTGTTGAAGTGAACTAGCATATAGCTGAACATAATGGCGACGAAGCTGACAAAAGTGCTGTATTCGATCCCATGACAACCGGTAACTGAAGCAGAATATTAAGTACAATGTTATTCTCAACTTCAGAAATATATTTGTTTGAATACACTTCATTTACAGGACAAATTATGAATACATGCAGTAGACTAAACATATTTTTTGAATAAATGCTTCCACATATTTTTTTTTTCTTTTTTCCAAATATTAAATTCATCAAATAAGCATGCCTGTAACTCATTCTGCCACAGACAAGGTTGACCCATGCAAAAATAATGCCCATGGCCCAATAGCCGGTTAAAAAAGATTAAATTACTCTGAAAACAGGAGGAAAAAAAACAAAAACTGTTTTCAAATTATCAAATAATTTGATACATTTAGATATAACACGTTTACCACATTTGCTTCTGCTGCAGAACAGCTTGAGCAGCATAACGCCACCACATACGAGGATCCTCTGAAACAGGCACCTTCGGTCTTAAATGGGAAATCTCGACATGTGTCTTATATGTTGAAACAACTTCCAAAAGTTTTAGCCAATCATAATATTGTGTCTGTGAGGAAAAGCAAGTGGCAAATGAGTTTAGAACACACCAGTGCTTGCAATGATAGACATAAAAAAAGTAATCAAAAACAGAATTATACTGAATTTTTGTAAGTATCTAGCAATAAAACAAAGAGCAAAAGAGAGAATGATAAAAGCCCAAACAAAAGATGGAGGAGAAAAAAATTTAAACATAAATCCCTAAACTTTTTCATGATTCTCCAAAGCCAACATCAAGAGTCGTACAACAAATAAATAACCTAAAACACACTAAAATAACTAGAAGAAAAAGTTAGCACCTCTGTAATTGTTAATGAGACATCACTTAAAACAAGAGAAGCCTTCTCAAATGGAATTTCTGGATCACTTCTTTCTTGTTTTCCAAGGCGATGATACTTGAGAACACCATTAATTGGTGACAAAAAGTAGTTACGATTCATAGCCCATTTAGACACCATTCTAGAGCCAGCAGCAGGTTCATTTATACCATCTTCAAATATCTAATAAATCAACAAAATTATAAAAATTGAAGAAGTGTATGTTATTTTACTTAATCTTGATTAACTGTTCTAAGAGAAAACAACTGCAGAACTGAGGAGATCAATGCCGCATAAAGCTACAAACCTCAATCCATTCCTTCGGACTGAGATCATCCCATCTCTTGTCTATCTTCCAAGGAAGACTGTTGGAATCATGATAAACAGCAAGTCTCTCAAGCTGCAATGACTGTTTCAAGAAAATATATGCATTAGCTAAAACAACTTTGACACATTGCAAAATGGACCTGTATAAGATGAAATTAGTAAGTCAATGAACAATCAAGAATAAAAGTAAAAAATAAAATGAAAAAAATTCCCAGATACATGCACCCACCCCAATCAAGAACATATTACAAAAAAATAATTATGTTCCCGTAAAATGAAGTGGAAATTTGCATGGAGCAACTTTTTTGCAAATGCTAAGGGTCATAAAAAAGACTCTATTAGGAGATCATTTAAATTCAATCACTCTCCTGCAAAACATTCTAATGCCAAATCAAAGGAATCAGCTCAATTGGGAACAAACCTTCCGTAATCTATCCAGTGCACCACTGGTATCAAATGTTTCATTTCCCTGCTCATCCATTGTGACAGCTGCTAGTTTAGCTAGAGTAATACCACAACAAAATGGATGCCCTAGATTACTGCACAAACATTTCACAGATTCCTCCATTAATAAAGAGCAAGCCAAGGAATGGAAAACTATATAACATACAAATATATAGACTAAAAAACAGAAACCAAGGGTAAAGAGCGAGTGGTAACAAGTTCAAAGAAGAAAAGGACATGTACCTGACTGCATCTTCAAATCTGACATGCACGTTGCTAATCGAAATCTTAAGATTTCCAATAATAGTGGAAATCAAAGAACCTAACCATGAATTTCCAGGAGTAGGCTGCAAAAATATCAGGTTTATTGCCTTCTCATGCTAAAGACATTTGCATATTTCTAACAATTGATAAACAAATAAATGCACGTGGTGCCATAACTTAGAAAGATTACATGGAAGACAATAAAGAATTGGAAGCCTCTGTTCTTCAAAAAAACAAATAAATAAATAATTGAAAAGAAGAAGGTGTCACTGCCATTTTCCCAACATGGAGGCAAAGAAGTCAATTTATCGTTTTCAATGGATAAATTGTAACCGAGAGCAACACCTTAAGCTGATGAGTAAATCCCAATCCAAGAGTTGGCAATACAAAATAGTCAAACAACAACTCAAAATGAATGATTTCAACAGAGAGCACCATGATGGTCAACTGATTAATATATATTAGCGAAGACAACAACGTTTTCAAGACCGGTACATACACATTAGGGCCAAATCTACAAATGAATTCACAATAATAAAACAGTTAAATGACATGTGCAGCAAAAGCAAATATAATAGGTGAGTAAAAGGTGAATTGAATGGAAAAACATACATTTCCCAACTTTGACCTAGATGTTGCTTCAAGAATTGCTGATTCTGCTTCCTGAAAAAAAAATATAAATATAACGAATAAGCTCATTAAAAGAAAAAAGCTCTAGATTCTCTTACTTTAAGCACTATGCATTAGAAACAACAGTGCCAACACAGTATCCATTCAAAACATAGCATTTAGGCAGGCAACACTAATATGCCAGATTATTAATTTACAGCATATGTATCTATACAAGAAGAAGATGATGATGATGATGATGATGAATATTACCACATATTAGGGAGGCAAAGAGGAGAGAACAAGTATCTATGATGATGATAAAATGTTACCACATATCAGGCAAAGAGTGGAGAACAAGTATCTAACAATATGATCCATAAGTAAAAGTTTGTAAAATAAAAATATTGACGAGAAATTTTCAGTTTTTGTTACTAAAACAAAAAAGTTGATCAAATCTATCATGAAATAAGAAGCAAACCAAATTTAGAAGCATGGATCAAACTATAAGAGTGAAACTACTTATACATATTAAGTGCATAACTGTTGCTGATTAGCAAGTACAATACAACAAGCATCAATAAAAATATTAAAAACTGCAAAAGTGTGCCATACAAAAAGGGAAAAAGGGGAAAGTAGAGAAAGATGGAGGGAGGGAGGCTCAAGAGAGAATGAGAGAGAGGGCTGACCTCAATCTGTTGAAGCTTAGCTTCAAAAAGTTTTTTCCTATCTTCTTCCTGCAGAAAGTAACAAGAACAGAAAAACTCAGGACAACGAAAACGGGATGATGATTAACAAAAAAAAAAAAAAACAAAAGTGCTATGGATAGCTTAACAATAACCACCATCTTACCGTGAGAGTCCGGCCATCAGAAACAGGATGAGCAAGAATAAAGACACGATCAACGAGTACAATGACAGGTTCTTTACCCAAACTTTTCCATGGAACCTACCAGTTCGAGAAAAGATAAATTGGATCAGCAAAATCAATCATTAGGCCATAATCATCTGATAAGGAAGCATATCAGAGAACTTAAAAATAGGTTTTAAGCATTTAAACAAAAATTACTAACTATTTCAAATTATTTCATGAACTGAAACTTTATACCCAAGCCATGATGATCAAACCTCATAGTCACTATGCATTTCCTGAAAATTTGGAATTTCATATGACAATTTCTCCCTCTCTATCCTCTATTGCTTCTGACAGGTAAAATTTAAACATAAGGAACGGTCGAGAGGTTTAATAAAGGAATTCAGTTTCAGAATGCTCAAGAGGAAATGTCTTCTGCATTTTCAAATATTTGAGGCACATAGTACAATTGCTCAAAGGAAAATCCTTCCCTAATGAACCAAAATTTAAGCAATTGAAAATTTTATTTATAAAAAAAAGAAATAAGAATTTTATTTCCCATTTGCTAAGTCATTTCCAAAATTCCACAAACATAAGATCTTTTCCTAAGCGATCAAAACTAAGCAGCTTACATAGAAATTTGATAACTGATATACTAAGTCCATTTTCTGTTTCCAAAACAAAAAGGAAATTTTGAAGAGAATTAAGAAAGGTTAGAAGAAACGAAAGCTATGCAAGCACATATCAAAGACCATAAACTCATCAGCACCACTGTCATGAAGAACCACTACAATGTGAAACTTTTTGCATAGTTCTCTCACCCATTCACTTAGATACAAACAAGTGGGAAAGTTAAAAGGAAATATTGAGACAGTATGAATAACATGAGGTACCTTTAGGGTAATAGTGCCAAGAAAACCAGCTTTCACAGTGACTGGAAGTTTCAGTGCATTAAGCGCTTCTGCCTTCAATCTCAAATCTTTGAGAACAACATCACCTACAAAAAAGAAATGGTAAAAAAAAAAAGTGCTTGGAGATCAAAAACAACAGTAAGAGAAAGAAAAAGTGGCATCCATGAAAAACCTACTTTTGGCATTCCAAATCACACAAATATATGATTTCTACTGAATAAATGCCAAGAAATGGATTGTTTCTAAAAACAATCTCATGATCCAGGTGTAGCAACCTAGCACAAAGTTAAAGCACACAAACATGGACAATGTACCTTTCCAGACACTGATCCTTAATGCTTCTACTGAAAGACCATGGACATATTCTCCCAAATATCTTCGAAGCAAGTGCAGAACCTGCAAGAAACACAAAAACAAAATCCTGTCATCACTACATTCCCTGAAACAACACATTTTACAGACATGACAAGTGAAAATAGTAACCACCTAAAAACTATACATTTTCCGAAAATCAAATTTATTTGAAAAACAATTCCAAGACATCTTTTATAGTTTCATGCCCACATTTCAAGTCAAAGCCATTATTCTTATTTACAAAATTATACATCTAGACCCCAAAATACGACAAAGTAATAACAAAGGAACTTGTTGGTCCTATTATCAGACATAACTTGTTAAAAAAAGAGCTCCAGAACTAACAAAAGACCTCTTACTTGATCAACTTATCATAAGTGAGTCACGCAGATAAAACAATATAAGTATGCACAAATCCATTCAAGGAAATTCGGGCTGAAATTCAAGTCATGATACATAAAGATTTCATAAACTACTCAAAAAGTTTATGACTTTTTATCACAAACAATAAATTAAATTGGTGGGGAGACGAAACAAACAGCAATGAGATAAAGGAAAAAAAAAATAGAGGAGTATAAAACGAACTAGTAAACAGCTATAATAATTAGTAAGAGGACAGCCCAGTGTTTAAAAACTTACATGAGCTTCAAACATGGCGATTGGTCGAGTTGAAATATCTGCCAGCAGAATTAAGATGATCAACGTAGAAGACGGGGCATTGAAGGAGGAGGAGGAGGAAATAGCTTATTGCAGTTGCAGAAATGAAAATTGATCGTTGTGGTTGGGGTTATTAGGTTTGGTATCTTTGATCTACAGAGAGGGCAAAAAATGCCAATAAAAGCGGACGGTTTGAATTATGAGATGACAAGAAGAAAAGGAAGAAGAAAAATTACGTAAAGCCACACTTCTTCTTCGTGTTCCTACCAGCATTAGCAATACATTATTCGCTCCCTTTCGCTTTTCTTTTCTCTCTCTCTCTTTTAAAAAAAACGATTTTTTAATTATTGAACAGTTATTTTTTTGAAACAAAATTATTGAACAATTATTAAGAAATATAAATTGTGATTTTTATAATATTTTTTCCTTTTTTTAAACTTTCAACAATTATTCTGTTAAAATAAAATTATTATTTTGAAGGACTTTTATACAAATTCAAAATTATTTTATTATAGAAATTATTTATAATTCACAGTACTACTCCGGTAGCTCGGTTTTATTAATAAAAAAAAATTATCTCCTATATTTATATATTTATAATAATATCAGAAGAATGAGATGCACAATCTAATGAAAATCCGATGGTTGATATATTTATTTTGATTTAGTAATAAAATATGTATGTTATATTTTTTTTTTGGTGTGCGTAAATGGAAATTTTAAACAATTTTTAGTAATTAAAAACTGAAAAACTGTAAGAAATCTTCTATTTTCCAACAAAATAGAAATAAATATAGCAGTAGTATCACCAATAATGATTTTTCTTTTTCCCCTTTTTTACTAATAGTATTAAACATTTTCAAAAATTTGAAAGTTTCTGCATGTAGCTCCCACCAGCTTAAGTCCTTAAAAATTGTTCCCCATTCGGACAACTGTTGATACGATGTCGTAGGATCCTTTTACCGACAACCGCAAGAAGTGGTTGAAATCAGGTTGCAGCACCCGGAGCTTGCAAGTAGCAGCAATGGTGGTGGGTGGCCCTGTAGAAAGGTCCATGGATTCTTTTCGAACGTGATAAAGAAATCTCTCCATGTTTTTAAGAATCTACAAGATCAAACCTTACCAAACTTGAAAACACAATTATACCAGTTACTTCTCCCAATGTCTGTTATTGTTGGCTATAGTCTTAGCATCTTATCATCTTTCGTTTCATCAATGCCTGAGACTCTTTCCGCCGCAAAATCAGTATATGGGGCCGCTTCTGCTACTCAGTCGGGTGATGTGGTAATTGACCTCATAAAAGGGTCTACTGAAAGTCACTCTTTCGCACTAATTCATTAAGTGAAGTGGTGGAATTAACTTTTTTCCTTATCGGACCGGAGCCCTAGGAGTAAGGTGCTTAAGAGTCTACTATTTCCTTAGTCAGCTTTAAAAAAATTCTATTCTTGAATGAGATCGTTGTTTTGAGCTCGCAGAAGCTTTCTTTCTTGACTGCTGTAGATTTCTTCCTTTTCTACATTGTGGGAGAACTCTGCTTGAAAGATCCAGAAAGGTACTTAATTTTTACTCTTTAATAAATGCTGGTTCAAGTTTCAGTTTTTAGTGTATTCATGTCCATAAGATCAGCTATCTCTAATAAGCTTGTTACTTAAAGATTGTTTATCTTTTCTTTTGGGGGAACTGGAAGCCATGTTAAGCAGAAAGAATTAATTGTACAGCCAATGAGGATGCACTCAAAGTAGCAAATTTGTTCATATTACAGTCTCATGGCCAAAGAATATCTGCTAATTCCACCTACGTTAGTGTGTTTTGGAGTTGAGTGTTAGTGAAGTATATGCTTCATCAAATTCTTTTTCTGTTGCCTATTTTAGTGGAGGGAATCATTTTTCTTAGGGTGTCTTGTGTTTATTCTGATTAAGGACTTGATTTGACATGATCTTCTTTTCTGTTTACTCTGTTCTGAATCAATTATGTTCACCTGACTCTGGCAGACTAATTGCAGAACATGTAGATATGTAGCTCAACCATTCATTAAAGCAGACTACAGCATTGCCAGTCTTAGTGTTTCTATAAAACTTGTAAATGGAAAAGTCTGATTGCTGGCCATGTTCGAGAATGAAAACTTTTAGGATAGTTTTGTCCTTGTTGCGGATGAGGAAATGGTGTGGTGGCATGGTGATCTTAGTTCTTGCAATAATCTTGGTCTTCGGTTATAGACTAACAGCAACCCAGCCACACAAAAAGCAGTCAGCTTATGATTTCTTCAGAAATCATCCACCCAATGATTCTCGTGTGAAGGAAACACATCGAATCAGACCTCCCCGAGTGGAAGTTAAGAAGGCAACCAAATCATCAAAGGAATCACATCTTATAAATATTGAAGGTCTTAATGATCTTTATGCTTCAAACAATATTTCCAAGGAGGAGCAGTGGAAGCCGTTGGTTGCATGGAGTCGGATGAATTTGCTATTGTCCAGGTCAGATGCTTTGCCTGAAACAGCACAAGGAATTAAAGAGGCTTCCATAGCATGGAGGGATCTATTATTGATACTTGAGAAAAACAAAGCTGCCAAGTCCAATGCCAAAATGGAAGATAAAATCTGCTCTTACTCTGTAAGTACTGCTCATGTGACAGCCTCAAGTAATGGAACCGTTCTTGACATTCCTTGTGGTTTGGTTGAAGATTCCTCCATTACAATAGTAGGCATTCCTGATGGGCACAATGGAAGCTTTCAAATTGAACTTCAAGGGTCCCAACTTTTGGGAGAGCAAAACCCTCCAGTTGTGTTGCATTACGAAGTCAGCCTACCTGGCAAAAATATGACAGAAGAGCCTTTGATTCATCAGAATACATGGACTAAAGAACATGGCTGGGGCAAAGAGGAAAGATGCCCTGCTCATGGATCTACTTACAAACCAAAGCTAAAAGGTAGGTATCATCACACTTCTATGATGAACTGCTAATGCATTTAGGGAATCAAATCTGGACCAGTTTGGCTCCTTTCTCTATAAAATTGATTGTTGTAGTGTATCTAAATCAAATTATGTTCATGCACATTTTAAACTGTCACAACGACATAGAGAGAAGGATGTGAAAATGCAAGCGTCCCTTTTCTAAAGAATAATACTCCCTTCATCCTACCAAATTATCACTTCTCACACAAATCACTAATAATAAAATAATTATTGGTTTGTTAATTTTTATGAAAAATTATATTAAATAGATTAAAATGTCTTTTTTTAATTTAGACTATCATAGTAAAGTGTGTAAAGAAATAAAATATTATTAAGTAAATTATTAAATATTTTGTTTATATTATATGAAGAGTAAAGTTAGAAAGTATGTATTAAATGCTATCTTGAATTTATCAAAGTGACTATTTGGTGGGACAAAATTTTTTTCATATAGTGACAACTTGGTGGGATGGATGGATGGAGTAATTTGTAATTCAGATCTTGTTAATGATCACGTCACATTGAGAATAACATGTAAAACTTTGTTGAATAGTATGTTTTTTCCTTTCTTCTTTTTTGTTTAATAGTTGATGTATGGTATTAGGTTGTTGACTGACTTAAACTCATAAAAACGTGGCAGAGGATAATCTCGTTTCAAAGACAAGACTTTCTCATCTTATGCACTGCTTCCATGCTAGAATAGTTTTGTTATGCTTTAGATGTTGATACTGTTTGATATCTTAATTCTAGTTTTTGCATTTCGCCTTTTTTTCTGCCTTCTAGTAATGCGAAGAAATATTCTTAAAGTTGGCAATCTAACTCATTAGCTAACATCACAGTTGACGGACTTGTTCTATGCAATGAGCAAATTGTAAAAAGCAATGTGGAAGAGAATGTGAGTCATCCTGCTAATGGCTCATCGGTTGATAGTTCCCAAGGAAGTGCTCATGCAATTGCTAATTTCCCTTTTTCTGAGGGTAACCCTTTCACAGCTACACTATGGGTTGGTTCAGAGGGATTCCATATGACTGTGAATGGAAGGCATGAAACTTCTTTTCAATACAGGGAGGTAAGGTATGAAGTTGTCAACAATTATTAATTATAGTAAGAAGCTTTTTATTACATTCAAGAGTAGTGCACTTTGATGATACTGAACACTCCACCTCATGGGAACTCTACAAAAATGCAGAAACTTGAACCGTGGGCAATAAGCAGAGTCAAAGTGAGTGGTGGTGTGGATATCTTATCTGCATTGGCAAAGGGGTTGCCCATTCCTGAAGACCATGATTTAGTTGTTGATGTTGAGCTCCTCAAAGCTCCTGCCTTAAGGAGGAAACGACTTGCAATGTTGGTAGGGGTTTTCTCAACTGGAAATAATTTTGAGCGTCGTATGGCACTAAGGAGATCTTGGATGCAGTATGAAGCCATACGTTCAGGGGATGTAGCTGTCAGATTTTTTGTTGGCCTTGTAAGTGGCAACTTTTAGACTAAGACATCTTTGGATGTTCTTTCATATGTGGCAAATTAAAAGTTTTGATTTAGCAATTGATATAATTTAGCTGAAGTTACTGAATTTTCTGTGGACCATGAACAATCTTGAAAATGAATCACTCATCGTTTACTCCGTTAGGAGTGCTACATTTTGCTTCTGTAACTGCTTTAATATTTCTTATGCCTGCAGCACAAGAACAGTCAAGTCAATTTCGAGCTGTGGAAAGAAGCCGAAGCATATGGAGATATCCAATTGATGCCTTTTGTTGATTACTACAGTCTGATTAGTTTGAAAACAATAGCAATCTGTATTATGGGGGTATAGATCATAGTCATATGTATAAATCATTCGCTCAGTTTTCCATAGTCATTTAATTTGACCTTGTGATAATGTTTGCTTCAAAATTTGCAGACAAAAATTTTCCCTGCCAAATATATCATGAAAACAGATGATGATGCTTTTGTCAGGATAGATGAAGTTCTTACTAGTCTGAAGGGAAAGGCATCTAACGGTCTCTTGTATGGACTTATATCCTTTGACTCATCACCCAATAGGGAAAAAGACAGTAAATGGTATATCAGCAGTGAGGTAACCATAGTCCCAGATTCGTAACTCACATATTGGTGTTGATATTTGCTGATAATCTGATGAGTCTTCTTCTATGCAGGAATGGCCGCAGTCTTCATATCCACCATGGGCCCATGGCCCGGGATATATTATATCTCGTGATATTGCAAAATTCATTGTTCAAGGCCATCAAGAAAGAAATCTCAAGGTAGACTTGACTTGCTCAGAGAAATTTTCTTTTCTTATTTATTTCTTTAGGGCCTTAGAACAATGTTTCTTTTTTAAAGTTGTGTAACTAATGATTAAAGATATTGGCTCGAGAAGTGTTTATAATATGCCATACTGTTATGCAGTTGTTTAAGCTAGAAGATGTGGCAATGGGCATATGGATTGAAGAATTCAAGAAAAGTGGTAAAGAGGTGCATTACATAAATGATGAAAGGTTTCACAATGCTGGATGTGAAACAAATTACATTCTTGCACATTATCAAAGCCCCAGGTTGGTATTATGCCTTTGGGAGAAGTTGCAGAAAGAGCATCACCCTGATTGCTGCGAGTAAAATATATACCCACCCACTAGAACACTCATTAGTTAGTTTCTTCCAAGGCTATGTTGACTGTTGAAAATGAAATATGTAAAAGTTTCACTTGCAGCTATTCAGGCAACAAATGGTTATTTTAGGCCTGTTTTTTTTTTTTTTTTTATTAGTTTGGATAAGGAAAAAGAAAAGAAAAGAAAAGCATATATTTATATATATATATATATATATATATATAATGCAGCAAAAAGCTGACAAATATGCCCGTGAATGCAATCAGAAAAATGTGGAATTGGCCTAATTAAGTTTGTTATTATATTAATAAGAAAAGTCGTCCGTACGATATCTCTTAGATTTTAGATTTTTCTTTTGCACAGATATTTGTGTTGGATCCGATTTCTTCAAAATTGTCGAATCGCTAATTGAAAATTGAACATTACCGAATTCATAAATGAAAGTAATAATTTTTAATAGCGTAAATAATTATTAAATTTAAAATTATATTTGAACGGGCCAATAAATATTTAAAAGTGAAATTTTGCAATATCTTTTTGACACGTACATGAAAGAAATAGAAATGGAATGCAGACGTTGATGGCAACTTTTGTGCGAGGAATTCTTTAATTGAGAAACAGGCGGTGGAGAGGAAGAAAAGAGCAGGTGTGAGACATTTTTATTATTATAGTTAATAGTAATACAAAGTCCTAAACGTGGTCAATAAATATAAGTGACAGAATTAGATGTGAGGTGGAAAATGCATTGTATTTGTATATATTCATTGAATTGTGAATTACGTAGCGTCCAGAAAATTGAAGAGACACTCCACACATGGCATGGCATGGCACGGCACATGAAAATATATTCGGATTTTGTATCAGCGCACCAAATAGTACCACCTTTCTTTGAGTGTCCTTTTCTCATAAACCCACAATATTATTTTTTTACCCAAGATGGCTTTTGAAATCACAACGCGTGGACATTTTCTAGGACTCTCTTTGCTTGCAACTTCCAAACTTTCTTGAATTTTATTTTAAGTCGAACATTAAGTGTAGAAAGCAATGAAATAGTATATGGAGATGGATAACACGGTTCTAATCAAACAATTAAACCGAGTAATAATAACATGCGTCAAGGGGAAGCAAAGAAAAAGATAAAACTAATCCTTTACAAGTGGGAAATGACTCGTTGAAGTAAAGAAATCCACCTATTAATCAACGCCACCCGCAAAGTTGATCTTTTTTTTTGCCCTTTTTATCTTAAATAACAGCAGATTGAAAACTTCGCATTAAGATAATGCGCCACCGTTTCGCATCACTATGTGGCATCCACCTCAACATATACCACCCACGCTTCTCCCTTGTTATACAAAAATCTCTCATCTTCATCCTATTATTATATTTTATAAATATAATAAAATATCATCTCAAATTACATAATATTAGATGCCGTGAGATGATTAGCTTACCTAGCCTATGTTATACTCCCTCCAGTTTTTTCATGTATCATTTTTAAATAAAATTTAAATTTTATTTATCTGTCACTTTTATATTTTTAATATAATTTTATTTTTTATTTTCAATTTAATTTTTTTTCAATAAAACTTGACTAATTAAATTTAAATATGTACATTGAATTACTTAATTTTTTTCTCAATTCAACTCTAATTAATATTTCTTAATTCTAGTAAAAATAACAAAAATGAAACATATTAAGAAACGGATGGAGTATATGATACTTGGTATTCCAAGAATCCGTCTTGAATTAAACTTCTTCTTTTAAATAGAAAGAATATCATATAAAGCATGCCAATTTTATTACATCACTTATTTTCATTTTATAAGAAAATGAAAACTTAAATACCGGACTTTACACTATATTGGAAATTAGCCATACCGTTAAACATATCTCACTGGAGTGAGATTGAAATTTCAATTGAACTTGCAATAATTAGTATGAAATTTAAATTTTATTATTAATTGATTCTATAGAATTTCAAGCATCATAATAATTATTTAAAACTATGACTACTTTCAAAAAAATATTTAAAGACATGACCAAATGCAATTAATTTTTTCAGGAAGAAAATATGAATAGTAATTTATTTTATTAATATAGGAAGGTTTTCAATTTCCTAATCCTAGTCGGCTGACGAGTTATGATATAAATAAGTTAACCTGCTACTTTCCTTCTTATGATTCTTATTCTTTGCACGATTCACATAAACCAGGTAGATTTAGAATTCGAAACCCTAGAATATCAATTGTTACTCTGATTCCATAAAGAAAGAGAGGAAGACAAACTTCGATCTCGCAATTTGAACCATTTAACTGTTTTCTTGATTTCTGTATTTCATATCCAAAATACGTTATTTGAAGAGCTAGAAGAGGAAGAAATTCTTTCCAAGATGATCATGAGTCAAAAATTGGTAGCGGAAGCAGAGATTATCTGTCAACAGAGCAGACCTCCCGTTCTTGACGTGCAGTATCACCTCCAGAACTTGAACGTTGATGTTGCCGCTCCTTCGTCTCCGATCTTTGAGTCCATTCCCACCGACATCTCGCGATTTGAATCGGTAGGTGTTTTTTCTTAAATTTTCTCTGTTTATGTTGTTTCCGTTTGTTTATGGCAATCCACTTGTTTATGGATAATGATTTGCTCGAGTGATTACTGGGTTTGATTCTTTTACTTTATCTGCATATGGGCATGGTTATAGCTAACTAGTCCATGTATAGATTTAGGGTTGATAATTTGGTGAGAATTCTGATCTTTGATAGGCTCTTTGCTGAGCTATTGTCTTTTGTTGATTTGTTAAATGGGTGTCCTTGTTTCTACCTAGTTGTTTGCTAATGCCGTTTATTAGAGTATCTCGTGTTATCTTCTAATTCAGAGACTTTTATGTAGGTTTTTTTTTTTTTTTTTTTATATTAGAATCGCTGAATTTTCTTCATACGATGTATCTATTATATGACACTTTTTGGGTTTGTAGTATCATTGGCAATGCAATCTCGAGTTTTGCGGCTTAAACTGATGGCTACTGCATCTCTCTCAATCGATGTGTGAGTTACATTGCTCTAATTAACGGGTAATGAATCACGTAAATGTGTTTGCATATGATATTTAGCCTGTTTCATGAGTGAGTTGTCTGACTCTTTTTGGGTTAGTAGTACCTTTGGCCATTCAATCTTGAGTTTTGCATCTTAAACTGATGGCTACTGCATCTGTCTCAATTCATATGTGAGTTAGATTGCTGTAATTAGCGGGTAATGAATGATGTGAATGTGTTTGCATATGATATTTAACCTGTTTCATGAGTTTTACATTAGTTAGGTGTTGAGGATTTCCTTGGGATGTTTTGTTAAACAATTGTAATGGCATCTGTTTCATCAAATTATGTCCATTATTAGGGATAAGGCCACAAACTTGATGGGGCCTTAAAGGATAGGAAGAAAGTTTAGGAAGTTAATAAAGGGGACAATGAAGGCAGCTTTTGTTAAATGATATTATGGTGCTTGATGCCAGATTGACGCAATTATATATATTCAGTGTGGCTTGCTTCTGCATTTCTGTGATACGTTTTTTTTTGTGCTTTTTGTATTGCTCCATATTTGAGCTGCCTAGAAATACATTAACCACTCCTGAATTTGCTTTGTAGGCTGTGAGCCATGCAGAGATAATGAGAGAAGCATCTGTTGAGTCTTCTGCTGCTATTTCTTTTCCAAGTATTCGCTCTGGTAGCCATGCTGACATTGGAACCAGGCCCTCCATGGATGATGAACACATTCAGATTGATGATCTATCTGCTCATCTGGGGTCCTTCTTCAAGTGGCCAAGTGCTTTTTATGCAGTGTTTGATGGTCATGGAGGTCCTCATGCAGCAGTTTACATGAAGAGAAATGCTATGAGATTGTTTTTTGAAGATGCTGAGTTGCCAACAACATCTGATATTGATGCGGTCTTCTTAGAAGCATTGGTGGATTCCCATAGGAAAGCATTTTTAGTGGCTGACATTGCCTTGGCTGATGAAAGCAGTGTCAGCAGTTCTTGTGGAACCACAGCTTTGACTGCCCTAGTTCTTGGAAGGCATCTACTAGTAGCAAATGCTGGGGACTGCCGGGCAGTTTTATGCAGGAAAGGGGTTGCTGTTGATATGTCTCAAGATCACAGGCTTTCTTGTCTGCCAGAACGCAAGCGGGTTGAGGAATTGGGTGGCTATATTGAAGATGAATATCTGAATGGTTATCTCTCTGTCACTAGGGCTCTGGGAGACTGGGATTTGAAACTCCCACTTGGGGCAGCATCGCCTCTCGTTGCAGAACCAGAAGTTCAGCAGATAATGTTAACAGAGGATGATGAATTCTTGATAATTGGTTGTGATGGCATATGGGATGTTATTTCAAGCCAGAATGCTGTGAGCTTTGTCCGCCGTGGGCTTAGGCGGCACAATGACCCAGAGTTGTGTGCCAGAGAACTAGTCATGGAAGCAGCACGACTACATTCAACTGATAACCTTACTGCCGTGATCGTCTGCTTCTCTTCACCTAGTCTTGTAGAGTCATGTCCTCCTCGAAGGCAAAGGTTCAGTCGCTTCAGCCTTTCAGAGGAGGCCCGAAATAGATTGAGGAGTTTGTTTGAAGGCAATTGAATGTGCACAGAATTATATTATTTCATGAAATTCGTAATGATTTAAGATTTATTCCCTTTTCTGTTTGTGGCTGTTTCAGATAGTTTAGAAAAAGCAGCCAGCAGTTTTGCAGGGGTAGCAGTAGTATTGTCAAGTAGAGTTATATGTTTCTGAATTGGTGTTTTTATTGAGAGAGCCTGATTATTTTGATATATATCTGGATATTTGGCGTTCTCTAAGATGGTTGAATTCTGGCCTGTTTGATCTTCTTCTTCTTCTTTATATATTTATATATATATATATATATATATTATTTTTTTTATCCCGATACTAAGGTGTTGTTCAGAGGATTTATTTGATTATTATTTATGTTAATTGGATTGGTAGGGGCACGCAGAGACCTCATCATCTTAGCTAGAAAGTCATCTATTCACCACCACGAGACTCGAAAGGCTACCATTTTCTGGAGTTTTATATCTTTTCCAATATCCGATAAGATTTTCCAAGCTGACTAAATAAAGCTAGTAGATTTATCCGGTGCTGCATGTTGTCCATATAATCTCCACTCCCTCCCTCCAACCCCACCAAACAAAATTGTCCTTTTAATTTGGGCTTCAGCCCATTGGACATGGATCTATTGAATGATTTAAATCCACCTATTTTAGGCAGAAGCATAAAATTTTAATGAAATAACTAGGGATGTGCAAATGGTCGGTTCGGTTTTGGACCGAACCGAATAGACTAAAAATCGAGCTTGATAATTTTTAGAATCGAACCGCGAATCGAAATTTTTGGAATTGAAACCGAATAAACCGAAATAATTTCAGTCGGTTCGGTTCGGTCTAATCGGTTCTTCACAAATATAAGTATTTTTTAAAATTTTTAACTTATATGGGTTTATAAATTAAATTAACTTATATTCAATAAAATAAAATCATTTAAAATAACTAAAAGGAAAAAATATACATAAATTTTTCATATTATATTCCTAATAAATATTAAACAAAATTACACTAAAAAAATATACATTCAAAATAAATACAACATAAGTTTTTATTAATAATACATTCAATGTATTTCAATTTAAAAAAAAACATACATATAAATAAATATAACTATAATGTATATTTAGGTTTAAGTTATATATATATATATATATATATATATATATATATATATATAAGCAAAATTGTGAGTTTAACAAATTTTGGTCGGTTCGGTTCTTTCGGTTTTATAATCATAAGAACCGAACCGAAATACCCAAAATTTAACTTCGATTTAGAACCGAATAAACTGAAAACCTATAAAGCCGAACTAAATGGACCAGCCCAAATAACAATTTAGTTCAGTCTAACATTTGCAATCTGCAGCAGCCTAAATTCAAAATTAAAGAAGGTTTTATTCACCACCGATCATTGACCTACTGAAAATTCAACATTGACGGCCCAGATCGAATCTTGAACATGTTAACCCGTCTTGATCAAATGGAACCGGGCACACTTGATTATTTTGAAATTTCGAATAAAAAATAAAATATTCCGGTCCGCACTGAAACGTCAAAAGCCGCAGTTCGTTGATTGTTTTCATTTTCGTTTTGGTTTTTGATAGGTATAATTCAGAGAGAAGTTAGTGTGTGTAAATAGCTTCACTATCAAAAATGGCTATGGCAAGCTTTGCTAAGAGAAAAGCATACCTTCTCGGTAGAAATTTCGCCAATTCCAGCCCAGATGCACTCAGATACTCCTTCTCGCTCACCAACTTTTCCCGTGGCTTTGCTTCATCTGGATCCGAGGAGAACGACGTCGTTGTCATCGGCGGTGGCCCCGGCGGCTATGTGGCTGCTATCAAGGCTGCTCAGCTCGGACTTAAAACCACCTGTATTGAGAAGCGTGGAACCCTCGGTGGTACCTGCCTCAATGTTGGATGCATCCCTTCTAAGGTAATCCTGTATCTATTGGGATTTTGTTTTTCTTTATTCGATCTGTTTTTAATGAAATTTTGGGTTGTGGTATTCTTTTTGGCTGATTATTGAGCTTAGTCTGGATCTATTTGCTTAACCTGATTAGCATCTTCTAAGTGGAATAAAAATCTGATTGGTGTGCTGTGCAAGTTTTTGTGATATATATATATACATATGTATTTTTGCAGAAATCTTGTCCTCAAAATGTCCATTTCCAAATCTGTTTTCTTATCTGCCTTGTGAGTTCTGAATTTGAGTGCATGGGCCTAAGAAATTAATATGGCTAAGTTAGTCAGTATGGCAGTGGTGAGAGACGCAGACCTAGATTTCGAGAAATTGTTGTTTTATCTTGAATCTTCTTCGTTTGCTACTTTGTACGGAATTGACTAATGTAATATAGCCTTGTGGCATTTTCAAGTAACTGCCCTAGTCCATATGTTGTCATTGGAAAAGAACGCCGTGGCCCTCACTTTGCGTATTGATCAGTTAAACGGACCATGTGCTCTTTGCAAAATTAGCCAATTAGACCCATTCGTTATTTGGGGTTAATGAAGTGCTGCTTCTTATCTGCTTACCATACTGGTGGGATGGTATGGGGCACATTTTAAGTAGCTTCTTATCTGCTTCTTCTTTTTAAAATGTTCCCAGAACTCTATGCTAACTGTGATAAACATCTGTGCAATATATGCTAATTTAAAGATTCAAGCTCTTTTGTTCTTGTGGCCTCTTTGAAGTTAGTAATTAGTGATTTACCTGCTTAACATACCGACGTGGAAGTATGCAGCACATACAAGTAATGTTCTCAGGATATTTGTACTCATTCTGATAAATATCTATGGGATAAATGGTAACGTGATGGTTCAAGCTTATTTGTTCTTGTGTCTTCTTTCGAACTAGCAGTCTAGCAGGCTTAGAACTTTAAAGCTTTCTGTTTGGAAATTTTCACTTGCTTTTATAGGCAAATATAATATTTTTTTCACACTTAATGCTTCTAATGTCTAGGCACTCCTTCATTCATCCCACATGTTCCATGAAGCTACACATTCATTTGCCAGCCATGGTGTAAAGTTTCCCTCTGTTGAAGTTGATTTGCCTGCCATGATGTCCCAAAAAGACAAAGCTGTAGCTAACCTGACACGAGGTATTGAAGGTTTGTTCAAGAAGAACAAAGTGAACTATGTGAAAGGATATGGCAAGTTCACGTCCCCATCTGAGGTTTCTGTAGACACCATCGAAGGTGGGAACACTGTTGTAAAAGGCAAGAATATTATAATTGCCACTGGTTCCGATGTTAAATCGCTGCCTGGCATCACCATTGATGAAAAGAAAATTGTATCGTCTACTGGTGCTTTGGATTTGTCAGAAGTTCCTAAGAAACTTGTAGTTGTTGGAGCAGGCTACATTGGGCTTGAGATGGGCTCAGTGTGGGGCCGCCTTGGTTCGGAAGTCACTGTGGTTGAGTTTGCTCCGGAGATTGTCCCAACCATGGATGGGGAAATTCGCAAACAGTTTCAGCGGTCTCTTGAGAAGCAGAAGATGAAATTCATGCTTAAAACAAAGGTGGTAGGAGTTGATACTGCTGGGGATGGCGTGAAATTGACACTTGAGCCAGCATCTGGGGGTGAGCAGACAATACTTGAAGCTGATGTGGTTCTTGTCTCTGCTGGTAGGGTTCCATTTACTGCTGGACTTGGGCTGGACAAGATAGGTGTGGAAACTGACAAGGGGGGGCGCATTTTAGTCAATGAAAGGTTTGCCACAAATGTACCTGGTGTTTTTGCAATTGGGGATGTAATTCCAGGACCAATGTTGGCCCATAAGGCAGAAGAAGATGGCGTTGCTTGTGTAGAGTTTATAGCTGGTAAGCATGGCCATGTAGATTATGACAAGGTGCCTGGAGTTGTCTACACGCACCCTGAGGTTGCTTCTGTTGGAAAGACTGAAGAGCAGGTTAAGGCGCTTGGCGTTGATTACCGTGTTGGGAAGTTCCCGTTCTTAGCAAATAGCCGTGCCAAGGCAATTGATGATGCTGAGGGGATTGTTAAGATATTGGCTGAGAAGGAGACAGACAAAATATTGGGAGTTCACATCATGGCTCCAAATGCAGGCGAGCTGATTCATGAGGCAGCAATAGCCCTCACTTATGACGCTTCTAGTGAGGATATAGCACGTGTTTGCCATGCACATCCAACAATGAGTGAGGCATTGAAGGAAGCTGCCATGGCCACTCATGACAAGCCCATCCACATATAAAATGATCATGTTTCATTTTGGTTTCAAGTTTTTTTTTTTTTTTTGACAAATGATTAGAAACAATGTTCATCTGTTAATAAAGCAGATGAGTGTTTGAATACAAGTGCGCTGTTGTCAATTCTCTGAAAGAATAATTTCATGTGTTACTTCATTGACATCAATATATGAGATGCGCGTCGATTGCGAATCTGTAGGAGCTATTGTCTTTATTGCGCAGTTAGTTTGATTTAGCCAGATGTTCTCATTAGGCCAACCGGTTCATTTCATTTTCACATTGAGTTATATTTAACATTCAGATTATATGTCATATCTTTCTAAGATGGAGCTGCTCCAGCTCCTCTGCCTCAAACAAAGTCTATCTAGTTCAAGTACAATAAAGATGAGCAAAGGGCAAGAAGACAGGAATGAGATTCCCCCAATTCTTTCTTTCAATCATCGTATCTCAAAAGTTGCTGTACAAATACAATGCATTCAGGATGCAAGGGCGATTTCATCCATGGTGTTTTTAATCATTATATCTAAGAAGTTTCTAGTCATGAAATATCTTAAAAATTATCGGTTAATAATTGCATGAAATACACATCATTACTCACTTGTAAGTGTTATGAACTTAGAGATCATCCTCTCGCATATCTGTTCTCCTCCTGGCCTGTAGAGCTAAGCGAGCATCTCTCTCCCTCTCAAATTCTCGGTAATCTGTTCTTTGCAAGAACGAAACCTTATCCAAATACTGGTTTGAGCTCTTCTTATAAGCATCCAACTCCTCTTCTAATCCCTTGTTCTCTTCCTTAAATTCTCCCCAATCCTTTTTCGTCTTGTCAAGTACACTGAGCTTAGGTTTCTTCCTAATTTGTTCCAGAACAGCATCCACTGCAGAAGCCGCAGGACCTCTGGCCCTATCAGCAGCCTCTCTTGACTCTGCATCAACTAGCTTCTTATATTCAATTTCCTTTCCAGCAAAATCCCGAACCTCTGAGATCTGCAGAAATAGGAATTGTAGACAATTGAAAATCAGATCACTAGAACAATAAATCATTGCACTTGAAACTGAAAATTTTCTCCCTTGTTCCTCTCAGAGTCTTGTTTAACATTTAGGCACGACTACAATAAAAAGTCAGCTCATCATTTTTAGATATCTCTATCTCAGATATTGCTGGGACTAAGTATCATTGACTGAAAAAAGGGGTTGTATTGCTTTCTAGGATATAAAGGCATAAGATAAGTTCACCAAAAAACGACAATAACCTCAACAATAAGAGTCTGTACTCACCTCCACCTTACCCTTGCCCAATGCGGCTGCGGCAGCTGCAGCTGCAGCATCCTTAACGGCTGAGAGTGCAGCAGCAGCAAGTTTTCTGGCCTCGTCACTTGTGGCACTTTGCAAATCACTAGATCCCTTTTGCACTGCATCCTGTGCTGTGCTTTCCGTCTTCTTCTCCATCTTCTTCGTTGTCAGACCCAAGTAAGACATCCAATCCTATCATATAAGACCAAGGTAACAAATTTATAACAAATAACATGGGGAGAAAATTTTAATTAAAAAAAGAGAAAAGAACGAAATCCTCACATCAGACTTCCGTTGTGAATTCTTCTTATTCTCATTGTCAGTGCCATTCTGCAAACCACTTGTTCCTTTATGCTGATCATCTGATCCATGATTTCCGGTCTTCTTTGGTGCTATACCCAGATATGTCATCCAATTCTACCAAGTAAGACCAAAATAAAATAACTTCAATCTATTCCTCTCATCCAATCTATCCAATAGAAACAAGGCAAAAGAGCAAATCCTTACTTCATTGACTTTCTGTGAGCTATTGTTCCTGGTCGAAGAACTACGCTTGTTTGAAACGGGTTTGGCATTCTTATTAGCAAGCCCTTTATTCATTTGCTCCCACATGGCTTGCACCCGAGCATCCATATCTAGCGATGCATACACATCATTACATCTCTTATTTTCAGTTAAAATTTCTCATTGTGCAAAAAAATAAACATCCTAACTACAGAGAATCCCAAGTTTTTACCTTTCTCTTCAGGTTTTGGCTCTGAAGACGAAGCCGGAACGACTTCCTGTACGGGCTCAATTTGCGAACCCATCCTCTATGTGTATCTTTCCTAAAAGAAACATAAGACTCCAATCATTCAAAGCTAAATATGAACCCAGCTTAAGCATGCCAATTTCATTGCTTTTTCCTCTAAAAGAAATAATTAATAAGCACTCATTCATCTTCTCTAAAAAAAAAAATAGAAAACCGGCTGAAGCAAGCCTGTGTAAAGATGTTGGAGAGATCATTAACAAGCAGCACACTCAATTAGAATGAACAGCGAAGCTTCTCCTTATGGGATCGGTTCAAAATTGACATGAAAGAATTATTTTTGCATAAATGACCGAAAAAAAAAACCAAAAGACTGAAACATAATCTCACAAATCTCAGCGACTTCATCCAAAATGAAAACAATCAGAATGAGGAAATCATATGCGATGTTCAGGTAAAAACACTATTTCGCTGACAGGAATTAGAACCTAATAACCATTATAGCTCCTTAGTTCTAATAAATACCATCTGATACGAGACCTCGAAGAGTAAAGGCTCTACCTTTCCGGTCTCGGCGGCACCTGAATGGAATATTCACCGGAATTTCGTCGAAAAGTATATCTCCGGCGGCGAAAAAAGTTATGACGGATTGGCAGAGAGGAAAAGGAAATAAGTGAGAAGAAAGACGGCAGAAAGGCAGAAGCCTTAGGTTAATAAGGTTTTCCAATAAAACCACGTCGTTTCAAGCCATTATTTGTCATTCTTTTTTTTTTTTGGACATAAATCATAATCATTCAATTTCAGTTTTGTTAGAATATAAATTACTGGACTGGGGTATATTAATTTGCATTTTACTACCAAATATGAAATTTATTAATTATAAATTAAATAAGAATATTTGAAACAAATAAAAATTATCTTGAGAGATTTTCTCGAAATTGAAATGTCTTATTTATTTTAGATTTTTTTTAACATTTATAATTATTTAAAAACCATTGATCCGAATTTCAAAAATAATTCCATCAAAACTATTATATTGGATAAGAAAGTTACATATTACATTATATGTTCATTTGATTTATGTTTAATTTGTAATTCTATATCAATATTTTTCTTAGCATATATAACGTTAACTTGATAGAAGAAAAATAGAATTATAATTAATTCATTAAGTTTTGATTCACAATTTTTTTTATAACATTTGATTTTTCTTTATTGATTCGTTTTGAATTTGATCATAACATTTAAACAATCACCTGAAATTAATAATCAACACAAGAGTTATTGTACAATTACAACATTACAATTATTTAGAATTTCGTCACAGTATTTGCAAGTGAAACCACTCTGATTAGAGGCACGATTACAATTGCCAGATAAAGAATGCAATCCAAGCCACACCATTGACATGTCTTTCAGATTTGTATTGTATTGCCGCAGTAGATAGCCCCACAATTGCAGCAGCTCGAGCCATGAATAAACTGCAACGATACAGAAGTGCACTAAGTTAATATTGGGACAAAGTCTGTTCAAGAGATTAGAGAAAGCAGAGGCACCAAAGTTGTCGTCATTCTCCAAAACCGATCAAGCATCTCAAAGATAATTCAGTAAAGTCTCTTTCAGTTACTAAAATTCTTGCAGATGCAGACAAAGTCATGGTATCTCAGACCTTGCTAAAATGCAGGCTCTAATTAATAGGACTTTAGGCAGACATGGGCATATGCAAAGCTGCTAAGGTATCAAAAATATCTGTAAATGTGCAGAGAGTCAGTGTTCTTGTACCTTCTGCTCAAATATGCTACAGTTTGTACTTTTGCATGGCCAACCATATGTTCAATCAGACAGCATATTCAAGAGGTTGGAGGACCAATTCATCATCTTCTTTGTGATGAATTCTTTTCCTTCTAGCAGAAAATGGTCGAAGGATACATCTCGATAGTCGGCTTAACGGGTCTTGCAGACCATCCATCTCATAATGACCAAATCGCCAATCTCTTTCAATAAATAGCCGCTCTATTGGTTCATCAAGGCCACCTTTAAAAAAAAAGTATAATAAAATTAACATCAATTCAAAAGGAACTGCAAGAAATGAAGAAAAATGGAAAGGATCGCAATAGCATTTGCACAGAGCAGCAGTGCCAATTACAAGAAAGCATTAGGAGAAAGCTTTAAATGCAAAACAATAAATGCACGGGTTATACCTGCATACATTAAACCATATTTATTGACTGCCCGATAGAATGGGCGTGTTTTTTTCTCGTTAGCAGCCTTTTGAAGGTCATTCCATGCACGTCTTCGGTCTTCACGCGTGATCTTACCTGTTGTCACCACCTAAATTTACAGTAACGGAGTTAACTAAGGAAACATGAGAGGAAAAGACCAAAAGAACCCAAGAACGAATCTAACCTTTGAAAAGAGATGGTATGAAGGACGTGGAATCCTTGCAAGACCATTTTCACGATCAACTGCTACAAGTCCAAACTTGGGACCATAACCATCAGCCCACTCCCAATTGTCGGAAATCGTCCAAAACAGATAGCCAAGCACAGGTACACCCTGAAAATAAGCAATATGAATGTTAAGCACCCAATTTTTCAAATTAATCAACAATAGACAATTGCAACACAGCTGAGATATTAAGTTCAAATTCTTGACCATGATCATTGCTGCATAAACAGCTAGCAAGTGCTCCACCAGATATGGCTGACGGATAAGATCTGTTGCATCAGAAACTCCATTCTCAGTAACGATAAAGGGCACCTTTAGATGCTTATACCTCTCATGGAACTCAATCAGCACTCGGAATAAACCATCAGGATACACCCCACGTCCAGATTCACTATATTCATCATTCTGAACAAGCTTCAGTCCAGCTCCAGATACCACTTCCTGACCAATGCAAGTATCAGAAGGCATACATGTGAATGCCCACAGTGTTCTATGCTAGAGCAGCATTATACCTGTCCATAGTAATTTATGCCTATATAATCCAGCTTGTCAGAGATGCTATCCAAATAAGGGAAAAGAGTAAGAGAATTAGCCAGGGTGACAGCAGCAACATCAAATAGACCGTAGGGCCGCATAAATGATACATGGTGTGCTACTCCAACAACCGAAGTTGATGATGTCCTGAAGATTTGGTAAATATCAGAAGAATCACTAAGAAAAACAATTTAACAATTTCTGCAGGAAAAGCAAAATTAATTTCGAAAAACAGCATGGATATATGGAACAAAAAGAGCAAAAATAACCTCTTGTCATGGATATAGTCATATGCCTTTGCATGTGCAACTGCCATCCAATGCATGGCTTGGTTGAAAACACCAGTGGGTAATGCAGAAGTTGCAACCTCCAACATATCAGGATGACCTCCAGGCCAAGCTCCTGCACAATAAGTTAGCATACAGAACACATGAGGCTCGTTAAATGTTACCCAATAGTCTACCATCTCTGATATACTGTCAACGACAAGCCTGCAAAAAGGAGCAAGGTCAAGAGCTAAAACATTGTTGAAGCACTTGTAATCAGAAGAATTTGAGAAAATTTCTTATCCAAACGAGCATAAATTGTGTGACTCTGCTCTTTAGTTACAAATGAGGAATACAGAATCCTGAATGTAGTACAAATTTTATTTTAAAAAGAAAAGGACCTTGAGTTTTTTTGCAATAACACTATAAACTGCAGAAGTATCCATGAATCTGAAGGCAACAGAATTCTAACCTAGTAAAGTCCATGAAATAATCAACAGTTTTCTCAAGTTTCCATCCACCATATTCGCCTGCCCATGGCGGCAACGAATGATGGAACAGGGTCAGCATCACCTTCATTCCATAAGAGCGAACCCTGGAGATGATCCATTTATATCGTTCTAGGGCTGCAAAATTAACCTACAAAATAATACCATGAAACCGCATCAAATTCAAACCTATCTCCAAAAATTCTTCAATTGGCATTGCGTGGCTAATTACTACTTTCCAGATGAATGCAGGAGAACACTTAGCTATCGCTACCAAGCCAGAATATGGAAACACAAAATAGAAAATATATATGAGAGATTAACATCACACTTACAACTTCTTTAAGCCCATTGACAGGCTCCTTGGGCATAATTCGTGTCCAATCTATTCCCATTCGGAAGACACCGACTCCTGTTTCTTTTGCCAACTTCAACTCGGTATCAGGGTCAGACCAAAATTTAAGTCTCTCCTCCCTAAAATCAATTTAGCATGTCAACAACAAGATATGCAAGTTCAATATATCCATTGATTAACTAGAAAGTAGTTAGTTACATCACTTAATGTTATTCTTTTAGCCACAGACTTCAGGAATTGCATATGCAATTAAATTCATAAACTTAAGCTTACGGATGAGGAACATTGTGCCAGGCAGCTACATTATGATGGCACTCTTCATTTGTTGAAGACTCTTCTTCTTCTATGTATTTTTTTAACCCCCTAATTATGGCTTCTATGGCTACCTTGTGATGTTTCTTATCCTTCATCATCTTTTTAACTTCTTTTCCACAAATTGAACCTTGGTGAGACCCGCCATCGCCAGCAGCTGAACCCATCAGTGCATCAGCAGGTTCCAGTCCCTTCTGTGAATGAGGTTTATTACAAGGATTTTCAGCTGCAAACTGTAGCCAAGCATCATTAAGCCTGTCTTCAACATGAGCTGGCGCTGTTGCCAATCCAAAGAAAAACTCACCTTCTTCTCCTGCAGGAACACAGAACAAACACCTGGATTACAAATTTGCTAGACAAATAAAGATTGCCAATCAGGTCTTTGCTGTAGCAAGTTCTCAACAAGGGCAACCCAGTACGTGAAAACTAAATCTGTAATCTACCGAATGTTCAACATCCTCAAAGCTACATGAAGTATATCTATAGTGAACCCACAGCACTGACCTATGCCTATCTCTCAAAAGGCAAAGTGCTCAACTCATAATTAGAAATTTCCTTAATTATGTTCATTCCTTAACAAAAGAAACCATAAAAAAGACAAATCTTCGATAAAATCGAATTAAAAATAAGTTTATTATGCATTAAAAAACAAATTGCTGAAGGAATTCTTTAAGACACTGAAAGACAAACTGTTCTGTGTTTCCTCACTCACTAAAAGATAATTTATTTCAGATAATCTATAAAATCATCATAGTGCTCGACTTTGTCAATGAATATACTAGAACCATGACGAGTAAAATTATGAAAAAACAAAAGCTGGGAGTATGTGACACTTTTGGATTCTGCACCGCACATTACTTCAGCATATGACGGACCTAAGATAAAATCTTTTCAGCTAACAACATAAGTACTGGCATCATATTCAAACCATCCAAACACCATAGCACAGGACTCCAACAAGTATCCTTTTTTATGAAGCCAGAGATAGCTCAAGTTAATGAAACACAATAGCACGAGTACCCCTAGTAAAAGCTCCTAACTCAGTCAAATTGATAATCTCCTGTCTAGAAGCCATAAGAACCATCTAATACTTGTATATAAGCTCTCCTAAAACAGAATAGTAGCAAATATAGGATCGGGTTTTTGATGTATGAATTACCATTAACATCAAAAGACGCCAGAATCTCAGAAGACTCATCGATTGGTGACTTGAAGTGTCGGAGATTTTTTCTCCGGTAACGCTCGAAGGAGAAGACATTGGCAGCGACCGTGACGGTGGCCAATACTCCGGCGAGCTTCGCAGCTGACACGACCAGTGCCAAAAAAGCCATTCTCGAGAACCCAAGAGCAAGGGAGTTAGCTCCGAACTCGAGGAAAAAAGAGAAAAATGATTGGATTTGAAAAAAGATTCAAATAATGAGAAATGACGTGTCATCACCAAGTGTCAAAATTCTAAAACAACCAAAAAGAAGGGGAAAAAAAAAGAGTACATTGCATTCAATCCATGTGCGTAAAAGTGCACGCAGAGGAAATTGAAGCGGTTTGACCCGCGATTGCGACCACCAGCCCTCTGAGGCGCGTGTGGATAAGGTCTATTGGTTTAAGCAATAAGCGATGGTCCGCGAATCAAGCGTACGATGCCCGAATGGGCCTAAAATTCATTGGGCTCCGGTTCGAAATAGATTCGAAAAGGCCCATTAACGTTATTTACTGACCGCTTAGTTTCTAGAAACTTCTTTATCATAATAACATTTTTTTTTTACTTTTTAATTAATTATACATCAAAATAAAAATAATATATTAGCATTTATAAATGACATATATCTATGCATACATACAAAAAGAAAAAAAGAGCATGGGAGGGTGGCCCTAACTATAGCGACAAGTCGTAGCCAAGGTCAAATTTCTGAGGCACCTAACCCCAGGCTTGTATGTCTGATATTGATGAATAATTAGACATTTTGTCTAATGTCTACGAATATTTTGACTTGTATCCACAAATATGTTACTTTGTTTTCTATTAACCCCAGCCCCAGGCTTATCTATTGCTGTTTTCTTTTCTTTTTCAACCATAAATTTTTCCTTGAAGGATTCAATTGAATAAAAAATCAGTTGGTTGGCTAAATCAAACAATATGAATAAGTAGAGGGACCAAAATATAAATTTTTCACCTGAAATATTAAAAATAGTATGAATTTATTTTATTTTTTTTAAAAAGCATCCAAATCATTAAAAATAGTATAAATTTACTTTTTCAATATTTTGAGAAATAAATATGTATATTATTTTCAATAATTTAAAAGTAAATGCGAACTATTTTTTATCATATTTTTTAAAAAAATAATAAAAATAATCTATATTTAAAATAATAATGATAAATATGTACAATTTTTAATATTATTTTAAGAGTTAAAAAAATAGGGGGAAATTGTAGGTGGACCACGGAACCAAAATACAAATAATTGACTCGCACAGCAAGAATCTTTGCAGGGTTTTGTTGCTATCTTGGGTCTCGAATGGGCCTCTCCCCTACTTTGTACAAATATATATATATACACACACAAAATGAAACAAGACATTGTACGGATATGAAATACATATTTCAGGCTGAGGGTCTCCTTTATTTTCCTGATTTGGTTAATACAAAATTTATCATCAAACCCACCTCATCAAATTTGCTGTTTTTTTTACTAAATTAATGGATATGTTTTCTGTTTATTATTATTCCAAGTTTGAAACTACTCTGAAATGTGTATTTCTCCTATTATTTCAGTGATTGTTTGTCCCAACAACATTGTTGTTAATTGAATTATTCTCTTCTCATGGGTCACATCACCCTCTCCCTGTGTGTGCTATTTCCACATGTCAATTCTAACTCTTTCCTCTCTATGTCTATAATCTTTGTTCCTGCATTCAATTCTTATGGTAATAAAATAAAATCAATTCCTACCAAGTTGTTGTACTTTTGTAGGACTTAATTACTTAGTAATTAAGGATGCTTACGTCTTACTCATTACTTATAATTACAATCTACCATAGAATACACACAATTTAACAACCCATTATAGCAATCCATCACTAAAAATTAGCAGGAGCGATAATATTTTTAGTGACCAAAAGTCGCTAAAGAATTAAAATATGTCGATTTGGTAGGCTGCTAAACTATTTTTTTTCTTTTATTGTGTACTCATTAATTCAATTATAGAATAAATGAATGTATTCACATAAGCTATCGAATTGGACAAAATCTAATTACAATTCACCAAGCATGTTTACATATATATATAGTCCCGCTAGTTACTATATAATTCGAATTATAGATGCAAATCATTATAAGAAAACTTTATAATTATAAATAAAACAAATTTACTGAGGGGGGAAAAATAAAAAATGGCACATCAACCAAACCATTGGCCATTCAATTGCAAAAGTCAATAGGATATTAAATGAGGAATTATATATATAGGAAAACAGTGAATCAAAAAAGCAGCTGGCAAAGGCATGAGTATGGGCAAGGAATGGGAAATAAACATAGGGCATTTGTACAATACATATATATAAACATTAACCCTAAAAGAGACTGGGGACCCATCTGCTTGCAGGTTATGGAGCAAAGTATAGCTCTAAATTGGGCGATAACGTGCAAAACAGATTATGAGATCGCTTGTATTTTGTATCTCGATAAAGGACACTCATGACCCAGCCCCTACTGCTGCCCGCCGGCAACCTCACCCAATTTTTTCTTTTTATCACAAACCTCTTTAATTCATGAAGGAAAACAAGCATACCACATGCATGTAACAAGGTAACAAAACCGAGTAATTTGTTACCTACCTCTTGATGCGCAGACTAAAGCGGAAGCGTCAACGAGGATAACTTCTGGCGTCACTGGTCAGTCTGTAATCCACAAGCGGGATGACAGCAACACTTTCACAGTCTAAAAACCTTTAGAGAACAAAATCAGGCGAGAGGACAATCCGACAGAGGTTCGGTATGTATTCCTTTTTCCTATCTCTTTCTCATAGAATAGGAGCCTATTTATAGGCATTCATCTCCCTAAGCAGATGAATGCACACTAAATAGGAATTAACTCCTATAATGGGAGTTATCCCCTTTAATGTCATATTAAAGGGGAAGTTGAGGTTGTAGGAGGATATCAAGAGGCACAATCCCTTGATATTCTCCTAATATGGATATTAGTCCATATTAGGAGGATTCCCGGTCTGATTCATATATCCCGGGCCAACCCGAGAAGTCATGGGCGCATCCCGACTCCAACATCTCCCACTCGCACATGACTGAACGATTTCAGTCGAGTTCTCCAATTATACAGGCAGATAGACCGTGTGACCAGCATACATCGAGAGCACTAGTGCTATACACCTGTTAGGGATATATAGCGTCTCGAAAAGACGAGATCCTCTTATACACGTATGCTAAGGCCCTAGATTGCCTTTTCACATTCACTGTTTTAACTCATGATCTCATAAAACAATTTTCGAATTCACTATTATGTCGCTACTCATAGTGACATAATAGGCTAGCCAGTGAATCTCGAAATAATTGAATGTGATCTAAAAGCTATCTTTCCCTCTTACTATATGCCATCCATCAAGATTCAGCTCGCTTTTCTAGCCAGGTCCGCCAGGTCCGAATTATTCCATGGCCTCTTGGAAACTAACTAAGCTAGCCACACTGAATCATACTTCAGGAATAAGTTAAGGGTTCTGAGGGTCTAAATATAGTAGGGTCTCACAATAGGAAAAGTTGAGATCAATAATTTTAACTTTCCATCCCTTGGTCACAAAAACACACATGGTATAAAACATGTGTTATGGCGTTCGTTCCTTCCCTTAAAAGGAGCGCATGTCTTACATTTTAAAACACCATACAGAAGCGTAATGTTGCAATGCACCAAAGCACCCAACTTTAGTCCGCTAAAACTACTTCTGGCTTTTAGACAGAATATGGTAGTTACATATAACTAACCATCGAATTCCATACAATCCATATTTGGATCCCAATCCAAAGCATACAATTTTATGTATGACTTTATCTTGCACTTTAATAAGACTCATCTTATAATTTCTACAAGACGGCACTTTTATTTTGAACAGGCTCTCGAGCAAACTCATATGTTCAGAATTCGCCTCATCTTAATCTATTTGTCAACTCATTGACAAAAAATAAGGTAAACACCCTTGTGAGTGGGCTACTTCTCTGTCCGACATGCTCAATCTCAAATAAATAACAGTAAACATTTACTTATAAACATTCACACTCATGTATTGCCATTAAAGAACTTGTTCATTATTCACAAATAACAATTTTTTTTAAGGGGTTACAAAAAAACTACAGTACTATTCAATTTCTACGCAAACCCTGAGATTTAATGTGCCTCACAAACACATCTCTTGCTATGGGTTTAGTCAACGGATCTGCTATCATATCATGCGTAGAAATGTACTGTAAGTTCACATCTCCTTGTGCAACAATATCTTTTATGAATTGATACTTAATGTCGATATGCTTGGTCCTACTATGAAATTTAGGATCTTTTGTGTAAGCTATCGACGATTGACTGTCACTATAGATGGTCACCGGTTCCTCCGAGGCGGTTTCTCTCAGTTGGTCCATAAACCGTTTTAACCAAACTGCCTCTTGTACTGCAGCTGCGGAAGCGACAAATTCAGCTTCCATAGTTGAGAAGGCTACGCAGTTTTGTTTCTTACTACTCCAGGAGATGGCACCCTTGCCAAGCAAGAATATAAATCCTGAAGTGGATTTTCTATCATCCACATCTCCTGCCCAATCAGCATCTGTATATCCTCTCAACTGCAGATCCTCGCTTTGATAACATAGAGAATAATCTGCTGTACCTTTGAGGTATCTAAGTATCCTCTTAACTGCTTTCCAATGTGCTTCACCTGGGTTAGACTGATACCTACTTGCCATGCCCACAGCATAGCATATATCAGGTCTTGTACACAACATAGCATACATGAGACTACCCACGGCATTGGCATATGGAACGTTCTTCATACGCTCTATCTCATTTGGCATTTTAGGACACATTTCTTTGCTGAGAAACTGATTCTTAGCAATAGGGGTATCAATAGGCTTGCAGTTATGCATATTAAACCGTTCAAGAACTTTATTAATATAAGTCTCTTGAGAAAGAGATAACAATCTTCTTGAACGATCTCTTGAAATCTTAACTCCAAGAATGTAGTCTGCTTCACCCATATCTTTCATCTCAAAGTTGGACGATAACCATTCTTTGATTTCATTCACGTACCTTTTGTCATTTCCAGCTATCAGTATGTCGTCTACATACAATGTTAAAATGACAAAACTATTTTTAGAGCTTTTGTTATAAACACAATGGTCTTGATCAATCATATTGAACTCATTCGACATGATCGTCTCATGAAATCTTAAATACCATTGTCTTGAAGACTGCTTGAGGCCATAAATTGATCTCTTCAATCTGCAAACCTTATGTTCGCTGCCTATTTCAATAAAACCTACAGGTTGATCCATGTAAATTTCTTCATATAATTCTCCATTGAGAAAAGCAGTCTTTACATCCATTTGATGTAACTCTAGGTCTAAACTTGCCACTATGGCCAGAATTAGCCTTATAGACGTAAATCTTACAACTGGTGAGAAAGTCTCCTCGTAGTCGATCCCTTCCTGTTGTGTGAATCCCTTAGCAACTAGCCGAGCCTTATATCTTTCGATACTACCATCAGCTTTTCGCTTTACCTTGAGAATCCACTTATTCCCAATAGGTTTGCGTCCTTCAGGTAGATCAACAAGTTCCCAAACTTGATTCGATCTCATAGATGCCATTTCTTCTTCCATTGCCTTAATCCATTTTTCTTTAGATGGGCTTGAAAGAGCTTCTTTAATATTTTTAGGCTCTTCCTCATCTTGTGGGGTAACTAAAAAAATTTCGTTCGACCCTTCGATCTCAAATCGTCGGCGAGGAACACTTCTCCTTTTAGATTTGCGCACTTCTGAATCTTGATAAACATGTCTCATATATTCATCATAATTCGGAATGCTCCCACTGGGGCCTTGTTCCATACTCCCACTGAAGTCAGGAATACTCCCACTGAAATCAGGGTCCCGAACATCCGGATCATATTGAGGTTGAAGGTCTTGACCCTCATCCTCTAATTCCCTCCCACTCGGATGGAGTGATCCTGATGGTTCTTCTTCTTCCTGTGTTTCATAAAAAGTGAAATCTTGGTTCACTTCGCCCAATCTTGGAAATTCATTCTCTAAGAATATAACATCTCGTGATTCATATTCTGTCACAGAACCATTTTCCTGTTCGCCCATAAATACGTATCCTTTTGATACTTCAGAATATCTCACAAAGATACTCTTTTTACCTCTAGGTCCCAATTTACCAAATTTGCTTGAGGTATCATGGACGTAAGCTGCACAACCCCAAGGTCGTAAATGGCTTAGGTCAGGTTGTCGACCGGTCCACATCTCATAAGGCGTGGATGTGACAGATTTGGAGGGTACGCGGTTTAAAACATATGTGGCAGTTAATAGAGCATCTCCCCAATAGGAAATTGGCAAATTTGCCTCTGCCATCATAGATCTAATCATTTCAAGAAGAGTCCTATTTCTCCTTTCCGCAACACCATTTTGTTGTGGAGTTCTAGGAATGGACAACTGATGCTCAATTCCTTTTTCATCACATAAAGCTTGAAATTCATCTGAAAGATATTCCCGACCTCGGTCAGTTCTCAAGGCTTTAATCTTCTTGTCTAATTGATTCTCGACAAAATACATATAAGTCTTGAAACAACTCAATGCTTCTGACTTATGAGAAATCAAATAGATATGACCATACCTAGTATAGTCATCTATAAATGTGATAAAATAATAGGCCCCATGCCTTGCCCTCACATTCATTGGACCACAAATGTCAGAATGAACTAATTGCAATGGTATGATGGCTCTGGTTCCTTTTCCAAACGGTTTTCTAACTAATTTTCCTTTTAAGCAGTGCTCACACGTAGGTAATTCAATCTTATTTAAATCACCAAGTAAACCTGTTTTGGCTAACCGACTCATTCGATCTTGCCCTATATGGTTTAATCTAGCATGCCATAATTTCACATGATTCTCATAACTATGTGAAGTAGAAGATATAAATGAAAAACTAGATTTATTCATAAAGTTGGGATCAATATCCAAAACTATCAAACCGTTTGAAATGTAACCATAACCATAAAAAACATCATCCAAACACAAGCTTACTTTGTCATCTTTAAAATGTAAATCAAAACCAAGATTCATTAACACAAGAACAGATACTAAATTCCTTCGAATGTCTGGGGCGTAAAGTACATCATGTAGAAGCAAGGTTCGGCCTTTATGCAAGACTAATCTGCATGTGCCAATCCCTTGGACCGCCACTCTGGCATCGTTTCCTACATAAATCCATTTAGCTCCACTGGGCATTCGCCGAAATTCTACAAAGGCATCTCTATCCTTTGTTACGTGGTCCGTTGCTCCTGAATCTACCACCCACAAAGGATGAAATTCAGTTAATAAAACAGAATTAGATACACAAATTTCACTCACTCTTGAGTCAGAATAGTGTACCTTCTTAGGCACAGTGCAGTCTTTTGCATAGTGACCCTTCTGTTGGCAGTTAAAGCATTTCACTCTTGAAATGTTCACTTTCTTTTTGCCTTTGAACTTCTTTGAATTCTGTTCTTTCCTTTGCCACTTATTGTTCTTGGTTTGTTCCTTACCTCGACTTTTGAAGCTTTTTCTCTTGTTCTGGTTTAAACTCATTCCTCCAGAACGGGATTATGCCACATGCACTTCAGCATTGACCTTGATCGATGCCAGTCTATCTTCTTCAAGCTCCAGATGACGAGAGACATCCTCAAAAGTTTTAATACTATCCATGTGGGTCAGTTGCATCTTCATATGCTCCCAACTCTTTGGTAAGGAACGGATGACAGCTTGGACCTGTTGCTCGTTGGTCAACTTATGACCATATTCACTAAGCTCACATATCATATTCTCCATTTCTCTTAAATGTTTTCGCATAGGGTGATCAGACTTTTTCTGATAGGTATCAAATTTGATCGTCAGTGATCGGAGTTTAGTCAGAGTCACACCTCCAAATTTCTCCCGCAATGCAATCCACAGATCCATTGTATTCTGATACTTTCGAAATTGCTTAGTGATATCATCTTGCATAGCACTCAGCAGGATGATCCGAGCAGTGGAATTCTTTTTCTTCCATGCCACATAGGCATCTTGATCCAGCTTATGTTGGGCTGTGTCGCCATTCTCAGGTTCGGCCATAACCGAACTTAAGGTTTCGAGAGCCTCTTGCTCCTCAAGCACATACTGGATTTTCATACTCCAGATTTCATAATTTTCGCCATTTAATTTCAAATCTTTGTTCAGCTCAGCGATAATCGATTTGGAAGCACTTGCCATTTGGATCCTCAGATCTCTAATGGAACAAAAAAAATGCACAATATTAATGGAGATAGGCAATACATGCTATTTACTATGCATCTGAAATTAAAAACTAGTAAAGTTTTCTATTAAGTTTCAATTCGAAAAAGCTACTAAAAGTATCCAATTACCCTCTATTTCCTAATGTCCAACCTTACAAGTTTAAATTTCATGCATAGTAAATCTAAATTATTGAATTATTAGTTTTTTAAACTTGAGAGGGAAACAATATTGGCTTAAATTTATTAAGCCTCTACTTAATAAAGATGCATATATCTTACTCATAAAATAATGCATGGCAATTAATAATAAACACATTTATCATTAAATTAAAAACCATAAAAATAAACACATTCATTCAACCAATATCCAAAAAAAAACAACTAATAATCCAAAATATGACACTTATGTCAAAAAGTAATAAGAAACATAAGCCTTATTTAAAATGAAAAACAAATGCTAACTCCATAAGTTTTGACACACATGTCAACCGGATAAAAAAGAGTAGACTTCACAAAGTCTTCTTGCTGACAGGAGTTGAGAAAATAGCTCTCCTCATCAATGGAGAGGGCACACCTGTGCGCCACTCACGAAGCCATGGACGGCTCACATTGCGTCCACTCCTCAAGGTCATCACAGAATTTTCATCCGACCTCCACACTCCTCTTTTCGCAGCTTTTAAGATAAATTGAACCATAGCATGTCGGTAGGAATCAACTTCTGCTTCCCACACATGTATCATTAAGTTCCTCAGAACTGGATGATGCTCAAAAGAATCAATCATTACCTTAACTATTTCAGTTTTATCTCTTCCACAGCTCAAACCACCAATCCAGATGCACTCTTGCATCTGCTCATGCAAAAACTCAACATGATGCACTATTGCATCAATATCATCAATCCGGGCCTTTTTATGCATCCTGATGTTCCGGACTTCATGCACTTTTGCATTTGTCCTGGCAATACCCTCAGGAGTGCGAGGAACCATGGGAGTCCTTATCATCACCATTTCTGTAACACATCACAGAAACTAAAAATAGTTAATACACTCATGTATAAACATATATGATTGAAACTCATTTCAACCAATAACAATAAGGACCAAAACAAAAAATTTCAAAAAAAATAAATTTTCCAAATTAATTTCAGAACAGAAAGATAAATATAATTTAATTTAATAATATTTTAATAATAAAAAAAAATATGAATTTATTTTCTGGTGATCAAACAATTTTGGAAAAATTACCAAAAAATCAGAAATATTTTGTAACATGGTTCCGCAAAAAATTAGGACTGATATGGTGGTCGGACGAGGTCTCACGCGCCCACACGCGCCGTCATGGGAAGGGATGCCGTTCTCACGCGCCACACGCCCCACACGCGCGCCTCCCACTGAACTGCCACGTGTCACACATAGGGTGTGCCACGTGTCGGCCATTTATTGGTCCACCTGTCTGCCACGTGGCAGCAGGTTGACACGTCACTGCCACGTAGCGACACTCCACTTGGCCACGTGGCGCTTCCCCATTGGCCCACGTGGCAACAGTGACTTGTCACTGTGCTTACGTGGCATGACACGTGGCACGATACGATTCGTCCACGTGTCTCCCCCTAATTGGTCAACGTGTCGCCACTGGACACGTGTCATGTGCCACGTGGCGTGATCTCAGAATGCCACGTGGCCAAATCCGGTTGGGCCACGTGTCCACAGTGACAAAATCACCGTGGACGCGCGTTTGCGCGCGTGTAGGCCACCGCCCACGCGCACGCGCCCTTCGACCAGCGGCGCGTGCAAGCCACGCGCCGTCATCCCGATGGATTCTGGTCTCCGGATTTTTTCCGGTGGGGGGTTTTCGGGGTCACTGAATTTAATGGTGCGGTCAGAAATTGCAAATCTCGATTTTAAACCTAACGTTTTGAATTTTCATATTAATTCACTCAATATACGGTACACATACACGTATTTTTAGACCCGAAAAATATATACAAATATATATTTTAACATAAAATAATTATTTATCGGGTTCAAGCATCCTAGATCTACCAATTTTACTCATAAAATTTTAGATCCAGTATAAGCCACATGCCAGGACGCCAAAAAATATTGGCTCTGATACCAATGAAGGAAAACAAGCATACCACATGCATGTAACAAGGTAACAAAACCGAGTAATTTGTTACCTACCTCTTGATGCGCAGACTAAAGCGGAAGCGTCAACGAGGATAACTTCTGGCGTCACTGGTCAGTCTGTAATCCACAAGCGGGATGACAGCAACACTTTCACAGTCTAAAAACCTTTAGAGAACAAAATCAGGCGAGAGGACAATCCGACAGAGGTTCGGTATGTATTCCTTTTTCCTATCTCTTTCTCATAGAATAGGAGCCTATTTATAGGCATTCATCTCCCTAAGGAGATGAATGCACACTAAATAGGAATTAACTCCTATAATGGGAGTTATCCCCTTTAATGTCATATTAAAGGGGAAGTTGAGGTTGTAGGAGGATATCAAGAGGCACAATCCCTTGATATTCTCCTAATATGGATATTAGTCCATATTAGGAGGATTCCCGGTCTGATTCATATATCCCGGGCCAACCCGAGAAGTCATGGGCGCATCCCGACTCCAACAATTCAACGTCTCATATCTTATTGAATAAGATCAATAGTGTAAACTTTTATATTTTAAAATTATATTGATCATGATGTAGCGGCAATTGTCGCGTGGCGGAAAGTTAAGTGACGAGTCAAATCATAGTCAATGACATAAAATGTTATATTGATAACTTATTATCCAACACCAATTGAATTTGACATAAACTTAACGTAGATTGTTATAAATTAATAATAAAAAAAAATAATAATTAAGAATTTGTATAGATTATAGACATTAAATCCAAGTAAGGTGTTTGAAAAACGATTAAATTGTTGCTAAATCAAAGTAAATACTGATAATAAAACCGAATAGAAGTTTCTTGAGATGAGGCAACAAATCAAAATTGCGTGCCGGTCACAAAACTCACTGCCTTAAATCAGTAATTTGTATGTTTACAACACAAAACCTATTAATATTATTATACTGACACATCAAGATTTTGGAGTCAAACACACGAAAATTGATGTTTTATGAAAATAATATATAGCTTTAGAAACGCAGGCCAAGGAATTGGGGGAAGGTGAGTTTAGATTGTTTTGACCATATTTAGGAGACTGTGATGGTTCATTTGCCTGCAACTTCTTGTAAGGTTCTATTCCCCACAAAGCCGTATATAAACTTATTATATATTATTAAAACAAATGCATTTATAATAATATAATGCAGGATTAAGCAGATATTATACAAAGCAGAAGCAGAAGCATATGCACAAAATCTTTGATAAATCATAGGTGTAATTTAAGATTTTAAGACCTTATTTCAATTACCTAGATTCGCATTGCCCCCATTTCTTAGCCATGCTACAGCTGGCTTGTTTATCCTTTATTATGACTACCATTTTTTACATTGGTTTTTGGCTTCATATGCTTGTTTATATATTAAAGTTACGTCAATCTTCTGTGTTTTAGTTGAATTTTATATGGCCTTCTTCATATTTTTCTAACTTGCCCTACAACTACAACTCTCTTCATCCTTCAAAATCAACCAAATTGCTCCAACTCCACTTCAAATGATATTTTTCATTAAACTAAAAATACACCAAAATCATTATTTTTTTTTTAAACAAAAACTACAATTGAAGAGCGATGTCATACGATTTCAATTCCCTTGCGACATATTAATTTATTTTATAGAAATTACTTAAATAAAAACTATGATTAATTTTACCATAAAAATAAATTCCATGGAAAAATAAAGGAGTATTATTAAACTAGGAAAATTTTTATTGTCACAACAAAATTATATATCATGCTAATAATATCTGCAGTTATATTAAAAACTTCAATATATTAGCTAATTGTTTTTTTTCCTTAAAAATTCTCACTTTATTTCTATTATCCATCTTATTATCCAACAATAGAAGAAAACCTGGCAGAAGCTGACCAATTCAACGGATCAAAAGCAGCCACGTGGATAATCACAAGACCTCCAATAAAAGCCCTAGCTGATTATACGGACAAGACAGAGATTTTTTTTTTTAGCGGTAAAATAATTTAACTTTGTAAACTGTATTATTATTATTATTATTATTATTAAACTGTACGGTCGGCCGGGCAGGGTCGGTCAATCCCGGCGGGCAGCTTTTCATTTTTTTTGCTGACGTCAGTAGAAGTCGGTTAATTCTTTCTGGGCCTTGGTGGTGTCGCTGTCAAGTCCATAAAGGGCAGCCCAGTGGCCTCCTCCTTCCTATAAACCCTTTCGCCATTTGCTTCTCTTGTTTCTCATTCCATTCTCTTCTTCATCTTTGAATCTCCGTTTCGACATGGAAGCAACAGGAAAGCCTTTTAAGGTCAAAGTGAAGAACAAGTTTCTTCTTCATGGTATGCTTTCATCTATCTTATCTACAAACTCAAAGCTAGCTCTCAGTTTTTGCATGCATTAAAATTCGATTTCATCGATTCTTACATAGTAATGATACTCGTAATTATGCAGGAAATCTTGAGGAAGATAATTCTGTGGATGGGTTTCAAATTGGAGCTACAACTCATTTCTTAATGGTGACTTGTTCTTATTGATCCGGTGCTATCCTACCTGAGCTTTTTTCATTATTACTGTCTATTTTTTCCTTTTTTATCTTCTTGACCTTGTAAGACCTTTTCTTGACCTTGTAAGACCCATTTCGTTGTTTATTTTTTCTTGTTTTTGTCCCGTCACAGGCTCTATATCAAAATTTATTGATGTAGAGTGCGCAGTGTGATTTTTCCCGTTTCCACCCAACTCATCTTCTCCTTCCTTGTCTATCCCTCCTGAGCTGCTTAAATCATATAAATAAATAAAAATTACTACATCTCTTCTCAAAATCACACCAATTGCAGAGGATCTTTGTTGTTATGTGGGTTTACTTTTATTTTTGTTAGAAAAAGAAAAATCTTTTAGGGTGAGGTTGTAGAAGAAGAGATAGTACTAGAAGTAGTAGTAAAAAGTATTTTGTCTTTTATTTACACAGTGAAAAATCTTTGTAATATTAAAAAAAGAAAAAGAAAAAAGAAAAAGTTTCTTATTCAGTTGAGGCCATGAATGTAGATTGGTATAATGTGGGCAGAAATATGCTGTTGCAGGCATCAGTTTCGTTGTTTTATATGTTGTTGGGTGAGAAAGTGAGTTAAGAGAATAAATATTCTCTCAGATCTGTGTGTGTGTGTGTAAGAGTTCCCCTCGTGACTGCTCTTATGTACAAAAATATGTTATGTCCACTGTATTATTGGAGTTTTCTTATCTCTCTCTTTCTTTCCTAAAGACTTTTTGTACCAATTCTAAAAAATAAAAACCTCATAAATGTCAATGCCACATTCATGTAAAAGAAGTTTTTCTTGATTACAAGACATGGCATATAAATTTATGCAGAGCTCAATTTCTACACACTCAGCATTTTCATTTTAAACTTTTCTTCTTATCTCTGGACATGCGACAAAAGTTTTATATACGAGACTTTTAGCTAAAACAACAGACACCCACACGTCCAATGTTTCACATTACTTTTTTTTTTTAAAAAAAATAAAATAAAATAATAAGAATTTGATGCAGTGAATCTCTGCAAACCAAAATCAGTAAATCACATTCGTAGCAAATGATTACTGCATTTCTGCCACTTGACTATTTGCAAATCATCCCTTAAAAGTGACTGCCATTATGAGGTTTGTGAATTTATTAAGAAAGGAAACTGCCATATCAGCCTATACTCTGAGAAGTCACAGGCTCAAATCAAGAAATTAATCCTTTTACAGCATTTACTATAATTTATTGAAAAATTCAGGCATTCAAATGCCCTTTAAATAACCTCTTGAATCCAATGAAATATATTTCAGAGCTGGAGTTTCTCTTAATAATTCTATTTTTGCGGTTAAGGATGAAAAGGTTTTGAATTTACTTTAAAAACGATTCTTTTGTTTAGCTAATTCAGGTCCTTTGAACTTTCAAGTTAATTGAAATCAAAGAAATTCACCAGAACATTAATAGGAAATACTCCAATTGTCAAATCATAATTTAAAGAGAGAATAAAGAGTATCCCATCTTTTTGAGAGTCCTAAACCTCTTTATATAGCGGTTAGGTGACTGCCATCGATCAACACCATTAATGCCAAGAATCGGTTGTAAAGATTTTGTTAATTACACAATTCGAATACACCGAACTCTCTGGTGCTCTGGAAAAGTACCTCGTTATCATGACCTATAGAGAGAGAGAGAGAGAGGGAGAGAGAGCGAAGGAAGCTTGAATGGAAAGAGGTCCGGTAACCTAAGGCTTAACTGGTCAGTACTTTTATCCCCCAATATAAACTCACATGGATGCAGAGATTTAGTCAAGATTCCTACACTATAATCTTCAACATCACCTGAACCATAGGATATGTACGTAGGATTCGTTCTTCCAACAATCACTATTCACTAATTATTAGGGTTTTGCTAATTATGCAACTTCAATTAATTCACTGCATGCCCGCAACAATTTTAGGTTTCGATAATGATGTTTGTGGATTTTACGTGGTGATAATAATGATGATTTCGCATGCTATGAGTTGAATTCAGGACATTAACCTAATTAACCTAATGAATAATGAAATTTCTTGACCACTGTCATCCATCACATTCCTTGGAGTACAGTTTTAGAAAGGGTCATATATAATTAATGGATTCTCATATATGGCAATTCACCATTTAATTGATCACGAATAAAAGTTTTACAGTACTTTAATCACATTAATGGATTAATCTAAATATGTATTATATATCATTTAATTGATGGTGAAAGAAAGTTTTGCAAACAAATTCCTCCCTCTACATGTTGAAAATTTTTAAGCCATTAAGATAAGATTCATATAGTACGTATCCAACGAAAAGAGATATTATTCCCTAATGTAATGTCCTAAACTGCAAAATCTGAATATCTAGTATAGAGTGATAACTATTTCCTTGTTGACTTTCAAAAGTTTTTTCTTTTAAAAAAAAAATAAAAATGATGATATTTAAACTCAAAAAGAAATGCAATGGCAAAAAGAAAGAAAATTAATATAGACAATAATACTCAATTCATATATATTATATATTACGTCTTTAATAGTTTAAAACAAATATTACAGTGAAAATATATAATATTGCTTTTATAATATAGATTAAAACAATAAATTAAAAAGTACACTCGTATTAGTGTCTTTTTTTGAACAACCCATTGGTATCTAAATAATAATATGAATATTAAAGCAATTAATCATAATATTTCCTTTTAAGTAACAATAAAATATCAAAGTGGAACAAGTAGATTAAAAAAATATATATATATATATTCTGCATAAGAGATAGATATTGTTTCTTTTGTAAATGATTAAGCAAGAGAAGATAAAGAATTATTAACTGTTTAACATCTAACATAAAAAAAAAAAAAAAAAACTGGGAGATTATAATCATAAACTTAATTAGTCACATTAATATTAAAAGTGCAATCCTCCTTTCATGATTCTGAAAATTTTATGGTAATAATCAGTTTGATTTTGGGTCAAAATATATTATTTTTGTAATATCAAGGCAAAAGTTTTGGTCCGACTGAATTTTCAGAATTTTGAGTACAAAAAAGTGGGTTAAAGAGAGTGGTGACTTCTAGCACAAAATGATGATGCTCGCAAGTGGGGCATTCAAAAGCTAAAAGCCTTTTATATTTTGTCTTATGGCGATGTAAGGAATGGGACTGCATAAAACCACCATTGAATCATACAACAATGACCATCATGATTTTCACTAATATTTATATCACAAACTTTTGTTTAGATGGAAATTATATATGCACTAAATTCATTAAAATTACATATTTTAATAATTTTTAATGTTATAAAAATTTGTTAATAATTATTTTAATTTCATATGTATATATGATTTTAGGCCAATGTTGTGGTAGGCAGCAACAACACAGGGTCCCTCATTTTTCAAACTTTTATCCATCTTTGGGTAACATACTAACATGGCTCCCTCATTAGGTCTTTGATTTTTATTATTACTTTTGCTAAAAATCATTCGTTTCATGACCTTTCAAAAGGCATGTCAAGATAATTTATTTTTTAATTTTCGATTATTTCATAGTATTCTTTGTAAAAGAACATATGAAAACTAAGGGGAAATGACATTTGGTGACCTATCAATAATGCCTCGATGAAAACTTTTATTTCCAGCTATGCTTTCGATGATGCCTGTGGAAGAAAATACATACAATTAATTAATTAATATTTAAAATAATTAGGGAGGGTTTTTATAGAGGAAAGAATGATGCAATAACTTTGTTGAACCACACAGTTGATGATAGGATGGTGAAAAGGCTTTTCAATGACCTTTTTATTTTTCCTTTTTGGTCATTCACTATTGTCTTTTCTTCCACTTCAATTATTATCCTTTTCTTTTTTTTAGCTGAATGAATGTTATTTTTGAAAACAATAACAAGGGATTATATATAAAACGACGCCGTGGCAGAAAAGGATAAGTTCAAGAATAGACCAAAAAAACAGAGAGAGACAATATTATGAATTGGGCAGTTCTTCTCCATGACCTGGATCCCATTATTGCCAAAATCATGGGCCTCCTATTCACATTCCAATTTCTTTACTACTTTCTACTTTCTGAAAAGGATAATTAATAGTTACAGTATATTATATTTGGTATCAGTACAAATTTATAAACTAACACTTTATACCAAATATTTAAATATGTTTTATATACCCAAAACTCGAAATTAATATGTTTAAGTAATAGAGAAAGAATCCTACTGAATAACTGAGCTATGCAACATAAGCCGGGTTGAATGAATGATCATGGAGTAGTAAATGTAAATGTGAGTTAAAAGTAGGTTGCAGACTATATACAATTAATGATATAGCTAGCCATTATAACAGTTCATTAACACTTAGATATATGACCTTCAAAAGCATAAGCTGAACAACAAACTGGTATTCCCAACTGTTCACAAAACTAGGTTGGGACGTTGTTATGAAATTAAAGTGAAATAAACCACCATACCCAACTCTATTAATTATTGTCCTGACTTTTTCAAGTTTCGGCCCATTTAACGGACCTCTCTTCTTTCCATTTTCTGCTAACAAATACTAATATTTCACTTCTGAATAATTAATTTGAGTTTTCATCTTTTATGCTGCTGTTGAATCAAATTAATATAAATAATTACATATAATCCAGATTTTATGTTAATTGTTAGACAATTATACATTAACCAAATAATTCAGACTGTATGATTAATTAATATAAGTCCATTTAAAAAATTAAAATCAACATTTGAGACTAATTCCATTAATATCACAAACTAACTCTTGAAGGAAATATTATCCAATTCCAAATTATTATAAAAAATAATATATTTTCAATGATATATGTTGCAAAATATTCCAGCAAATTGGATCACATTCATTGTTTTTATTTTCTATTAAATGATTGGTCGGCCTATTGATTATTTTATTATTCGCTTGAAGTTTAATTCAATTTTTCAATTCTTATTCGCCTGCCCTCTGTGTTTTGCTATATTTATATAAATAATAATTTTATTAGCTATAAAAAAATATATCAAGATTTAATTCTTCTTTTATTATTTGGAGTAATCTATTGGATTCAAAATATTATGTTTCATTTTTTTTAAAGAGTAAGAAATTGGATTGGCCTATGAAATAATATTATCATTATTATTATTATTCTTGTTTAATATTAATTTATAGTATATCCTGATTTAATTTTAGTAAACAATTAAGCATCAAAACACGTTAACATCGTTCAATTTTGGGTGGATCCGATTTTCAACCCAACTGAAAAAGTTTTCAATGCTATCCCAATTGGAAAAAAGATTGAAATTTGTATTGATAGCGAAGGACAAGGGCCGATGATGCAGGGGCATGGATAAGCTGTTATTTTTACACGAGGCCCTTTGTGGTTCTATGGGATCGTAATTTTTGTGTCAATTTCTTCAATTTTTTTTTTCTTTTATGCTTTTGATTTTTTGTATGACCACGCGTTATTTTTGTTAGGTCAAAATTATAAAAAATATTTTTAAACTCGCATCACATTCCGATTAATTTTTATTTGATTTAGACAGATAAATCTATAAAAAAAAAAATAATCTCTTGTATATTATTGTCAACAACCTAATGATGGCAACCTAAATTAGCATCTATCCTATCAATTCTATTTCTATCAAATTTCAGATATTTAAATCTGAAAATGACTTGAAAACGCATGCTTCCTATCTTCCAATTATACAATGGTTAATTGGTTGTCTGATCCAAATTCATATCTTCTAAGAAAAAAGGGATATCTCATATATATTGTGGCATACGTATAAAGTTGAAGATTATCACTTTCGAATCATGCTTTGTCTTCTATTTTTCATTTTTCAAATAATAATTATAATTATAATCCAGTGCTCCCCAATTATTAATTATTAAATTATTCATTGGAACCACATTCTTATTTATATTACAAAATGAGACTATTTTGAATTTGAGTGTTCATTTAATTAATTAAATATATCATATGTTAGTGAATATTTTAAATTAAAAAAATATATATATTTTTCAGCTAACTAGTTTTGTTTAATAAATTTGGTACGTTTAATGTTTGGAATAATCTCCATTTAGACTCAATAATTGAAAATAAATATAGAATTTGACATGGAATATTTAAATAGTATCTGTGGATATGAAAATGAAATAGAAAATCAATGTTAAATCATCATATATATTCAGTGGCCAATCATAGTTTTATTATATCTTTTGGTAGAGATATAGTTGGCCAGTATTTGTCCAAAACACACATATATAATTAATTAGTTCTTGCTCCTTCTATATCATGAAATTCTCTCCAATTTTTATTTTATTTTATAATAAACAACCAACTTATAAAATTAAATAGAGAGAGAAAAATACATGGCATGAAAATTAAAATAAATACAAGTTAGCAAAGAAATTAATCAAATTACATAACGTCGCAATTGACAACAGAAAATTTGGTCGGTGGTAGTTGGCTATAGCTTGTACGAAAGATCATGGCCTTTCTTTCTTTATTATTTATTTTATATATTGCCTCAAAACTTTGTTTTTATACGTATATAATTATATTTTTTGGGGGCGGGATGTGTGAAAGTCGAATCCTAATTAATAGAATAAATTATCGACTATTTGAAACTCGACAATTTGTTAAGTATTGCCTTATTATTATTATTATAAGCCATATAAAATTGATTAAATAAATTTCATTTAAAGTGAAATACGATCGATGCAACAGTCAGCAACTACTAAGACACGAATAAGATATTAATTTATGTCATTTTCAATTATCAAAGTTTTAATTCGATTGTGTAATTGAAGAATTAAAATTATGATAATTTTAAGATAGAGGAATTCTTTTATGGTGGGTTGTTCAGCTATCATAATATGCTTTGTTTGACCTCCAATTACAATTCTCATTCGATAGGGCTGTATTTATGGAGAGGTGTCAAGGAAAAAGAAATATCTCCTAACTTTTTTTTTTTTTTCCATTTAATAAAAAGGGACATTATTGCTTAGTGACAGGGAAGAAGAAGTTTCATTTATCTACAATAACATGCAATTAAATACGAAAACAATATTTTAAAAACATATAATTAAATCAATTTCTTTTTTTATTATTATTTTATAATAATCAATACACAAATATATATTGTGCCATCCTATTATTATCAACGTCGACTAATCCATGAGATTAGACTTTGGATTACTTGGTGGAATAAGCATCTAATATTTCAAGTAGGAATTATTAATTATTAATGATATTCAATAACAAAATTAAGTATTGATATTTAAAAATTTTATATTAGAATATTTGGAAATTGAGGTGAATAATTGGGCTCTCAAGGTCAAGGAGAGCATAGGACTTGTATATTGAAAAGTACCTAAAAATGGTGAGAGCTAGGAAGGAAAAAGAAAGAAAGTGTCTATGCTATTGGGGTAAGTGTGGGAGTAGGGACTGCATGGAAATGCAAAATCTATAATATCTATTTAGAGTAGGGGCCAAAGTTACCGTTTTAATTTCTAAATTTATATATATGTCTACTTATAGAGGGCATTAGGTGCACCTAATCTTAATTCAATCAATGCATCTCTATTATTGATTGTTGATGAAATGGAATTCTTCGCAATATAATTTAACTTAAAAGTTATATAGTAACCTATCAATTCTTCAAACCATTATACATAAAGACTATTTGAATCTTATAATCGTGGGCTTAAAACCACATTCTAATTTTTATGATATTCAAATTTTAAATAAACTCTATTATAAATTATTTTTTAAGTAATTTTTGCAGGAACTTTTCCACATATTCTCTAATGTAAAATATCAATATTATGAAAATCAAGATATATCAAGTATGAAATTCAGAAGACAAATTGGTAAGATGTCTTAGTTTGTCAGGAAGTAGGATACTAAATTGCAAAATCAAATTGAGGCAAATTATTTCCATTCATACATGCATTTTATAGATTGAAAGTTGCATAAAAATATTTTTAAGTAAGAAAATGAGTTTTGAGCTAAATTGGTTTTCGTCAGAAAATGATTTTTTAGAAAATGAAATTTTGTTTGCTTCAATTTTCTAAATAAATTTCTAATAATATTAGATTTCTTGACAAAAATCTAATTTCGTTACAGGACAAAAATAACGGCTAGTTTTAGTATGTTTTTCTTGTTTTACCCTCCAACGGTTAGAAACGGCTAGTTTATGTTTCAAACGCCTATAACTGAATTTTTAAGTATAAATACATATTATTTCACCTATTAGAAGGTTATAAAAAGTTGAGAAATAATTTATGTCTCTTAAGAGAAAAATTTAACTTTGTTCATCTCACTTTCCACATTTTTTGCACTTCATTTTTTATATATTTTTCTTAATTTGATTATAATTTTTGTTGTAATTGTTTGTGAGGAAATTTATTTTGTAAAAAATTGTAAGTTGGGTTGGTTAGAATCTACGAGAAAAAATATAATAAGTGTTTTCTATATTTTACTTTGAAAAAAAATTGTTAGTAGATATATATATCTAGAATTGTATATTAGTTTTAACTCTCGCCCTTAAAAGAGTTAAAAGTGTAGATAAAAATTAAAGAAATGAATTTCGAGGAGTGCATGTAGGCAAATTGTCCGTATCACTATAAATTTTGTGTGTTTGATTTTCTGCTCCCTTCTTCTGAAACTCTGTTTTTCTACTACTCTGTTTTAATACTCTAAAATCTATGTTTTCAAAATTATCTTTAAAACAATTCTTGAAATATTTATAACAAATGTTACACTCACATTTATCAGAATTATTTTTGAGATTTTGATTGAAAAGAATATTGCAAAAATCTGAACATTATTTGCATTGCATTTATGTGTTTATAGTCGGAATTTTGCATTTTCATACATTTCTGTTCCATTAGAAAAATAGGTAGAAGAGTTTAAGACACTCTATTCACCCCGCTCTCGTGTGTTTTTAGGACCTACAATAATCAGTCGATTTGAGACAATTAATACATAATTCTTATAAAAAAAATTGTTGAAATTAAATGTGATAAGATCCTCCATTATTAAAGATTGTGTGTACCTCCATTATTGGTTATCTTAATTTTAAAGAAAAGAAATTAATTAAGGTTGCCTCCACGTTGTAAATTACTATAATGTATGTTTTTCCAACCACCATATTGAAATTTATGGTAGTAAGACCTTAGTTGATCATCTAATGTATTTAAGTTACGTCTTTCTAAACATGCAAAAAAGAAAAAGGTTGAAATCTACGCAGAGATTCTTTTCATGTAAAATATTCGTTCTCCTATCACAATGCTTACCCCTTTTCGATTGGTTTGAGAATTGTAAAAACCTTTTTACTATTAGCTTTTGTTAAATATACATATTTAAATGTAGGAAATTTGAATATAATTGTGATGTATATCATATCATGACATGATAGTGATAATGAGGGCAAAAACGTGGTTGACAAAATGAAAATGGTAGAGTAGGACATCCTATCCAATTTTTAATTGGCTTATTAAATATTACGAAAACAAATTCAAACACAAATATAAATAATTAATAAATCTGTGGGCAGCATTCCATTCCAGTGGGACTTCGGTGGCCAAATCAAAATACAAAGGAGAAACCTACCTAAGTTGCTGCCTCGTAAACATTCAGTCAAGCAATAGATGAATAGACAGTAAGCCAGCCAGGATTCAACCCAGTCAAACCCACATTTTTCTTCATTTTGACAAAATAATTTTAGAAAAATTCTCTTTTATTTTTAATTTAGGATTACGATTTTTTTTTCAACAGAGTTTTTCTTTTTTTTTTTTAAGTGGTTAAAAATACTTTTTTTTAATTTTTATCCGTAAAGTTTCAAAATAAATAAATATTGACACATTATTGTATACAATTAATTAATCACATAATATTTCATATTTTTTATTTTAAATATAAGATATGTCTATTTCATTGTGTTACTAGGCAAAAATAATCTATTTTGAGAAATACAAAGACAATGATAACACTATAGGTGGGTATGAACTAGTTAACAGTTAACTGGTCCATAATTTATTTTTCAAATTCAGTCAATTAATGTTAATTTTTTCAAAATCAAAACTTAAGTATCGATTAACCTTTAAAAAATGCAGTCGATTAATTATTAATTACTGGTTAATCGTTAAAAAATTAAACATATAATTCATGAAAAAAAAAATTTATCCATCGATTAAATTAAAATTAAAATTCTCTAAATTTTAAATATAAAACATAAATTATTTAAATTTAATATCATTACACTAAATAAAATTGCATAAACACTAATGTATCAGTTATCTACTTTCTAAGATTACGACAAAATATGAATGTATATAAAAATTATTCTTATAAAGTCAGTTTAGATTTGATTTTATAAATTGATTTAACGGTTTTTCAATTTTTTTGTTCAATTTTAGATAACACAATTAACTAAACTTAATTAATTCCATAAACTCAAATCAATCGGCATGATTAAATAGACACAGAGGAACTAACGTTACAAATAATTATGATAGCCTATAATTAGTCATTAAACTAGATGTTATAGAGCATTAAAAAATACCTATTAAATACATACAAGTTTCCTATATATTTATTTTATAGTTTTTTCTATTTTTTTTCTAGATGAATTTCTTATATAATCCATTTGACTTGATTGTTGGAGTATTTTTAAAACTATATAAATTCTTCTTTATTTTTGTAGTGTGTAGTTCCGAATTTAGATTTTCATAAAATATTGTTAGATAAAATTTCTTTATTTTAAGATCTTCAATGTAAAAATAAAAAATAATAAAAAAAAACAACTTTAACTTTTTAATTTTTATATATTACGTATTTACATAAAAGAACAAGAACAAGAAAGTGCAGAACAACACGTGGTGTGCGGTGCTGGCCTGGAAAGCGAGGACACAGCAAAACCTGATGTCAACTTGAAGAAATATGCTTGCTTGTGAGGGAAGCAGTGATATGATAGAGAAACAAAATTTGAAGTCTTATGTAATTATCAACGGGAAAAATATTTCTTCATACCACTTTATTAATCTATTAATGAGTTCATTTTCAAAATAGATTATCATATCTACTAAATTCTTCTTTTTTTTAAATAAAAAAAAATCATTTACTATAAATAGTAACCGAAATATATTGTCCGGATAATATCGAACAGAGTCTGAACTTTTATCTAGATATTTTTAGATTGAAAAGTCAATCATAACCGATAACGATGCTCCGTTAATAGTCAGCAATTAATAATTGTTACTTGATACTAATAGCTTCATTAGTTTAATGCAACATAATTATGTATTACCATATTAAATAAGAATAATTAGCTCAATCATGTTTGCTTTGTAAGCTCATTTTATTGAAATTTCATTTATTCCATTATTTTTGAATATTAATTTGATTGTTGGAGTCTTTTATACGAGAAATTAGTCCCAATTGTTTCTTATCGGGTGATAAATGTGGGTATATGTATATAGAGTTTATATTGAATTAATTCATTAAACATATTCAAGAAAGTTTGATTATAAGATTAGTCGTATGAAAGAAAATCAGTTGCTAATAAGAAAGATAATCTCATATTTGCAGGAGCAGCTGAAACATAATGAAAGAGCATGTAATATTTATAGTCAAAAAAGGTCCGAAAAGAGCAATTTATGGTCAGAAAAGGCAACATTAAAAATAAAAAAGCTTATATTTAATGAAATTGAGAAAAATATATTATAAAAAAATAAGTCAAGAAATGAAAGAATGAAAGAAAGTCAACCTTCATTGGTTAGAAGAATTTGCTAGTTGTACTTCACTCCCCCACCTCAATCCAACAACTAGCCATCGAATCCCCAAGAAAATTAAACTCTATTAAATTCCCATCAAAAACAGAAAATAAAAATAAAAAAAAATTAAAGAAATTCCCATTTCCTCTCTCTCTCTCCTCTCTATAAATTTAGCATTAGCCATTGCCAAAACTCCCCTTCAAGAAATTTCTTCCTCTCCGTTAACTTCTCTCTGTTTCTAGATTTTCTTTGCTAAATATGCATGAACACATTGGAATCTTGATTTTCTTGAATATTATTTAGAGAAGAGAGCATCCTTATATATAAAAAAGATGGTGGTGGCATCTCCAAATCCATTAATTCGGAGTGAAAAAACCCAGGCAATAGAGCTACCAGTTATAGACATGTCATTGGGTTCAAGAAGAGAGCTATCAAGAATGATAGTAAGATCAAGTGAAGATTGTGGATTCTTCAAGGTGATAAACCATGGAGTTTCTCAAGAAATTATTGGAAATATGGAACAAGAAAGTCTCAGCTTTTTTGCAAAATCAGTACCGGAAAAACAACAGGCTGGTCCAGCTAATCCTTTCGGCTATGGCTGCAAAAATATTGGCTTTAATGGCGATATGGGTGAAGTTGAATATCTTCTTCTTAATACCCATCCTCTCTCCATTTCTCAAAGATCCAATTCCATCTCTAGTGACCCCTTAAAATTCAGGTACTTAATTTTTATTTTGTAATTACTTTCAAGAAATTCTTGCATGAAAAGTTACTGTTTTATTTTTAATCTCGATATCGGTTTCTTGAAAATAAATAAAGGTTAATAATGATGAAGTAAAATAATAATAATAATAATAATAATAATAAAATGTCTTATCTTATAGAGTGGCAACATGCAAATTGCAAAAGTAATGAATTGTTTCAATCTTAAGGTATGAATATAAAAAAAAACGTGTATTTGGAACTTTCTTGAACTTGGGCTCTATGTATCTTTCAATATCCACTGATTTCTTTTTTAAATTTATGTTTTTATTATTATATGCAAGCACACCTACTTTTTTTCTTTTTAATTAAATATCTAAATTTGTTGAGGATTCTTTATTCCTTTCATTTTCCTTCTCATATGTTCTATTCGATCGGTGCTAGTGCATTATAATAATAATAATAATAATAATGTTGGTAAATACTAGTATATATAATATAATAGACACTAATAATAATAAATAATTTGTGAATAATTCTTGCAAACAATTCGAAGTAGGAAAAGAAAGGCAACCCGTTCGTGACATAATAGAATAATATGTTGTTTTTTATTCCTCGATAGAAAAGAAAGGCAACTTCTTTGTTATTTTGAAGAGTATTATTCTTGAATTTGTGCTGTCCATGTATACGGTACATGAAATGTACTATAGCATGAACCGTCCTAGAAGGTGGGTGGGATCACCATTTCCCTGAACTGTATATAACGCAGAAGATATTAGATCAAAGAAAAGAGTGACAAGTCACAGAGATGTATCAAGAAGGTCCAATCAAATCAAAGATGTTAAAAAAATAAAATTTAAATCTCCCGTTAATATCCTAAGTATGAACCATTAAATAATTTAAAAATTCGAATTCATGCTTCTTTTTTTTTTTAAGATATAGTACTAGACATGGTCCCTTTAATAAAAAATAATTAAAAAGATATTATATTTATTAATGTCCATATGACGTAAAAAAAAACTCGAATTGATGCTGACTAATTTATTTATTTATTTGTTTAAAAAAAATGGTGACAGCTCGGCTGTGAGTGCGTATATAGAAGCAGTAAATAGGGTGGCATGTGAGATATTAGATCTAATGGCAGAAGGCTTGGGGGTCCCAGACACATTAGTGTTTAGTAGGATGATCAGGGACGTTGAAAGTGACAGCATCATCAGGCTTAATCACTACCCAGCTATGCCTATTCTGTGCGAGGATAAGGATCCGTCAAACAAGGTTGGGTTTGGGGAGCATTCTGACCCTCAGATCTTGACTATTCTGAGATCCAACGATGTGGGTGGCCTCCAGATTTCCTTAAATGACGGTGTGTGGGTCCCTGTTTCTCCTGATCCCACTGCTTTCTGTGTAAATGTTGGTGATGTCTTACAGGTTGGTCCTTTCTCTCTCCATTATTATTCATTTACTACTGTTCTTTCTTTCTTGTTTGCAATCATAACCATCATTTCTAGTATTAAATTATTAAATCTGACTTAGATTGATCGAAACTCCTCCTAACTTAACTGCACAATCACACCCACTCCACCTGTTTTTTTGGACCCCACCATATCAGTTTCTATCCACTCATAACTCTCTCCAATCACCACCTCTGTTTCAGTTTTTTTGGAACTAAATAGGTTTATTTTCAACCATTTACTTATATTTATGTTCTAATTTTATGCCTAGACGACTAATATCGATGGACCTTAGTTACTCATCTCATCAAATGGCTGAAACTAAGTCTGCATTATCAACAGTAGTGTGTAGTAATTTAAACATTTTAGTTTTAAAAAAGTCCAAAACAAAGGGGGCAAAAAGGTACATTGAACCTTTAATAATGCATAGTATGATGATAAAATAATGGTATGTAGAGAAAACATAAGGTCTTTGTTGGTCATAGCTGTCTTCCCCACAAGAATATATTCAAAGCAAGAGAATTCGTGACTTGAAAAGGATGTTGAAAATGAAAGTGATTCTTATTTTTGATGAACAAAGTTACGAACATGAGATTGATTTATAAATTTTATTTGGTAAAATTTGGTACCTACAGGCAATGACAAATGGTAGATTTGTAAGTGTGAGGCATAGAGCTTTAACAAACTCATGCAAGTCAAGAATTTCCATGGCATATTTCGCAGCACCACCACTTGAAGCCAAAATCACAGTGTTGCCGGAGATGGTGTCACCCGTGAAGCCTTCCTTGTATAGGCCTTTCACGTGGGCTGAGTATAAGAAAGCTACTTATTCTCTCCGCCTCGGCGATGCCCGGCTCAATCTGTTCAGGAAATAAGATATGTAACTGTGAAGGGTTAATATGTTTTTATCGTTTTTTTTTTTACCCCTTAAAGGGGGGATTTTGGTAAGAAATCATAGTTACTACCTTACAGATTCAAAACCAAGAGGTAGCCTTGTAGCTTCAGACAGCTCAATGGTTTCTACTAGTCTTAATTAGTGCAGTAATTAGCATCAAAAATTTTATCTTCTCTATCCCGAGGTTTCTCTATTTTATATATATATATATAAAAGCATACAACTTATCATTTTCTTCAATTGGCTTTAGTGTTGTTTTTCAACGTCCTCCTAATTAAAACTATTATCATATTTTCACTCAGTATTTCCGCTGATTGTACTGCTAAAAAAATTTATAAGTTAAAAGGTTTATATTTTTATCTTTAATTTTTCTATTTTTCGGTTGGTATATTTTTATATACCTCGGTATACAAAATTCCAAACAAATAATTTCAAAATTAAAATTAAGTATACATATGGTATACCGATTTTAAGTTAGAAACTGTAATAATACAGTTTGGTATGCCTGTAAGTATACATAGATATACTAAAATATATTATACGAATTTTCAATTATATAGGTTGATTCGAAATATGAAAAAAATTTGGCTTGTACCAGAAAAAAATCTAATACACGTTAAATTCCTAAAATTTATTTTTATATTTTTATAAAATATAATTTTGCAATCCGAATTAATAGATGTTTGATATTGTTCAATCAAAAATTTATCTTTGATGATAAAATCAATTTATATTAATATTAGACTTGATAAAATTTAAAATTACGTGAAATTGTTTTCACTTTATTTTTATTTTATGTTTTTTAGATATTGAATAACTATATGATTTAAATGTAATGAAATATTAAGAAGAAAATAAATATGAACATGATAGTTACAAAAATAATATTTTTATGTAATATCATAAAAATAAATTTTATAATTGAAATTAAAATTAAAAAAAATTTATAAATTCAAAAATGCATTTTTTTCTTATAAATCTAAATATTTAATAGAAAAATCCAGCTGTAATGTTTAATTTTTTACTATTATTGCTAAAAAAGTAGTAAAATAAATGAAAAAAGATTAATGTATTGATATTTGATAATTAATAAGTTGTTTGAATGTGTTTTTTATATATCATATTTTTAATTTTTTATAAATAATTATATTTAAAAAAAATTCTGAATCAATTCAGTCCAATCAGTTGACTCATGACTCAATTGGCAGGTAGAGTCGATGTTCGATCCGCTTCTGAAAACATTGCTTGGTATACATAAATATAATGAATTAAATGTTATAAAATTTTTATAGATAAACTGGCTTAAAAAAGGAAAAAAGAAACAAAATTGTAGCTTGATTTATGAAAAAAAAAATATATTTTTGGAAAGATGAAAAATTGATTTTAAATAGGAAGTTGAGTGAAAATAGTAAGTTGATTTTAAATAGAAAATAAAATTTTTATTGAAAAATGATATTTTTAAATATAGAAATTTAAAAAATGGTATTTTTATAATAAAAAAGGTTGGATATATTTTTCGAAAACACATTTAGAATTCTATGCTATTTTTGTGAAAATCCTTTTTCTTTTTTTTTTTTTTTAAAGGATCAATGTTTTGGGCCTTTAAGGCCTTTTCTGGAAGGAGCCATGATTTAACTCCTCTTAGAGGCAGAGATAGCAGGCCCAATTCCTTATGAAAGATTGAAAATGTCAGTTAAAATGGGACTTAAATGAATAAGAACAAACAAAATTGAGAACTTTTTTGTATATTTTTCCAACAGAAGGCGAGCTAAAATCATGGTAAATATTGTAAAATAGAAGAAAGAAACTCAATTATAATAGAGAAAAAGCACCCAAGAAAAAATAACAAAAGAAAGAAACTAATGATTAAGCTAAATATATCATTACATCTTAAATTTGTGTTATCAACATCAATTAAAATAATGCGGGCCTTCTCTAAAAACGAAGCCTCCAATCTAAAATCTGTCATCTACTTCAATCAAGGATACTTATTTACTTCCCATAAACTGCTGTTGTTAGAAACAACAAGCCATATCCTTAAGCTGGATAGTACTAAGTTGTTCTGTTCTCGCATACCAAACAAAGTCATCTCTAGCTGAGAAATGTTCTTATTTTATTTTTTGGTTTTCCATATGCTTAATACTCTCAAAGATTAATCAAGCATGATTCTGAGACCTTGAAGCCAAGCGTGAACATTTCTTTCGACCACTTTTCCCAAGTGCACATACACAATTCTCGAGAAGATCATAGTCCTCGTCCCAAAACAACAATGATGCCTTCTCCGGATTCTTCAAAAGCATCTTTGATGTCAGGAAACCAGCTATTGTCCATGTTTGGTGAATCCTGGACTGTTTCCCTATAAACCTTCCACTGCGTGTATCATAATATTCGGGCCACTGATCCTCCGATAACCTCTTCTCCGCCAAAGCAACTGCCTTTTGTGCTAGTTCGGGTCTACCCATTTTTATACATGCCAATGTGAACTGCAATAGATTATAACAAGTAATGTATCACTAATCGCGACTCTATTATATGAAACTGCTTTCCCCAATGTTGAGAAACAGCAAGCTGCATAGTTAGTACTCGAAAAATAGTTACCTGCCATAGTAGTGTTGGCCAAGATCCTCCATTGTGATATGACCATGGGCTGCAATGAATAAGAGAGATTTAGCACTATTAGACGACTAAATTCCCCAAAATCCTACGTTGCTGCTAGCTGATAATTAAGAGGGGAAAATGAATAAAGATTGCATATATAAGAGCCTCACGTATTCTTTGGGTCACTCCCAGTAATTATTTGCCATTCGTCAAATTCCAAAGCAGGATAACAAATCTTAAGAGGCATATGAGCCACAAGATCATCCCATTTGGTCTCAATCAAATTCAGGATACCCTCATTCTGTTTTGGGGTTCCCAATGAGGAAATGATGGACCATAGATTCCCAAGAGTGAAAAACCTAAAATCCATATGAGCAGGTTGTAGATTGCCAATGAAGTAGCCACCTTCTTCAGTTATCCAATCTACTAGCCATGAAGGAATTTGATCTGGATATATATTGAACTTGTTCACCGCATCTGTCGAGTATTCCTCTGTCTTGTAGCGGTAAATCTCATTAATCTTCTTCATATCCACCCAATAATACTCTCTTATATGAAATGAAAGCGCACTGAGTCGGCTGTTGACAGCTGCTACTAAATTCTTGGTTCCATCATTGACTACGAGCATCTCACGGGCACAACGTAGAGCCGAGTAGAATAAAGCCTAGAACATATATTAGTCAGGCAAAGATTAAACCAGGGACAAAGATGATCATATCAGGATGCTGCTTGTAAACAATTGAAATGTTAAAGGTGCAAACAAGTGCACCATAATCAGGTACTATAAAACACCTCGTAGCCACTAAATGGAATGCAAATGAATATCGATCTGCTAAACTAATCTCAATTAAATTCCTAGTTTACATATGTTTCAATTGAAGCAAAATCCAAATATGAACTGACTTCTAGCAACTTACTTGGATTTCAAGAGGGTGGCCATGAATACCCATCCGCCGATCAATCATGCAGGAGCCATCAGTGACTAGCAGAGTTGGAAACATGTCAAACCCATCAGATAAACACAGATTGAGTATGAGCCTTATGCCTGTCTGGACATCAATCCTATCTTGCAACGAGGAGTCACCGGTAATCTTCCCATAAGCTCTCAACAATATTATCCACCACAACCCTGTTATCGGATATATGATTTAGATACCTATTATGCCCCAACATGTTTAAACCAAAAATTCAAAGAAACAAGAGGAACATTCATCCAAAATGCAGAAGTTCAAAGCAATACCAACATAAAAAGACTACTTAACGTACCAGAATCAACAGGGGCTACACGCCCAATAGCTGATTCACCAAAATCAGGATCCAAGACCTCTTCAAATTCTCCATTACCTCCATCAAGGGGCACAGTTCTAACTTTAAAACTTGCCGGCATCAGCCCCTGACCAGGACTGTAACAGTCCACTGTCTTCTCCCAACTCTAACAGCCAAAGGAAAAATACTTTCAATTCAATTGAAAGGCACCAAGTTTTTACGTTTTGCCCTCAAAATGCAAAATTTCAGCGGTTTATAAAAGCGCCAATGCTACAACAAGATTAAGCTTATGACCTAGTTGACTTGAGTCAGCAACATTGTGCTCTCAAATATTTTCCCACTAATTACTTTTGTTCGTGCTTAGGGTTTTCAACCAATATGAAAATATTAAAGAAAGTGGTTGTTACCAGTAACAAACATAAAAAAAAAAAAAAAATTAAAAAAAGCCTCATTTCCTAATAATCTGGAGAAAGATTTGAGCAATAAGCTGCATTAATCCAGACATTGTCTTCCTCTTTTTTTTCTTTTTTCATTTTCATAATGATTGGAAAGAAAATCTTTAAGAGATATGATCAAGAAATAGAACACAATCCTTCACAAATTACCTGTAACTGCAATGTGTAGAGAAGAAAGTTCTTCACGATCTCTGCTTCTCCGTTAAGCAAAAAAGCAAGGGCAGATGGAGCAAAGTCACGAATAAACACTTGATCATAATTCAGAGGTTGCTTGTCGGCAGGATCATTGGCTGCAACAGTCCCCACTGGAGTGCCACAGTAATTGACAATAGAATCTTGAAGTAACTTCCATGCCTCCTTTTCAATCTCAGACACCTCTCTCTCAACATTAGGAGCAATCTCATTCAAGCCCTTCAAATAATCAAAGTTTATACTTGTCCCATTTATCTTTACCCTATTGGACTTTTCTTCTTCTTTAACTACATCATTTCCAGATTCAATTTTTTCTATCACCAATGGATTCACATTCAATCCTCCTTGAATATAAATGTTTTCAAATCCCTTTCCATTAATGTGAGACTCTAATGATGTTGAATGGTTCCTAATATCCGAACCAACTTTGGGAATTACTAAAACACCCCTTTTTATATTGCCTTTATCTACATGAAAGCTGGATCTAAAAACTTTAGCTTGACAATCAGAGAAATTAAAAGCTCTCCAATTTGAGCTGATCATACACTTATTACCTATCATTCTGGACCTACTATTGATACTATAGCAATGGATTCTATAGTGATGAGCAGATTTGGATGGTAATTTCGACAAATTGTTGTTGTTGGCTGGATTATTCAATTTTGGGGGAGAAAACCCAAAAAGGGAAGAGCTTTTACACCCAATTAGAATTCTACAACAGGGTTTCATTGTTGAAATTCCAATACAACTACCAGTACTCATTCTTGACATGCTAATACAAACTTGAACGATTAATCTATTTATACAGTGTAATTGTTATATATCTTATACACAACACAGCTACCTCTGTTGGTCTTGAAAAATGAAATGAACCACAGAGTATATAACTAATAACTCTATATAGAACAAGAACTAAAACCAACTAATTGTGTAAAGAATTTTTTTTTAAAAAAAAAATTGACAAAAAAAATAATGGAGGAAATAACTTAAATTTAAAAAAGATAGTTACTTACAGTTGAAGAGAGACGTTGAAGAACAGCTTTGAATGAGAGAGAGAGATTGCGTGTGAAGAATGGTAGATTTGATAATAAGAGCCCCAGCTGGGTTTATATAGAGGAGGAAAAAGGAAAGGTCCTGGATGGGGAAACTTTAGCTTGGAAATAAAAATAATGAAAATTGAAGAGATGCAGTTACAATTCTGCCCCTCCACGTGGTATTTTTGTGGTCCCATTTTTATATATAATTTTCAATTGTAAGATAATGAAAATAAATGTGTTTTTTTTTTAAATAGGGGGAGTGGAAAATCGTCTAATTTTACCTCAGAAATATCTACTCAGACAAAAATAAATTTGTTAAAAAAAAGTTATTCTATCTCACTTTTTATTTTACAAGAATTAAAAAATTGTAATTAGTGATATTAAAATAATATAATTTATTTGTAATTTTACTAATTTATTTCTATATTTATTAAATGTATATGTGATAAATATATGATAATATTGGATATCAAAATTGTATTTTGGTTTGAAACTTAGGATATATAAAGTTGGATTCAAATTGAGATTTGTATACATTTCTTGAATTGACGGAGTCCCCTTAATTGCCATTTACGTGTATGTTTTTATCATATTTGAAAATAAAATTACACGCAAGATTGAATAATGTTTTGGATAAAGGGTAAAATGGTCTTTGCAATTAGAAGGTGTTATGCAAAATGTGCGGAAATCAAGAAAGCCCCACGTTGGTTTTTATAATTATAATTTTATATCATCTCTAATATATTATAGAAAAAAGAATAATGTTGATTTTTGAAACAATAATATCCAATCCAACCCTAAAAAAAATTCCATTGAGTTGGAGTTGATATTTTAAAGATATTTTCTTTTTTAAAAAAGTAATAATAAATTATACTACTTTTTACGAAGATATTTCACTACTTTTTAGAGAATGAAATAAATGATATTAATTAAAAGAGCATAACAATGATTTTATAAAATCAGGAGTTCTCTCCCATAACATAAGACGAACATAAAAATGAGCATTTTTTGCAAAAATATGAGCTAACTTATTAGTTTGTTTTTTAACAAAATTAATTAAAATATTTTGACATAAATTAGCAAGCGATATACAAAAATAAATAATATATTCAAATTCAGTAAAATTGAATGTAAAATGATGGAATCAGTCAAATCACAATTTAAGTAAATTGACTTATATCCTATGTATATAAAATAAAATAATGTATATGTGAAATTGCTAGCAATTTCTTTTATAAATTAATTAATAATTGTTTTTTCAATTCTATCACAACTTCTCACCAATTAAATGTGATTTATGTTTGAAAACGATTTTTCAAATAAAGCAAAAAGGAGCAAGTTTATGAGGAGGGTATAATAGTCAAACCGTGTTCTTCTTTACTAAATTTACTTGCGGATCAGATTGGTCGGTGGTGGTCCCCCATGTTCCACCCATGTTTTAATTATTATCAATATGTAAGCTAAACTTGGGCTCATAATGTTTCTCTGTATTCAAAATGGCCCATTTGATATTGGGCTAGTTTAGGCCCATTTTGAATTTGTAAACTGGACCCGACTATGGAGATCTAAATGGACAAATGATAAACCATTCTTCTTTGTTTCTTCAGTTGGAGACCCAATGGATACAACATGTGGGCGCTTCTAATTTAACAATTATCTTAATTTCTGGTATTATCGTTACAAGTATGAAGAAAAGGGAATTTTTTAACAAGATCCGGCCCATAATTCTAATGTGATCTTTATTAATGAATTGGTACTAGTTAATATTTTCCATTAAAAAAAATTAATCTAATTGGTGGAGAGAGTTGCTTATAGACAATATCTCTATTTTTTTTAGATTTTTTTCTTAATTTTTTTTTTGCTTAAATCGAGTCGATGAATGTATTTATTGACCGATTTAATGATAAACTTAGGAATAGTAACCAGTAAAATAATTGTGAAAATTGTGATGCTCATTCTTGTTTCTTTGATAAGAAAAATGATAGCTCGAATTTGAGATATTTCATTATATTAAGATCGGAATATGTTCTTAATTAGATACTACCATGCTCATTTCTAATTCAATTTAATACCGAGATACAAAATATTCAATCCAAATTCTCCAAAATTATCCCTAATACTCATATTATGGTGAAGTGGATTTATTGAGAAAATACAATGTTGAGTGTTTTTGGTAGTATAGTTTTAAAATCTCAAAATTAAACGTAGTAACATTTTATTTGGTCTATATATTCAAAGAGAATTCAATTTCATTGACTTAAGGTATTATGATAATTGCAACTTGTAATTGAGGATAAACTGATCGATTTACAAGTTGGTTTTGACAAAATCACTGCTAATTATAATTAACTATCATAATTTCAGTCAAAAAAATTTCACGTTGAATGATTACGTAAGCTATGATTCCATTACCGCACTCAAACACATGAGATTAAATTGTCTAGAAAAAAATAATATAGATATATATATGTGTCTTTGCGTCTAATTTTATATTTATTTTTTAATAAAAAGAAAAAAAAAAAAATATGGCCATTATTACAATGTGCGCATATAATAATACGCACGCATATACACCATTAAATTGGCGTAGCATAATTTTTTATTTTTATTTTTTATTCGATCAAATAGTGTGTATGAATACTCACATCTTTTATATGCATACACCGTAACACGCTCCTGTCAAATCGTTGGGCTGCTTATCTCATTAATAGTTAGTGATCGGAAATATCTAATTATAATTCTCTAAAATATCGTGGCAGTATTCCTTCGTTTTTAATCATAATTTTCGAATTCAAATTTTGAATATGAAATACTTTTAAATATTTGAGAGCAAGCATTTTAATTTGTACGAGATTGTTGGGTAATCGGTGGGTGGAATTTGAATAATAAATGGTTATTGAAAAAGCTACAACTTCCACATTCCTGTTTATTTAAACAAAACATCAAATCCACGGTCACCCACTAATAAGGTGGTGAGTTTAGCGGTAGCATTGATCTTTTGACTCTGTTTCAGACTTTCTTTTCTCACTACAACAAGACTCCTTCTAGTTGAATTGATTTCTCAGGCTCATTTTAATTTTTTTATGTATATATAATTACGTTTTTTAGGCAGAATAGAAATCAAATACTGATGGATTAAACCATTTGAATTATAGGTCATTTACAGCATGTTTCAATAATTAACAGAAGTTATAATTACATCTATAAAAAATATATATATATCTGAATATTATGAGCAACAAATAAATCTATCCCAGTATGCATAACATTAACATTTATCTTACGCAAGTTTATAATATTAAAGATATCGGCATGACAATTCAAAGTAAAGGGTCCGTTTGGTTTAACGGTTTGTGTTATGCTTATTGCTAATATGGTAAAAATTTGTTAATTGTTGTTGTTTATATATTAAATTACCATTACAATGGCATAATTTAATTATATATGTGAATTTCATATATATATATATATATAAAATTATATGTATATTACACATATTAATAATCAAGAAAATTATAGTTAATAAAAGGTTAATATAGTTTGAATATAAAATAAAAAATGAATTAGCCATCCATTGGTAAGAAAATACTCAAAGGATAAAACATTGACACAACAGTACGTTAATTGGAAAAAAGAATCAACTGTATCGACAACTGATTGAAAAAATTTATCAAATATTTTTACGGAACTGATTGGTAGAAAAAACAGCATATTTAAAAAATTTATCATAAAATCTTGTCCCAATGAAAATAACAAATAAGTTAAAATCTTTCTCTATTCTTCCTCCATTCCACTAATTTACACTCTTAATTTCTTGTCGTATCACATAATAATAATGGAATGCATGTATACACATATGAATCAAATCCATATTTTAATTCATGAATAGTTTATTGAGGTGTCCATTTGTTGCGAGTTTTTGTAAATAGTTATTTTACGCGATAATATATTATTAATTTGATTTATAAATATATATAATCACTTGCAAGACTTCTTTTCTAAAACGAAATGCAACCATAGAAAATATTTTCATTCTAACTTTTAATATATAGCAAAAATATACACACACGATAGTGAATTATTATGAAAACAAAACTTTCTTTCTTTATTTAGTGATTGGGTTGAAAATCAGAAATCTTAAAGAAACCCCAAGTACAATATAGTACAAGGTTGCTTTCACTACTACCTAGTATTTTACGTTAATCTACTCATATCAATTACATTATATAACTTCCACATAAATTTAAGAAACCCTATCCCATATGTATTAGTAGTAATAATAATAAAAACGTCATAATTTCCATAGAAGGGATAGGCACGAAATAAATGAAGCAAATAGAATTGATAATCCTTATAGTGGAACACTAGCAGGAACAATTACTTTATTTGTTACGGGTTGGAAAGATATTCTATCCATATTCGCTAATAAATTAGAGATTGAAAGTACAATTAAAGAAAAAATTAAATTAAATTAAAAAAAGAAAAGAAGTAGTGGCTGTGGTGGCAATCTAATTAATTATTAAAGAGAAGAAAATGGCAAAATCTCGCTTTCATTTCAAAAATAACAAAGCTTCACGCAAGTGATAAATGAGAATGAAAAGGAAATATCAAATATGGGCTTAAAATGGTGCCTAATTAAGATTGAAGTTAAAGTGCACCGTATTGCATGTGCTTATGTAGAATTTCCCATTTTTAGACCTTAACTATGCCTTCATTTATCAATTGCATGTGGGATTCTTCTGTTTCTTTTTTCCAGCTATTTTCTTTTTTTCCCAATTCTGGTGTCTTTGCTACCAAATTATGTGGTTCCTACTTGTTCTTTAATTCAAGAAACTCAGCAAACCCACTTCAAATTTCGCTATTTTATTGACAAATTTGAGTAATTTTCATTCATTCGTCAAAATCTTCATTCTTATCCTTATCCAAGTTTTGTTGCATCTTGTTCATTATTTTATTATATTAATCATCATTTATATAATTCACTACGCCGCATTTAAAAATATGACAGATATCCATTTCACTTTCTTTCGGTGACAGTTCAAATTAAAATTAGATATTACATCTTTCTCGTAAAAAAAATTACAAACGATGCATACTTATAACATATAGACCATATGCGCCTTATTGCGGCATGAGTTTTTCATTTTTTCTTATATACGCTCCGCTTTATAATTCTCGCCTATTCATTTTCCATAATTTCAGATTAATTTTATATTTTATTTTTATAAATATATTATTTTTATACAAAACACTATTTTTTTATTACTTTAAAAGTATGGAATTGATTATAGGAGCCATTTCTTGATTTTAAAAAAAAAATAGTTTATTTTGATATTCGCAATGAATTTTTATATATTTCTATTTCACCATCTCATATAATTGATTTTTAAATATTCTACACTATATTGAAACTATTTTTATATAATAAACGACAAGTGCTTCACATTGAATTACAACTTTTTGCTGAAATGGATTAATTGGGATTAAATTTAGAATTTGGAATGTAATTAAGATTTATAGGAATGAATATTTAGGCATATTAAAACAAATAAAATAAAACATACCTTATATAAATTAAGTTACTTCATTAGATTTAGGGCACGTAAATTATATATCCCAGTGATGTCATATCATAAATTCACAACATAATTAAAAATTTAATGGCAAAATAAAAATCAAATGTGGATGGATCATCATAAATAATAATTCTCAAATTAAGCTATTGTGATCAAATTTTGATTGAAATATTTAAATTATTCTCAAATATTAATATATTTTCATTGGAAGTTAAAAAATAAAAAATAAAAAACTTGATGATTGATTGGAAAATGAAACAGATCAGCAAACTTCATCTAAAGCACAAATACATTGTAAAGAGTCAGTCTTCCTTTTAATTATAACGTCATCACCAGAGTCATTTCCCCTGACTTTTAATTACCAATTTAACCCCCGCCACTTTCGGTTAGTAACAAGCATGCTGTGGGCCCTATTTGATAGAATGAGATGCCCACGTGGGATTTTTACCAGACCCCACTTTTTGACTGATAAGTCATTGCATAGGTCCCACTTTTAAATTGGTCCTACTAAATAATACTTTCAATGTGGCGAAAAGATAAAGTCATGACCAACCACGGTGGAGTCCAGTTGTAGATTAATTCTATTGTTTTTTCTTTTCCTAAGTGAATTTTATTTATTTATTTATAATTTTAGCTCAGCTTTTTTAAATTTACATAATAGATAAATTTAGAGTTGAATAAATACGCATTTTAACATTTAATTTTAAAATTTTTTATTTAAGAAAACGAACTACTTACCACTCGGGTAATAATGGCCATTATAAAGGGATTAATTTTTCTTCTTGTATTTGTGCACAGGAAATTCAAATACGGCGTACATTATCTTGTAGCCTAAATTAAATTAATGCTTGTATACCAATCCTCATCCGTATTGGTGCTTAATTAATTCTTATTCAATTTTGATTCAACATGTGCTTGATATTTTAGTTTTCAATCAATCGTGTGAACATCAACAGCCATATTAAATAAATTGGGAAATTAAGTATTCATTAATTTATAGGTTAGACTTATACTAAATAAATGTATAATTGAATAGAAGTTTAGAAAATTATTTTTAATTTAAAACGGTTGAAAATTTAGCTATATTTTTCCACCGTCCTCCTCTCCGGAAGATAAATGTATATATGTGCCCAATAAACGACATCATTGAACAGCGGTGAGCGCAGGAGTAATTACTGTTTGGGAATTACTTTTTTTTAGGGATTCAAAACCTAATAACATGAGAAAATAGTCATTTAAACTGCAAGTAATTTTGATACGAGCTATTACATTAATTTTAAATATGTATTTTTAAACCGTCAAATTACATTAGTTTTAAATATATATTTTTAAACAGTCAAATTAGCATATGTATATGAGGTGTGAAAGTACATAAAATGTGGTAAATTAGATAAAGCAAATACAAGGAAAAAAAATAAAGGTCATATAATGTGGGAGAGGGCAGTTTCAAGGGTTGCGGCTGTCAGTGCTTCAGTCCAGGAAGCCTAACCGTAACCTATTAAAATTAACAACCTTAATATAATTATTTTTTGTGTGAAATTTCTAATCATATGGACACGTGGCGCACTTTAAACACTTACACTCAAGGGGACCATTGTGATGGCTTCTCGTATAGGCACGCGGCCTACAAAGATTCCCCGCCGCCATACCCCTCTCTCTATTTGTGTCACGTTTTAGGCCTCTCCTTTGCACGTGCCAAACTCTGCTCTTATCATAACCATCTTTCATTACTGAGGGCAACATTGTCATATCCTCTTTTTCTAATTAGCCCTTTAATTAAGCTTTTAGGATCAATTTGTCCCAAAATAAAATTCTCTTTACAAATGACTCCTCATGGCATAAATAATTTATAATATATACAATATTAATATGATTTATAAATACACACATTGAGTTAATTAATTTAAAAGTATGATCCAAAATCAGAATCTTATGCCTCCTATATATGATTGAGATACTAGATTAGAAAATTAGTAACAAATTGGAACCATAATAAATTAGGATATGGAAATTGACATCATTGCAGAAAATAATGCAGAGATAATATGGAATCTTAATTAATTATAGATGATGTCTGGGTTAATGGGTTCCAAAGTAAAAAATGTCCGTACGAATGTGCAAACAGAATTAGAAACAAAACAAAACAAAAGCAATAAACGAAGGTTGGATTGGAATATTATGGTAACAAGAAAGGGGTTGATGATTAAGAAGATAAGATGTAAATTTAATTTAAATTAGAAAGCAGCCCCCTAATGTCCAACTTAATTAGAACCCAATTAGATGAATATTACGAAGCCACGTCTTAAATATTATTATTATAAATCACACTTTTTATTGCAATCTAGAAACTTGGGACTTTTAATCTTGGGTTCAGGCCCCATAGCCAGTGTTTCAAAAGTTGCATGACTAATCTTTTATTTTAATAATATGCTTTTGAGATATAAACTCTTTTTAAATATATATATATATATATGCAACTAATTAGTAATTAAACTAAGATGGTGGAACCAATTATTCACATATCTTTATTTTATTATTATTATTATTATTATTATAATATTTTCTTAAGCCATGCCTCTATAATGCAATCATCTCATTTACTATAATTCAATATTTATTATTCAATAATAAGTTATTATGAATGTAAAATTATTATTTACATTCATAATAATTTATTATTAATTAAATTGATGTACATAAGAAATTAAAATTGTTCAAGTGCAGTACGAAAGAATGAGACTAATTAATTAACGAAAGCTCTACCATTACAAATATATCCCTCCAATCTAAGGGGATAGTTAAAAAGAAACCAACAAACAAAGGAAATACAAATTAATTAAGGAAGATAATCCACAATTAGATCTCTAATTAAGCCTACGAGGCTATCACAATTTCTATATCGTATTACATGAATTATTCTATAAGAGTTTTTCTTTTTCCCTCTGCTTTTTACTTGTAATAATTTTGTTTTTGTTGGCCTATTTTCAGAAATTGTTGAACCAAATATCGTCAACATTCCACAAATTGTCCGATGTGTCCCCACCGTCCAACCACAACTGGTTGTTCTGCTCCATGGACTGAAAATCCGAAACTTGGTTAAAATACCCAGATGGGCTAACCATGGATTCCGAATAATTACCAACTTGCCCCGATTGGAAATACTCTTGATTATTCGGACACTGATTAACTGGGATGCTGTAATAATCATTAGTTAAATCCGAAACTTGCTGCTGTGTTCCAAATGAGTCCGATGAAGCAGATGTTTCAGGAGTAATATTATTATTCTGAAACCCAAATTCATTGCCTAGATTGATCCCGGTAGCTGGATTCATGACCCATTGTCCGCTACCCATTTCAGTGATGGTGGCGGTGGCGGGGGGAACGGTGGTGGCCGGCGTGGCGGTGGAGGTGGTGGAATTGGCCGCTTGAATTCTTTCAATCAACCTTGGCATCCATAAGTATTTCATAGCATCCTTAAATTGCTTGCTGTTTACGTCACATTTGAGCTGCTTTGCGTGCTTTTGAACACGAGTTCTCCAGTAGTTCTTAATTTCATTGTCGGTTCTTCCTGGTAAGTGTTGTGCGATCTTTGACCATCTTCAAAAATTAAAGAACCAGAGTTTCATGTCAATATATAGAAGAAGAATAAATTAAAATAAAAGGGTGGTTTTGATTTGAGAATGAATTAATAATTACCTATTTCCCCATCGAGAATGAAGCTCAAGAATCATGAGTTGTTCTTCAAGAGTGATATTTCCACGTCGAACATCAGGTCTTAAATAGTTAAGCCATCTTAATCTGCAGCTTTTTCCTGTTCTTTTGAGACCTGCAATTGAAATAATAAATATTTTTGGTAAAGTTCAGTACGTTTGATGAAATAATTGAATCAGGAAAAAGAAAAGAAAAAGAAAAAAAAAGTGAGCATTTTCGTTCATGCTTCTATCTTTACTTGATGTGATTTGATTTTTCCTTAAAAATTCATAGATTCTTATCTACGAATCATGAATTGAGACAAAACCCAATTTTTGTGTATGAAAATAACAAAGAAAGCAAGAAATAAACATGGAAAATGAAAAGGAAAGCAAAAGCTTTGCACTTTTCTTTAAACACATGCATGACTGAAACAAGTTGGGCAAGTTGAAGATTGTCTGTTTTCACAAATCATCATTAAAAAAAAAAAATCTCTAAAAGATTAAAAGCAAAGAAAAAAAACACGAACCAGCAGAGCGAGCAAGAGAATTCCAACGGCCTTCGCCATGAGAAGCAATGTAATTGATGAGCTTAAAGTCTTCTTCAACAGTCCAAGGACCTCTTCTCAAGTCACTCATCATCTCTTCTTCAGTACTTTGTGTGGTGGTTGATGAATTAGATGAAGAAGAATTTGCAGCATTAGTCTTGTTGGAGGATGATGATCTGCCTTTAACATGATCCATCATCATCATAATACTTAAAATGGAGGGACTGATTGATTGAAACTCGAAAGATTGAGAGATTGATTCTGATGCGTAGAAAGAGAAATCAAGAGAGAAAGAAAACTAATACAGGAAGAAGATAAAGAAGATGGGGTTTATATAGATACACAAGATATATATGTTTGAAATTGAAGAAAGAGATAGCACGTGAGAGGAGAGGAGAGGAGAGGGAGCCGCAATACTTAGGGACTTTCAGCTTTTAATTAATACTTAATTTACCACTTAATAAGTAATTATGGTGACTAATAGCCCATAGGGGAGCTTCGATCTTTGACCCTTGACTTTCTCTCTCCGTGTGTTTAGTTTTTTTTTTTTTTATTTTTTTTTATATTCATCATACAATTTAACTAATTTAAATAAATATATATTAAATATATTTTAATTTTAAAATTTAAATTATTAAAAAAAAAATCCATGGAAGGAGGGATTGAGGGTAGTGTTTAGGGAATTATTTTATAATTTTCTTTTGAAGTGATCAAGTTCCGTGGAAGTTGTTTTCTCTTCTAATTTGAAGCAAGTTGTCCATTATTTTGTGGACAAATTGTGTACTTCTATTAATTATTGTTTTTCCAAAACAAAAAGCATAGTAGAAATTATTGAACACTGTTTTCTTTTGGCAGTATGCGTATTCACAATGCTAGTCACACAATCGGCCGACTCTTCATTTCATCTTTTTCCACATTTTAGCACATTTGTTTTAAGGAAAAAACCTTAATTATATTTATATAATATATTCTAAATAACTAATTGCATGTTTGTAAAATAATATATATAGTTTTTTTATATTAGTCCGATGCATGACTAAGTACAGGAACTTGGTCCAAAGAAGAAATTTATTTTTTTCTTCTATGGAGTGGGTAAAGCACAATTCTAATTAAGTAAATACCCCATCTAAGCTAGGGTTTATAACTTAATTAATTAAGATTAATTTGATGGCAAAATTTTCAATAAATGTCATATCAAAAAATAATGAATATTACAGCAACTTACATATTTATTTTTCCTCTTCAACGAAGTTGACAATATTGTATGAAAAAAAAAGTTGACTATTTTATTGTAGCCATAAGAGCGAAAAGTGGTTAGGTTATAGGATATATTAGTATGTGGTATTAAATCTTAATTATGGTTAAATTTTCACTTAGTAGATCATCATATTCAAAATATAGGCGATGATTCAATTTGGACTTTGATGAATAATTGGAAATAATTTTCATTGAAAAAAAAAAGAATTTCCAGTTCCAGAATGTCATTTTTTGATACTTTGGTTGAAAAGAGTCACATGAATAGATTTGTCAACACCACCCATTACACAACATTATAACTTTACTCCCCTTTCTCCAAAAATTAGACGAATCTTCTATTATTTTTCCCTCTAAAAAATAATATTTTTACTACATGAAATTTTTATTAGTATTTAACTTTTTGTATAAATAAAATTACAAGCGGATTTAATTAATACCAACAAGACAATTTTTTTTTTTAATTATTTTTTGTTTTATTATAGGCCATATAGACTATCTCCACACTAGCCGTAATTAGCCTATTATAAGTAGTACAACGTAATTGATAACCATGCATCTTAAAGCTGAAAAAAAAAATGAAAATTTATGCATTATTTTCTTTGTTAGATAATATATTTTTATTTTAATAAATAATTCCACTTATTTTCTTCATAAATTGTGACTAAAAATGAACAAATATGGAACATATAAATAAGTTATTTTTTTTACGTATATTTATAAATTTTTTCACTGAGGAAAAATTTATTTAAATTAAGTGAATAACTGATTATTAATTAATGAACTCCGAAGCTATGCAACGATCGAGAATACTTGTATAATTGTATTCCAATTTGTCAAGCATTTGATAAAGTTAAAAAAACAAATTTATGTTTATATATATATTTATTTCTTCTATAAAACATACAAAAATATTTTCCTCTTTTTAATAGGATCTTAAAAATATTTCTTTCTCGTGAACTATGCAATATGCATAAGCTAGGTTCAAGCTTTATAAAATAAAACAACGAAAAATTGGCATTTTCTGACTAAAAATGACACTAAAAATGGACTCTATATTTGTAATAATGACATTTATACGAAATAAAGTGCTTTTACACCACCATTGAATTGAATCGAAATAGAGGGTTGTACTTTTAAAGGAGGGACCAATCGTTGCATAATTGGTACCACCCTCCCCAAATTATATACTAATTACATTAATTTTTTTTATGAAATTGAGTAAACTTATTATAAAATCAAATTAAGATATAAACATCAATTTGATAAAATTATTTTCAAAAGTAAATTAACCAATAAAATTAATTCATTCCTAGATACCAACATTAACTAACTATTATTTTTATGCATATCACCAGTTTGATACATGAGTAAATTTATAATTTTTTTTAATAAATCCAAAATTTAGTTTGAAAAATATCTGTAGGATTAAGATTAATTGGCTATGGAAGAATCTGACTTTCATTGTTGCATCAATGTAATGCACATGTGCAGAGGGGTGGACCATGTTAATTAATTAACATGTACGTACGTTTATACATGGGGCCCATGCTCCATATATATATATATATATATATATATATATATGGAATTAATAATACGTGGGGATGTAAAAGAGTTAATAAAGTAAATTAATTTTTATGAAAAAGGTAACAAAATTAAGTTGGAAAGTCAAATTTTAACTCCATGAATTTATTAAATACTAAAATAAAATGTATAAATTCAACTGTTGAAGCATTTTCAATTAAAAAATGTAAGGTTTTTATTTGATTATCGATCGGTTAATTTTAAAATTTAAATGAATTGTTTGATAATTCTTAGTGATATATAGCAATTGCTGAGGGCAGCAATGAGGTGAAAGAGCACAACTACCTCTCATACTATTTTTCTTCAAATTAATTCATTTCATGTACTTGAAAATTAAATAAAATATATTATATTTGATGAATAAAAAGCTGAACCAACTACATAAATAATGAATCTTATTTAATTGTGTCGGTATAGTGGCACGGCCAATAAAACAAAAATAAAAACTTAGAATTGTAGGCGCATCGATCCAGCATTACCCTAAACCATCATCTTCAATCGAACTAAACAAGAGCATAACCATCATGCCTTTTTAGCACCCACCATGTCCTTCTACTATATATATATAATCACACTAGTAAAGCTATTCATTTTTTTCCTAAGATAAATAATTATAAGTTAAGTATTTTATATATATACTCTTATGATAGTTTTTCTCTAATGGTAAAAAAAAAAAAATTGAAAATGGGTTTATTAACTCTTGCCGATAGCAAGGTCAAGAGGTCAAAATTGTCCGAACTATTATAAATTAAAATTAAAGAGTACGTACTTTAACATTTAATATGAAATGGGAAGTCATATGTCTAATTCTTGATATTTTCTATATGTGTTGGACCAGACTTGCATGGATAAATCTCCTCATAAGCTATATATTATGATGATTTTTCTTTTAAAGTTTAAGAGTTAGTAAATTTTGGTGTAAAGCATAAATATATAAAAATTGGATGGTTAAGTTAATCTTTTTATCTTTAAAACGAGGAAGTGAAGAAGTATATATTGGTGAAAAAGTTGACAATAAAACTTTTAACATTAATTTCCACAAATGCCAACAAAAAGAACAAGTTGTATATTTCGATTATGATTATATCCAACTTTAATAATTGAATTCTTTCTATAAGTGTAATGCCTCATCGTGGGAAGATGAAATCTAATACAAATATTCATTATTTAATAAAATATATATTGGAAGAATAAGAACTTAATTCCTAGCTGCCAAATACTCACCAATTAATATCACTATTACTTAATTAATTAACTAACTAACTTATGCTGTGGCATGCACTTCCAAACAATGCTTAACACTCATAAAAAAAGCACATTTGTGTATTGAAGATAAGATGATCATATAATTAATTAACCAAAAGATTAGGAAAGTAATTAAATTAGTATGAAATGACGGTCACGTGTACATGGGATTTAAAGGAATTAATAGTTCACTATCCGATAAAATACCATGTTAATTTGTCCCTTATTATAGGGGACATCTATGTGATATAAAATCTTTGTTTGTTTTTTCCTGGTCGGAGAAATAATTAATTATAATTTTCTTGGTTTATTACTTGTTTTTGGACGGAATATAATTAGCATCTAAACAACCAAAATGATCATTGCGCCCTACAAAAGAAAGGGAGGGAAGGGAACCCACAAAACATTTCTTTTATTTAATATTTAATTAATCAAATCCATTAATCCATTTCCTAACTTACTTAGTGGTGCTAATCCACCAATGTGATTAAGAAAGCTAATTCCAAGTGTGAACTATAGCCAATGCTTGATAAAATTTATGCGGTGAAGTTTAGAGAAATTAAAAAAGGGTTTTGTGGAGGCATGAGAACTTGCTTATATTAATTAATCAATCAATCAATCAACCAACTAATTAATTCATTAATTAATTAATAATGATGATGCTTATGAGTTTGTCCATGTGGTATAATTGAGTGTCTATTGAAAAATAAATTAAATACTATATATGTCTACCTTAATGCTTCTCCCTTAATCGAAACACTTTACCATCACCAACATTTATCACATCTTCAATTTCTTAATTATTCTAATATCGAAATCTAATTATATGTATCTATCTATAAACTTAAATAATTTTACATTAAAAATGATTCATTATTCAAATGGTTGAAAGTCAATCAATTTTTTTTTAATTAATCAGTGTTCAATTTCTAATCGAACCGATATGTAATTAGCTATAGCAAAAAAAAAATATTTCTAAATTGGTATATGTGATTGATTAACAACTCATGGTTAATTTTTTATAAGTTGAAGTAGAGTATTCCTATTTTTTTTTAAGAAAAAAAACAATAAAATGGCAATTTTTTAATTTTTTTTCCCACCTTAGATTTTTTTTTTCTTTTTTAATAAAATAAAAACATGATTGATGGGAAATTATACGCATATAATTAAATGGAGGTAACATTAAATAAATGTACCTACCTCTTGTAGCGCAGAAACTCGTTGCGGAAGCGTCTACCAAGATCCCATTTGTTTTTGGTCACTGGTCTGACTTTTACCCACTCGGGGTAAGAGCAGCTAGATCACAATCTAAATGCCCCTGAAAATAAGACAAAAAACTGTGAATGGGAACGAGCAGCCTTGCGGTGTATACGTTTTCTCGTTACCAAATTATGAGGACCTCACCTCTATTTATAGAGGTCCTATAGGCTAGAGACCTAACTCTAGTTTAACTCAGACTCTTTTTGAGATAATATTTGGTAATTTAATTTAGATTAAATAACTTAATTTAATCTAGATAGGAACTCAATCCTTTATAGAGTCATGGGCGTATCCCAACTCTATCATCTCCCACTCGCACATGACGGAACGCATTCCAGTCTTAATCTTCAGTTATACTGGCAAATAGATTGTGTGACCAGCATATCTCGAGAGCACTAGTGCTATACACCTGTTAGGGATATATAGCGTCTCGGAAAACAAGATCCTCTTCTTCACGTATGCCTAACCCTAGATTGCTTTCTCACATTCACTGTTTTAACTCATGATCTCATAAAACAATTTTCGTGTTCACTATTATGTTTCTACGCGTAGAAATTATAATAGGCCGGCCAGTGAACCACGAAACCTTATGAAAGTGATCAAAAGGCTATCTTCCCCTCTTACTGTATGCCATCCATCATGATTCAGCTCGCTTTTCTAGTTAGATCCGCCAGGCCTAAATTTTTCCCGGACCTCTTGGAAACTAACTAAGCTAGCCACATTGAACCATACTTCAGGGATAAGTTAAGGGTTCTAAGGGTCGAAATATAAATAGGGTCTCACAATAGGGAAAATTGAGATCAGTAATATTATTAAATTCCCATCCCTGTGGTCACATAAGCACACACGGTATAAAACATGTGTTATGGTGTTCATTCCTTCCCTTAAAGAAGCGCATGTCTCACATTTTGATAATGTGTATATTAAACACCATGCAGAAGCGTAAGGTTGCGATGCACCGAAACACCCAACTTTAGTCCGCTTACTTAAGGACTGCTTCTGGCTTTTCAGACAGAACATGGTAGTTACATATAACTTACCATCGGATTCCACACAATCCTTATTTGGATCTCAATCCAAAGCATACAAATGTATGTCTTTATCTTGCGCCTTAATAAGACACATCTTATAATTTCTGCAAGACGGCACTTTTATTTTGAACAGGCTCTCGAGCATTCTCATATGTTCAAAAATCGCCTCATCTTAATCTTTGCCAACTCATTGACAAAACTAAGGTAAACACCCTTGTGAGTGGGCTACTTCTCTGTCCGACATGCTCAATCTCATATCAATAACAGTAAATGTTTACACATAAACATTCACACTCATGTATTGCCATCAATGAACTTTAGTTATTATTCGCAAATAATAACGTTAAGTGATTATATTAAAGTATAACAGTACCAATTAAATTTTACGCAAACCTCGAGATCTAATGTGTCTCTCAAAACACATCTCTCGTCATAGGTTTACTCAACGGATCTGCGTGCGTAGAAACGTACTGTAAGTTCACATCTCTCCTTGTGCAACAATATTTCTCATGTATTAATACTTAATGCCGATACGCTTAGCTCCACTATAAGCTATCAATGACTGACTGTCACTAAAGACTGTCATTAATACCTCTAAGACAGTTACTCTTAAATGGCTCAAAAACCATTTCAGCCAAACTGTCTCTTGTACTGCAATTGAGGAAGTGGCAAATTCAACTTCCACTATTGATGGGGTTACACGGGTTTAATTCTTGTTACTCCTCGAGATGGCACTCTTGCCAAACAAGAATATAAACCTAAGGTGGATTTCCTCTCATCCACATCTCCTACCCAATCAATATCTCTGTATTCTCTCAATGCATATCATTTTCTTAATAACAGAGAGAATAGGCTGCAGTAACTTTAAGGTATATAAGTATCCTTTCAATTGCTTCCAATGTGCTTTGCCTGGGTTAGATTGATATCTATTTACCATGCCCACTGCATAGCATATATCATGTCTTGTATACAACACTGCATACATAAGGCTACCCATGGCACTGTCATATATAGAATGTTCCTCATACGTTCAATTTTCCTGACCTCATAGGACACACATCTTTGCTAAGAAACTGATTCTTGGCAATGGGGTAATCTATGAGTTTGCAGTTTTGCATATTAAATCGCTCAAGGTCTTTGTTGATATATTTCTCTCAAGAAATAGACAACAATCTTCTTGAATGATCTCTTGAAATCTTAACTTCAAGAATGTAATATGCACAACTCATATTCTTTGTCTCAAAGTTGGACGTTAACCAATCTTTGATTTTATTTACGTACCATTTATCATTTTCAGCTTTGAGTATGTCGTATACATACAATGCCAAAATGATGAATTCATTTTCAGAGCTTTTACTTTAAACACAATGATCTTCATCAATCATGTTGAACACATTCGACATGATTATATGATGAAGTCTCAATCACTATTGTGTTGAAGACTGTTTAAGGCAATAGATTGAACACATCAATCAGCAAACCTTATGTTTGCTGCCTTTTCCGATGAAACGTGTAGGTTGTTTCATCCATTTCTCCATTGAGAAAAGCAGTCTATTCATCCACTTGATGAAGCTCTACATTCAATCTTGCCACTGTGGCTAGAATGAACCTTATGGACGTAAATTTTACAACAGATGAGAAAGTCTACTCATAGTCAATCTCTTTCTATTGTATGAACCCCTTAGCGACTAGCCGAGCCTTATATCTTTCGATACCTCTTTCAGCCTTTCACTTTACTTTGAGAATACATTTATTCTCAATTTGTGTCCTTCCAGTAGATCAACTAGTTTTCAAACATGGTTTGATCTCATGGATGCCAATTTTCTTTTCCATTGCTTTAGTCCATTTTTCTCTTAAATGGACATGAAAGAGCCTTTTGAATAGGTTTTATGCTCTTTCTAGTCTTGTGTGATAACCAAAAGGGCTTCGTTTAGGCCTTCATTTTTAAATTGTCGGCATGAAACACTTATCCTTTTAGATTTTTGCAGTTCTGAATCTTGATAAACATGTCTCATATATTTATCGTGATTCACAATGCTCCCCCTGGGATCATGTTCTATACTCCTACTGGAGTTAGGAATACTTCATTCTTTGTTTCCCACTGGAGTTAAGAATGCTCCTACTCGAATCAGGTCTCGAACATCCGAATCATTTGGAGGATGAAGGTCTTAACCTTCTTCCTCTAACTCCCTCCCACTCGGATGGAGTGATCCTGATCGTTCCTCTACCTGAAATTAATAGAAAGTGAAATCTCAATTCACTTCGCCCAACTTAGAAAATTCATTCTCTTAAGAATGTGATGTCTAGTGATTCAAATTTTATCATTATGCCATTTTCTTACTTACCCACGAAAATGTATACTTTTGATACTTCAGAATATCTCACATTGTAGACACCGGGTCCTGAGTAAGCCTAGATCGAAGTTACCCAATGATGATAATTGCCTTCACAGGCTTAAAAGGTTAAAAGTGATGGTTTTCTCGTCAAATTTGCATTTTAGAGTAAAAAATTAAAAAATAATAAAAAAGATTTAAAAAAATTAATTTTGAAAAATGGGGGCTTAAAATTATGATGTTTTTAGTCTATTTAAAATTTAAAAAAAATAGAAAAAATAAAAAAATAAAAAAAAATTTTCGGACCGCGAGTGTCGGGCGCGGCAGAGCGCCTGCGGCAGCGCGCAGGCGCGCTGGCGCCCAGCACGCCGACGCCCAGGCGCCCAGCGCGCTGGGCGCGATTTGGCGACGCGCAGCGTCGCCAATGCTGCGCGTCGCTAAAGAGCGACGCGCAGCGTTGCGCGCTGCGCGCCGCACCGTGCGCTGAGGAGCGCGATTTCCGCGCCTCTGCGCGCGGATTTCGCGCGCCTCGCCGCGTGAGTGCCCGTCGCTCTATAGCGACGGGCGGCGTCCCTCTGTGGCGACGGGCTTCTGGCCATCGGTACAGGGTCTGATCCCTATTTCCCTATTTTCAGCCTTTTTCCGATTTTTTCACCCAAAAATCCGTTTTTTATCCCATTTTTTTGGGGTTTTTGACTTCAAATTAAATTCTAAAATATATTTTTTTAGGTAATTAAATAATAAAACTTGATTTTATCATTAAAAATAAAATAATTTTGGGATAAAATAGGTTTTTTTTCCTTAATTAAATTAGGGCAACCTATTTTGTCTTATAAATAGTTTATGATGAAATCAAAGGGGCCTCCTCCACATTTTTTAGACCTAAAAATTTCTCTTCATCTTCTTCTTCTTCTTCCACAAAAATTCCAGATTTATTCCCCAACCAAAAATCAAAAAGAAAAATCAAGTGTTTCATTCTTTTTCCAACATAATTTCTTCTAAACATATTTTTTAGAGGAAGTTTTGTTGTTGGATTCAATTTTTGAGACAAATAGAATAATTATTTGTTCTCAAAATTGTTTTTAATCTTTTATTTTGTGTTCAATAAAACTTTTTCATTGATTTTTGTTTTGAATCTCTTTTTGATAAAAAAATTGATTTTGAGACAAATAAAATAATTGTTTGTCATCAAAATCTAATTTTTATTTGATTTTCTAAAATAAAACTTCAATCATTTTTTGTTATGAACAAAGTGATTGATTGTTCTTGAAATTATTTTTCTTTATTTTAATCAATAAAAGCCTTTTTTTTTATCAAAATCATTTTTTTAGGCAAAGGTATCAATTATTTGTTCTTAAAGAATTCTTGATCATTTTTTTTCATGTTTCTTGGAATAAAATTCCAACATTTTCATCATATTTCACTCTAACATTGTGAATCATCAAACAAGGAAATCGATCATCACTTTTCCTTCATCAAATCCAATACTCTGAGGGTAAATATTCTAGGCTCAATTTCAATTTCAATTTCTATTTTATTTTATTTAATTTATTCATGTATATTTTATTGTTTTTATTGATTTATTTATTGTTTTAATCTATTCATTTGTTGTATTGATTTTATATTCGTTCTATTTAATTGTTTATATATGATTTGCTTTTTATTCACATAAATATTGATTGTTTATTATTTTAACATGTAATTAATTTATTTTACTTTAATTCATCATTATTTTTAACATGTAATTAATTTATTTCACTTTAATTCATCATTATTTTTAACATGTAATTAATAAATTCATTTTAGTTGATCTTTTTGCCATGTAAATGGTTTATATCATTTGTGAACATATTTAATTAATCATATTGTTTAATTAATTGTTTTCATCATTCTTTAATTGTTTCAATTTATTATTCTTTTCTTTATCATTTTATATATTCTTTGATTCGTTTATCTTCATCATCATTGTTATCATGTTCATATTTTTACATGTATTATTTAATTAACATATTTTATTTTATTTTCATCACATTATTTAATCATTTATCACACATAATCCATGTTTCTCATTTTATTTTGGTTTGTTAATATTTTTGATTCCATTATCATTCTTTTCATATCATCTTATTTTATTTTAATTTGTTATTCATTATTTTGTATGTTTAATTGGTTTAATTGATTGAATCACTAACATTAATTTATTTGTATTTTGTTTTTATGTCTAAACTCATTTTTTTGCTTGGGCGTTTTTGCGAGCACATCGGGAGGTCCAAAAAGGCTCATTTGGTTTGTAATATTTTATTTAATTTTGCCATATAATTTTCTTGTAAAATTCTTTATTTAGGCACGCTAAAAAGAAAATCACAAAAACGTTTTTATTAATTAACTTGACATTTTTTTTCTAAATAAAAATGGGACCAATGTCTCAATTTTCTCCATCCAAAATCATCACATCAAGACTGTTTCATAATAAATATGCATGCGAGGACCAATGTTCTCACTATTAATGAATAACCTGTTTTATGCATGTATTTCACTTTTATAAATGGGAGTTGTATTCCGCTCCTAGTGTTATTGTAATTTATTTTTAAATGCTTTATTTTGGATTTTGCTTACATTTACTGCTTTTGATATGAATGATTGCGCCTTTAAATTAAAATTGCATTGTGTGGAAAGTTGATGAAACAATGAATTCAAAACTTAATTATGATATTAATCAAGGTATAAATAAATGAGAAGTCCCGAACCAGCTCTGGTCTTTGGGCTCAAGAGGTTAGAGGTTATCCTCCAAGATACTTCTTGTGTCACGAGGCTTTAGCGTTAATCCTAGGCCTCATGGCCCAATATGGATAAAATGTGCAAGTCTTAGGCTCTCCGAGGCGAGAGAAACTTTCCCAATGTTCTATTGGGTGGCGACTCCATGAAACCTATTTGTTGCCCAACATAGACGCACTTGCGATTTATTGCAAGCTGTCAACGGACCCACAATTGCCCCGATCGCCCACGTGCGGGCGGTCGAACGGGCGGCCGCGGGGATCCGGCGCGCGTCACACACATAGATACTCTTCTGCCTCTTGGTCTCAAATTTACCAAATTGAGGTATCATGGACGTAAGCATTATAACCCAAAAGTTATAAATGGCTTAGGTCAACTTGTCGACCATTTCACAACTCATAAGTTGTGGTAATGACAGATTTGGAGGGCATACAGTTCAGAACATATGTGGCAGTCAACAAAGCATCTCCCAAATAGGAGATAGGCAAATTTGCCTCTGCCATCATAGATCTAACCATATATATAGGAGAGTCTTATTTCTCCTTTCCTCAACACCGTTTTGTTGTGGATTTCAAGGAATGAACAACTGATATTCAATCCTTTTTCATCACATGAAACTTTAAGTTTATCTGTAAGATATTACTGACCTCTGTCAGTTCTTAAAGTTTTGATCTTTTTATCTAATTGATTCTCAGCTATACTCATATAAGTCGTGAAGCAACTCAATGCTTCTGACTTGTGAGAATTCAAATAGACATGACTATACCTAGTATAGTCATATATTAATGTGATGAAATAGCAGGCCCCATGCCTTACCCTCACATTCATTTGACCACATTCGTCAGAATGGACTAACTGCAATGGAAATTCGCTTTAGTTCCTTATTCGAATGATTTTCTAACTAGTTTTTCCTTTTAGGCAATGCTTACATGTAAGTAATTCAACCTTATTTAAATTACTTATTAAACCTATTTTGACTAACCGACTCATTAGGTCCTGTCCAATATGGTTTAATTTAGCATACCATAATTTCACATTGTTCTCATAACAATGCGAAAAATAATAAATTAAAGGAAAATAGTCATGGTCCACATCCATAATAGAAATCATTCAAGCATAAGCATACACTGTTATCCTCAAAAATAAATTGAAAATAAATTTCAATAAATCAAGAACAGAACCTAAATTTCATAACAAAGGTATCTCGATCCCTTGTTATATAGTCCATTGGTTCTAAATCTATCATCCACAAAAGATGAAATTTAGAACTAGATACATAAATTTCACTCACTCTTGAGTCAGAATAGTGTATCTTTAAAGACACAATGCAGTCTCTTTGCATAGTATCCTTTTAGGCAATTGAAACATTTCACTCTTGAATTGTTTACCACCCATTTGCCTTTGGACCTTTTGTGATTCTATTCCTTTTGCTTTTCAGGCTCTCAAGCCTTTTTCTTACCTCTATTGTTGAAGCTTATTTTATTGTTCTAATGAGAACTCATTCTATTAGAACAGGACTGTGCCATATGCACTATGACATTGACCTTAATCATTATCAGACAGTCCCTTCTAAGCTTCAAATGACAAGCGACATCCTCAAATGTCTTTTTGCTTATCTATGTGAATTAGTTGCATCCTCACATGCTACCAACTCTTGGGTAAAGAACGGATAACAATTTGGACCTTCTACTTATCAGTCACTTATGACTACTAAGCTCACTTTGCTCACTTTTCTTTTTCATCTCTCTTAGATGTTTTCGCATCGAATGATCAGACTTTTCTGATATGTATCAAATTTGATCTACAATGATCGGAGTTTATTCAGAGTCACATCTCTGAATTTCTCCTGCAAACCGATCCACAGATCTATTGCATTTTGATACTTGCGAAATTGCTTAGTGATGTGATACGACATAGGCATCTTGGTCCTGCTTATGCTGAGATATAGCGTCATCCTCAGGTTCAGCCATAACCGAACTTGAGGATTTAAGAGCCTCTTGCTCTTCAAGCACATACTGGATCTTTGTATTCCAGATTTCATAATTATAACTTGGAAGCAGCATCCATTAAAATCCTCTGATCTCAAATGGAACAATGTCGCACATATTTAAAAGAGATAAAGCAATACATGCAATTTACTATACACCTGAAATAATAACCTAATAAACTTTTCTATTAGACTCAAATTCGAAAAGTATACTTAGAGTACCAATTACCTTCTAAGTTATAATGTCCAACTTTATACGTTAAGATTTCATGTATAATAAATTTGAATTATTGTCCAACTTTATTAAGCCTTTACTTAATAAGCATGCAATCATTTTACTCATAAAATATCGCAAGGCAATTAACAATTAAAATAAACTCATTTATTATAAAGTTAAATGCCATCATAATAAGTAAATAAACACATTTATTTAACCAATAATTAAAATCCAATAATTCCAAAATAAGACACTCATGTCAACTATTAATAGGAAACATAAATCCCATTTAACAAAAATAAACGCTAACTCATATTTGACACTTATGTCAACTATTTTAGAAATCCAGATTTCATAAAATCTTTCTTGATATTGAGATTATTTCTTTGACCAATTTAATCAATTCATCAAGCGACTCATAAGTCAAATGATGAAACCATGGACAATGCACGCTCCGTCCATTTCTCAACACCATCACAGAATTTTAGTGTTACTTCTCAACACTTTTCTTTTGGTAACTCAAACCAAAATTTTATTTTCATACTCGGACCACCAGTTCAAATGCACTCTTACATTTGTTCTCACATATGTATTTTATGATGCACTGTTGCATCAATATCATCAGCTCAAAACTTCCTTCGCATTTTCATGTTACTTATTGATTGCACCCTTGCAATTCTTAAAATAACCTATGCGTTTCATAAGGAAGTACCAGTGCCCTTATTTAACTTTTCTGTAACATATTACAGGTAAAATTTATACACTCACGTATAAATACACATAATTGAAACGCATTTCAATCAATAAATAAGGACAGCATCTCAAAAATTTTTCAAAATACTTTCAAAAATTAATCGAATGCAGAAAACACATTTTCTACAATTTTTAATATTTTATTTTGAAATTAAACACATTTAAATTTCAAAAATTACAAAATATATTTTCTGGTCATTAAAAATTTTTGAAAACATAACCAAAAAATCAGAAATAATTTTTAAAAATTATTTGACAAAAATCGGAGCTGAAATGGTGGTCGGAAGACACCGCACACGCCCACACGCGCCGACCAGAGAGAGATAGACGCGCCCACGCGCCTTCACGCGCCCCACGCGCGGCCTCCCACTTGACCAGACACGTGTCACAGCCACAGCGTGCCACGTGTCTTCATCCAGTCACGCCACGTGTCTGAAAGCTATTGGTCCAGCTGGTGCCACGTGGCAGTGTCTCATTGGTCCATGTGTCACGCATGACACGTCAGCATGTGGCACCGCCTCATTGGTCCACGTGTCTCTCCTTGGTTGGGCCACGTGTCAGCTGTATGACACGTCATCATGACATGTGGCCCGACCTCGGTCAGCCACGTGTCATTCTCTAATTTGCCCACGTGTCCGACCCACGTTGTGCCACGTGGCATGGCCTCTGCCATCCACGTGGCGCTCGGCCATTGGGCCACGTGTCAGCAGTGACGCAATACTGCTGACACGTGGCACGCGCGTGTGGGCCACCGCCCACGCGCACGCGCCGAACGAGTTGGAGCGCGTGTGCTCCACGCGCCGCCTTGCCGACCGTTTCTGACTCTCCGGTACCGGCCGGTGGGGGGTTTTCAGGGTCTGTGAATCCAATGGTGAGGTCAAAAATAAAAAATCCCGACTTCTAGTTAGCCGTTTAGAACACTCATGTTCGTCCCCTCGGATTTCGGTGTACACATACACGAAATCGAGCCGAAATATACTCGCATATATATTTTTTACACAAAAAACAAACTTTTTTTTTTTTTTTGTTCTATGCATCTCAGATCTAATAATTTTACACATAAAATTTTAGATCTGTTTAGCCACATGCCAGGACGCAAAAACGACGGCTCTGATACCAATGATGGGAAATTATACGCATATAATTAAATGGAGGTAACATTAAATAAATGTACCTACCTCTTGTAGCGCAGAAACTCGTTGCGGAAGCGTCTACCAAGATCCCGTTTGTTTTTGGTAACTGGTCTGGCTTTTACCCATTCGGGGTAAGAGCAGCTAGATCACAATCTAAATGCCCCTGAAAATAAGACAAAAAACTGTGAATGGGAACGAGCAGCCTTGCGGCGTATACGTTTTCTCGTTACCAAATTATGAGGACCTCACCTCTATTTATAGAGGTCCTATAGGCTAGAGACCTAACTCTAGTTTAACTCAGACTCTTTCTGAGATAATATTTGGTAATTTAATTTAGATTAAATAACTTAATTTAATATAGATAGGAACTCAATCATTTATAAAGTCATGGACGTATGCCAACTCTATCAATGATAAATGAAATGATCTGATTGTTTGCAAAGTGAATATATATATGTATATATATATGTATGTATGATGAACTGATTTTTTTTTTTTATATAATTATTGGTATCATTTAATTTAAATTGAATTAGCCTCGTAAAACTGAACTCGAAACCATTTGAATTCCAGATGAAAACTTTTTTCAATCATTATGGTTCTCGCCACTTATGTGCAGTTTGGAAAATCATGAATGATGGGAATAATTTAAAATAAAATGTGCACAACTAAAAATAACAGAGTTTGTCGTTATTAGTAATACTAAGGGAAGTGATATTGGCCACTTCTTGATCTTGAGGAAGAAAACTCAAAGCAAAGCCATCAATCATGGTCTATGTAGTTTTGTCTTTTCTTGATTTTTTTTATTAATTCGAATTCGAAACATCCGATTAAAAGATAACGAATGTTTATGGGTGTCTTTTCTTGATTGTTATTATCTCAGTTTCTAACCTATAGTTATTGCATCTTTATAAAGAAAAAGGAGAAATTATTATGCAAAGAAAAACAAGAAAATTAATAAAATAAATGCAGATACAGAATTGTAATTAAGTAAAAGTGGATTGATGTTCTAGATGGATTCTAGTCCATTATATCCAATTTGCTATAAAATAAAGAATTAAATTGCAACAAGCAAATTCGGAATATAAATTATATATATGAGTGCATGGACGAAATTGCAAAAAGTTATATAAAGTAGATGTATGGATAAATATAATTTATTTCTTTCTGTATAACATAGAATTTCTTCCAATGAGTAAAGTGTTATATTATTATCAATTTAATAAAAATAATGTTGACCAAACCATATTAAGTTTTGAGAGTTATCCATATTAAATAAAGTTTAGATTCAATTCAAGATGGGGTTGATGGAGGTATTAATATTAATAACTGAGTGCCCAATTCAAATTCACCATCAATGGAATTTAGTTGAAAGGAATATATAGCTATTGGTCAAGCAATTTACTTAGTGAAAGAGTTGTTTTCAAAATAAATATTTACAAGATAATTTTTTTATATTAAAATCGTGATAATTATGAATTTACGATTACCCTGAGTACCATTCTTAAATTAACTTACTTATAACTATATCTAAATATTTACGTATAACTCTTTTGAGCAATGTATATGGAATACATAACACGTCATGACTTTCATATTTTCTTAATGTAAAATTAAGAAATTTAAATTATTATTTTATTATAAATAAAATTTAATTTTATCTAAATGCAACAAAATTTATATATTTAATTATAAAGATTCACAAAATTAGAGTAAAAAAGGAAGCACCACCCGTGTAATAAACTAATAATAAATAATAGTAATAAGGAAATGGCACTTCTTTTTAACTAATTCTTTATATATATATAAATAATTGTTTCCACGACATGTCTCAAAATTCTAAGTTAACATCATTTGAAAAACACAATTTTCTTTTTAGGGCTTAGAGTCCTTGATTAAGGACAAACCTAAGCATGAACTCACTTCAACATCTCACTTTCAATTATTTTTTTTTTTCTAGATTCAAACGTGGACTACACTCTTCCTCATACCTAGTTTTTACTGTCACTTCCACATTTTTCTTCCTTGCACCTTCTTTTTTAAATTTAATCTACTCTCATATTCTATCCGCTGTTACTCTTTCTTAATATTAGATTCTTATTTATTCAAACGTCCAATTGAAATTTAAATTCAAGACTATAATTGATTACTCTAAAATTTATTAGATTCTCTCTTTCAGTAAACTTATTACCGTTGCATTAAAATGATTTAAGTCATTTTGATTCTTTTTAAATTATCTGAATGTACAATTCTATCAAATATTTTCCCTCAAATTCTGTCTCTACAAAATGATTTAAGACACTTTAAAATTAGTTCCATCACGATTATAGATTTTGTTATTTTTAAAATTATTTTCTTTAATTCACTTAATGCATATAAAATTTCATAATTAATTATAAATTAGGCATATTTAATCGAAAGGAAACTATAAACAAGAATATTATTGAATAGGAAGTAATAAGGATTAGATTGATTTGAAAGTGAGAAAGACAGCATGCAATGCATCCATAGTTTTTCCTACAGTTTCATTTGTCAAAAGCGAAGCGGGTTTTAAGGGCTTAATGGAGTTGACAATTCCACTTCAAATTTTTGTCCATTGCAACTGCCTAAGTTAACTTCATTATTAACAGTTTACTTAAATTAATATTAATAATTACAAAAGCACTATTATTAATTAGAATAATATAATGTTCTTTCTTTCTTCTTATTCTTTCTTCCTGAGCTGAAGCGTCTTTGACCCAAACATAGATAACAAGTACCCCTTTTTCTTCTCACCATTTTAATTTTTTTTGACCTATTTCAGAAGCATGCCCATATATATATATATATTTTTTTTTTTTTCCATGTTGAAGTATATGTTTGTTAGGTATAAAAATTTTATCCATATTTGACGAATGTATTTCTTGTTAGAATAATTTGTGCTTAATTAATTGTCCACCATTCGCTGAAAAGTTGAAGAAATTATTGATGCATTGCACTTGAACCATCTCATTTTGATTTTACACATAAATATCAAGAAATGATCCATGTTTCAAATTAAGATATATATACATTAACACATCCTTAAACACAACTATATTATCTTAATTATGATTAATAAGCTATTCTTTTCCGCTTTTTCCCCTTGCCGCGCATTATTGCGTGCCCACACGGTTCTTCGGTCTAAAGTTTAATATATCTATGTATTTTAATTTTAATCAATTTGCTTCACCAGATAATTTAATTATAAATTGTTTGAAGTATCATCTGCTGCCTTTTTTATAAGTATATAAAATGCTTTTCTTATCATGGTTTGGATAATCTTAAACACGATCATTAACTTTTGGAACCGACTTAAATTCAAGTCCGTTAAAAACCACTAAACTTGCAATGTTTGATTAATACTGCAAAATTCACGCTGTAAATTTGAGTTGATTATAAATATAAAATATACTTTTTTTAATGATTTGGACAATTCTCTCTTAACTGCTAATTAATGAGTTAAGCGTAAGCTTAGTGTGAGGATGAGCAATAGCAATTATTTTCATAAAACAATCTTGGAGATGAGTATTTTTGTATAGAAAAACAAAAGAAAGAGGCCTAAGTGATTAAGCAAGTTCGAATTTGATGTGAAACGGTTCATGATGTTTGTGGTGTGAATATAGATTTAAATAGAATTACGAAGTGATTAAATTAATGAATGACAGTCTATATATAGTGTTTTCATAAATGTGAAGAAATAGCAAATTAAGTATATAATGTACAGAAAGCCGCCAAGACAACTAAAGAAAAAGACGAGCACCAATGTCTGTCTGGTCTCATCTAGCATACGCATGCCTTCATTACAACCTTATTTTTTATTTATCTATTTATTTTTAAATATTGAAAAAAAAAGCAATTTTTATTCGCTAGTCTTTGCCATTTCTAGTACGTATACGTAACTATGTTGGTCTAATATTCTACACTGAGATGAATTTTTCTAAATTAAAAATTTTAATAGATTATTCTCTCTTCTAATTATCTATATTTTGTTTTAAACAACCACATAATTACTTTCAATAATTTTCTTAATATGAAATACTTGAATATGAATATTTTTATTGATAAGAGTTTATAATTGTAGATAAACTATATCTCCGAAATAATAATAATCAATGCTGGATTTTTAGACTCACATAATCATATCATATGAAGTAGGTTAAATACTGGAATTAGGCTTATTAATATAAAAAAAAATGATTGATTTTGGATTAGTTAGTTTAATGATGTTTTGATAGTTGAATGCCAGAAAGCGTAGACCTTAATTACTACTAATATTTATCAAAATTTTCACCATCTTTCCTACTCAGATTTCACACTGCTGAAGATGATGACATGGCACATACAGCTGTTGACGCTTGACGGCTTTGTTATCTACACGTGTTAATTGACCAAAATACAGGAGGAGACCATTGTTTTTTTTTTTTTTAATTAACAAAAACCCACTTTAGATTGGATGCGACCCTTCAGGAGGGAAATGCGTCTTTATTTTTCTAAGGACCTTTTAGTTTGAGTGTGATATTAATCTATCCACATCTTTCATTGGGTAGTTACCTCTTTTAGGGCACTTGTCCTTCAGATTCTCAGAGATTATACTCTCATAATTGAGTAGGTATGCTTCTGCCGCTGTCGACTCTTTATTGGTTCATGTTTTGCAATTTTGACTTGGTTGAGAAATACCCGTTTACCTAAATCAATTTTACACTTGTTACTCGTGAGAACGATGTTGTACCATGAGATGATATCAATCTATTCCTTACAATATATACTTATTGATAGGGCCTAGCAATTATGGTCTGTTAAAAGTTAGAAATTCTGATATTTTTTTATAGAATAGACTCGACGGTGAAATCAATGTATAAAAAATAAATATACAAAAATTCACATCACATAACTAAAAATTATCATGTAGTAGGTGATTGCACAAATAGTCGTCATTGATTCTGGTTGTGCTATATAACCGCCGGTAATAACCAGTCATTAATAGCATTATCAAATATCAATTACAATAAAACCTTTAATTTTAGTAACACTTGAATAAAAGTTTAGATTCTCTAAAATAATTAAGGGTTATCATTAATTATACAAAGTGTTTGGCAGCCTGATTAAAAATTAATATTATTGAAACAATTAGCTAGATGTTTCTTGTTGTTTCATGTATATAAAATAGGAAGATTCTTGAAAGAATGATTAATTATTCCAAATTAGGAGATTAAAAGAAAATTGTAGATACGAAAATCTCCATTAGTTAACCGTCCAAAGTTACGTTTTTGTATAAAAAATTGACTTTTTGTTATTTTCAACTATCCATCGCCAAATAAAATAGCATTAATCAGCAATAAAGTTATTGAAAAGAGAATAAGAAGGGGGTAGGGGACCAATTATCCAAAATCACCCATTGATCTTTCTACCATTAATATCCATTAACCCTACCTTTTCTATCATCATTATCACATTCTCATGTAATATATCATCAACACGTCGACGAGTTGATTTCGTAATTATTTTTTCATTTGGATTTTGTATTCAATAAGAATATATATATATATATATATATATGGTGAAAATGAATACCATCACGAGGATGAAATTTACCTACAAATGACGACAATGATGTTATTTGATGGAAACGGAAATGGGTATTTAACTACAGTAGCCGTGAAAATATAATTGGGAAAATGGAGAATCATCAATGAATTTATATATTTTAGAGATATTATGAAAATGAAAGGAAGAAATATTAATAATGATTTCCTAGTCCAGATTCAATGGCACCTCTTACATACCAAGTCCACGTTGTAAAATGACTTGACCCTTTGGAATTTTTTGATTTCTACTTTTGGATTTATCAAATAATTTATGTTACTTCCTAATTAATTACTAAATACTCAATCTTCCATTATGCCATCATTAATTATACACCTTTCCTTCTTTACTTTCTCAATCTAGATGCATATGTCTATAATTCCTAATTTATCAATTTCAGGAAACCCAAACACTCATATATATTTTTCAGAATAAATTATCAAAAAAAATAAATAATGGTAGACAAATTAAATCAATTTGACTGTTACGCATTGCAAATATTAATTTTTTTAGGATTAAAGTCATTTTTTACCATCCAATTTTTCAAAATGTTAACAAAATATAGTACTGATGTGATATGTTTTGTCATGTATTAATATCATTTTAGTGCCATATCAGCACTATCTTAGTGCCATTAGTTCATAATTAATAAAAATTACTTAGAGAAATATTTTTGTATCAATTTTCATTACGTTAGGGACATTTTTGGACAATGAAAAAACATGAGTGGCAGTTTTGTACTTTTTTTTTTTTATTTTTTTTACTTTTAAAATTTTAAAATTAAAAAATTTTGCCCCTATACTTTTTAAAATGCAATTTTTGAATTTAAAATTTATCGAAATGTATATATTTTACTTTTAAAGTGAATAATTTGTATTATTATCTATTTTGAAACTTTAAAAGTGAAAGCAATTAAAAGAAAAAGTTTAGCATATTTTCTAATAATTTTAAAAAATAGTGGTAAAAAAATTACCTTTAATCTTTTATTATATACTTTTTAACCGAGTGGATTTGAATTTTATAATTAAACTTATCATTTTTGTGGTAAAAGTTGTTAATCAATTGTTTTATTATGCAATATAATTTCTTAAGTAATTAAGGAAAAGGTTGACTTTTTTTTTTTTTTTTTAAAGAGGTTATTGGCCTTGCCATTTGGCGGATTTCGTGACATTACATGTATCGTAATGCTTGCTTTAACAAAACCCACTAATTAGTGTATTTTCAAGAAGGTCAGAAAAGCTGTTGTCTTCAAAGAAAATTACAGGTCTGTCTACGACTTCTAAGTAGACTAATTGGACTCCAATTAATTAACCTTTTATTCCATTGTCTAAATAATGTTATACTTAATCCATTTTGATCCGTTAATTAAGGTGTAATTAATTAAGATAATTGTGTACTATTACAACTCTGCACAGAAATTAAAAAAAAAAAACATATAATGGTATAATACTAAAGAGACCTATATATTCTAAGTTAATTTAAATATAATAAAGACAATTCTTTCTAAGGTAGTTAATGAAAAATTATAGGATTTCGTCCACGTATCAATCACGAACCGCACTAATTAATATATATATATATATATATATATAGATTGAAAAAAGAGAATATGGAAATTTGAACTGGAGATTTTGTCTTTAATTTAAGTAAACTAAGCATATTTTTATCTCATTTTGGAGACCAAATTAATATTATATTTTGATGTAAGAGAATTAATTTGTTTTCTCAAAATATAGTATTATAACCTCATGTCCAGGTGAGTTAGCAGCAGATTTTCCTGATTTATATGAGATCATGAATTCGACTTTTCATGTATGCAGTCATTTAAAATTTGGGGTTAGAGTTTTGTTTCTCGTAATAAACTTTTCCGGCTAGATTAATCCGTATGTGATACAGGTTTTGAAGGTTCCTACCAACTTGATACTGCATGGTGAGAAACAAAAAAAAAATAGCATTATTAAAATAACTCTGTAATTATATTATAGTTTATTAGCTTAATAAATAAATAAAAACAAAAATTGAGATTAGTCAAATAATATTGCAAATTAAATTAATTATGTACGTCTCTCCCACGTTTTTAATTCTTTTCAAATAATTAATTTAACTTCACCATCACCATCGGATCGACACAAGATAATTAGGGCGACATTAATGACGAAGAAATGATCTCTACTTCTTAAATTTAGATCTCATAACAAAGACAGAGAGGTAAATTAATGTTTGTCTGTCCATCATTAACTTGAAAAAGCTTGTGACAAACTTTCTTTTTCTGATAGATACGAAAAACTCTAAGTATATCCGATCCCATGGCTTCCAATTCATGCATACCAACCAAATAAAATAATAGGTTTATATACGTAGAATGGAAGTCGATTTATTCACATTCCAATTAATCGTAATTACATCAATTGATTACGTACATAAATTATTATTAGTTTGTTTAATTATAATATACATTGGTACACACCAAAAGGAATTTGAACTCAGAAGAATGCCTCCAAAAAGTAGAAAAAGCAAAGTGGCTGGAACATTTTCTTTGTTTATTATCTACCAAATTAGGAGACATCATGTTGGTTAAAGCACAACCAAAATCATAAAAATGTAGTTCCCATTGGACCATGCGCAATAATAATGTGTATATATCTACAACACAATCAACAAATTAATTACAATAACTAGTAAAATATTAATCTAATTGAGTCGATATAATTTATTAAAAATATATAACCGATTTTGGTTCGTGATTATTAAATTAATAAGCTTATAAATAAAATTAAAGTGGCAATATATTTTCATGATTAAAAATAAATGATAATTTGGTATAATAGTATGAAGCAAATCATTCAAAGTGCGAATGTTGGTTGTTATTATAGTATTGCTTGTTACACCATAATATATATATATTAATATTAGTATAGGCTTAGGCTATAATTTCATTAGGATAGACTTAGGATGTATACGTGTGAATAAATAATAAAATATACGGGTTTTTGTAAACTGTAAGGCTAAAAGTTTCAAAAGCTATATGGCTATGATCTACGTTGGTCTATAAAGCCATCCCATCGTGGAAACACAATTCCACTCGTGTGTTTTAACCTTTTATTTATTTATTCATCGTTTTTGGAGTAAGTGTATGTGTGTTGCTTGTCAACAAAGGAAGCTTATATATCTTAATTAAATATTAATTATATGGTTATAAATATCTACTTGCATCATTGCTAGCTGTGAACATTAGTTTAATGGAACCCTAAACTCCATTTCAAACCTTAATATAATTCAATCAATAACTATTTGATATATATATATATATATATATATATATATATATATGAATTTGATTTGCATCCTTCAACTTGCCATTTTGTTATGATTATGTTTTGAACAGACTTTTCATCTAATTATAAATTAATTTTGTCGGAAATATCTTTAGCAGTTTCAAAATGTTGGTTAGTCGTACCTTAAGTTTTACTACCTTAAAGAAAACATTAAAAAAAAAAAAAAGAAGAATTTGAAAGACAAGTCAAAGGCTAAAACGTCAACTAACAGTTACAAATTACAAACAAAATCCTAAGTGGGTAAGGCAGGAGTCAGCTCAAATGGCATTTTCAGAATTATTAACATATATTTAGTTCGCAGAATTAGAACTTCGCACTCTTAACACTATAATTTGCTCTCAACCTAATTTTCTTTGACATTAATAATATATAAGGTTGGACTTATAACATCCAATTTTCGTAGTTCTAAAATGTTCCTCCAAGATAAGTCCGATCCGATTGAGATTCAAAATATTACTATTTACCAAAAATACATATATCTTTTTCTTTAATTTATTTTATTTATTTGCTTTACACAACTTGGCAACTGCCTGCCCTTGTTCGGCCCATTCTTTCTTTCTTATGGTTAAGCCCGTGGTCTTCTCTTATGGGCTTATGTCTGAGTTCAAAGCTATTCATCACTTCTACATTTCTGTACGATTCTTGGCCCAATTCTTTGTAGGCCTTAAGACCAACTATGTAATCATCTTAAGAACGGCTACATATATATATATGTATTACTCCCATAAATCATTACCATCTACTCTATAAACAAACTAATTGAATGTCATATTACCCTCTGAACTTGTTAAAAATATCATATTATTTCCTTACAAGAACATGTGGTTATTCGTAAAAAAAAAGTGTGAACAATGATAAGGGAGTAATTTGGCATTTTTTTTTATTGTATAGAGACATTACTTATATTTTTAATAAGTTTTTAAATATCCAATTTGACAGGTATAATCATCAGTTTAAAAAGTAATATGCTAAACTGCTATAGTTTGGGGAAAGATCATATATTAACCCTTTTAATAAGAACTCAACTCTTCTTTCAATTTATTCAATATACACACATAGTGAAAATATCTAGTAGTCACATGAAAAAAAAAAATCGCCAACATATATTTAATAAGAGAGACTCTCACGGTTAATTTAGCGATTTGAGATAGAAAAGGTAAATAAAATAACTTGACTTAGAATTTATATAGTTTATTTGGTAGAATTGATTATATAGCATTTAATTATATTGTATTAAATGAGTTAAACCATTAATACTGACTCATGATTTGTAATCGGCAATCATTAATGATATCACTAATTTTTAAAAGTCCTTATATAAAGAGTGCAATAGGTATATGGCATCGGTTTTTCAGGTATTCGCCTGTATAGAGTGGCAACAAGAAATACTGAACTAGAATAAGTTGAATCCAATCAGCATGAGCGCATTGGGGCAGTATGGATTAGGTTGTTTATGACCTAATTAGTCACAACACATTTATGATCTTGTGGGTTGTGTGCTACCTTGCTCTTTAAAATTCTTTGTTTGACCTTTGGTTTTGGTTTATAATAGTTGGAGTTTAAGAAAAAGAAGAAATATGTCAAATGCATATTAATTCACTGCATTCTACACAATAACATTCATTTTAATTCCTAAATCTCTTAACATGTGTTATATTCTTCCCAATCATTAAAAATATGAATTTTAACAAATAAAGTTAATTAATATTATTATTATTTTAGCACATATGTGTAATAGAATATGTATAACATTGTAATTTTATATATGTAGAAGACCGCAAAGGAAGTCATATTATGAAATATTAATATGTGATTGTTATGTATGTGGAAAAAAATTTAGTATGCATAAATAATTATGATGCATGATTGTGATTGAATCAGGAAATAGTTATAGCATGTGTTATCGGGTCTCTGTGTGCTGTCGTGTGATACTCCATTACGGGTAATCTTATATCACATGATAGGTGTTATAACTTACCTGTAAGGGATATTACAATATGAGATTCTTTTACTTGTCATTATTATTTTCAATTGAGTCTCTTTTAGATTCAATATATCATAGTTATTGATCACTTAGATCTGAAATACTATAAATAATTAGTAGCTATTTTGGTATTGCAAATGTATAACAACAACATTTTTTGGCTTATGTTTGCAGAATTGTAAATCCCAAATTATCTCTTTAAACATTTCCTAATGTAGAAAGTTGAAGTCTCTATTCAATCATAACTTCTACCGTCTCGAAAATTTATAAATAAGTTGTTGCTTAGAATTTGAAAGGTTTCCATAATTCCCCAACCGTTTCTTTTTATGAAATTGAAGACTGCATGAATTTAAAGTTTATTCCCAGTTCATTACCACCAAACCTAACTATAAATTGAGATCAAAGATGGCCGATGATATATATTGATGCCTGCCCTAAACTCAAGTCCATGGGCTCCCACCCACACTTCAAGTTTTATGGATTGATGGAAGATGTTCTCTTCGAGAGCAGTGCTCGAAAGACAAGTGAGACTTTTGGCCCATCATTTGCCATATCCCCTCAATTTTTCTGGTAAACATCTAATCTAATTCTTATTGTTCTTCTACGCTGGTTTCTTGGATCATTTGTGTCATGGATTACTTATTTTTGAGATTCCATAATAATTAATATTTATAAACCATTGAAAACCTTTTCTTGGTTGGGTTTTCCAAATTAAGCAACTTGTTCTGCTTTGTTATTCTCTTAATCCAATTATGTCTTAACTTTTTATGTATATTTGCATAATTCATATAGTTTGGTGGACCAATGAAATGTGTTGAGATTGAGCTAAGAAGTGCTTAGCAACAGAGCTTGCTACTTTGGCATCATTTTCTTTTCCCTATACATTGTTTCCTTAGTCAAGTTATGTATATGGCGATTGATGTTTCTCTTTAGAATTTGTAACTTTATAGGAACAGTGAGGAATTCCTTCCATCTGCCATGCCTAATTAAATGCGACTTCTGATAGTTTCATGTACTTGGTTTTCCAAGTTTTGGAAGCTATGAGGTCATTGAAGTTAATAACTATAAGGAAGATTGAAGCCTGAAAGTGGAAATAAGGATTGCATGTGGCAGCTACAACTAAAGGCTAAATATGTGGCGTATGATAACAATTTTTCATTCTCTTTTTAATCTGGCTATTCTTTATGCATTAGTCAAACTCATAGTATACATATGGGTGACTATGGTTACGGTCCAAACTGAAATCGAACCAAAATTGAATTGGCTAAAATTAAAATTTAACTGTGGTCAACAATTCATTGTTTTAAACTGTACCTGAAACTGCAATAAGACGGCTCTGTTATAGTTTTATATGTTAAGAATCAAAATTAATACCGAATCAAAATTGAACAGTCAATTTTTATTCCAAATAATAAGATATGTGTATTTTAAATATTTATTTATTTATGTTATTAAAATAAAAAATTATTTATTGTTATAGAACATTGTTTTAAAATCATTTATTATTATAATTTTTCTAACCCTCTCTATTATTTTAAAATATATATTTATTTATATTATAAAATAAAAAAACTATTGTTTTAAAAGTATGTATTCATTTTGAATTTCACCGAGTAAATATCAAAAGTGTTAATATTTTGTATATAATTTTTTTATAAGATAAAATATAATAAACTTTATTTTAATGTTATATGTTTTTAGTTATGTTATTAATTTTTCATGTTTATTATAATAAAATAATATTAAAATGAAAAAATAAAATAACTTAAAAACGGAATATTCTCTGCAAATTGTTTCCAAAAGAATAAGAAACGATGCCCAAATTACCTAGTCGCTCCAAAATCGTTCAATTATTTTGAGGCAGCTTTCTAGTTGCTCTTAAAGTTTAGCACTGTCGTTTTTAAGCACAACACGAAAGAAACGACATTGAACTGACCAGTACAGATCGCGGCCTTTTTATTATAAAGTTTCTTTTGTTAATTGCTATACAAAACCTTTTTGCAGTCTTCTTCCTTCTCCGCACTGCCAAGGAAAGAACGAGAAAAACCGCCAGATAGCTGTTCTCTTTCAATTTTCCTGATTTTTCATCTCCATCCAAACACAAATTTTCTTAAATTCCAGAACAAAAATATTAAAAAAAAACCTCTCTAACCTCAATTTTGCAATTTTCCCAATTTTCTTTTGATAATTTGTACTTCACTGATACATTCCTTCATTTTTTTTTTTATATCCGCAAGTGCAAGTTTCGCATCGAGCAGCTGCGAACTTTTGTCGATCTTAAAGCTCGAATTGCACAGTGCGATTGATAAAAGTTGTCGTAGGAATTAGGGCGCGAAGAAGATGTTTTTCACCGGCGATCCAACAACTCGGAAACGTGTTGATTTGGGAGGCCGCAGCTCGAAGGAAAGGGATAGGCAGAAGCTTCTAGAGCAAACTAGATTGGAGCGGAATCGCCGGTTGTGGTTGCGGCAACAGAATGCTGCTGCTACTAAAATTCAGGTTAGGTTCTGCTCTTGTCGTGTTGAATGTGATGTTGAAAGGAATTTGCACGAACTGGACCTGGAGACTCAGGGTTTTAGGTGTACATTGTCCTATTATATGCACAATAATTTTGTTATTCTGTCTAATTGGTTGGATATGAGTAGTTGGATTGGAAGAATTCCCAGGAGTTGGGATCGATATCTGCGTGGCAGGTGGGGAAGTTATGGTTATTGCGAAAATGGCATAGTTTCTGCTGAGCTTATACTTTTATTTCTGCATGGCGTTCAACCTGCTAAGATATTTTAGGGTAGCTTTTGTTTGAAAATGTTTCTATTTCTTTAAATGAAGAAAACTGAACACGGAGGTTTCTTTTCTTATTAGGTTTTAAAATTAAGACTACTTTTTAGAAAATATGTACGTTTCAAGCAATGCATCTCTATTTTGGCTCAAAAACTAGATTTTGTGCTATATCTCCTGCTCATATTATACTAATATCTAATGTAAAATTGCAAATATATCTGGTACGAATTGGCTGGTATATTTATCTGGAATTCCTATAAATGCTTGAACTTGATTATGCACTTTTTGCCAAGTGTTGACTAACTAGTGACTACAGAAATGCTTCAGAGGTAGAAAGGCAGTGGAAATTGAGCATCATAAGGTGCGGGATCAGTTCTGTAGAGCCTACGGAGAGCATTGCCAAAATGTAGATAGGTATCAACATTTAACCTTCTCATAATCTTATTAAGAGCATGCATTTGAAGACTGCGAATATTTTGGTCATTACATACGTAGTGTTCTAATCAGATTTCTCCATTTTAATTTTTCTTCTACATTCAGGCATTGTTTTGGTCCAGATTCAGATTTTCTACGCCTCCTATTCTTTTTCTTCAATGCAAAAAGCACTGGCGATTTCACTATCCTTGTGGAGACCTGCCGATTGCTTCTGCAATTTGTTCGAGATAGTGGTATCTTTTCATCCGAGAATTTCTTGCTGGATACTTACAATTCTTTTGATAATTAATTAATTTTTCCAAAACTACAATTTGCTTTGAGACAATTCCATATTTCAAATATGGGGGCATTCCAGATTTTGCTTCTATGCATTAAGTGCATTAGGAAACAGCTTTAGTGAGAATTTAGTTAGTTTTTAATTTAATAGCATGTAAGAAGTTTGAAACTGTAAGAATTGGAGATACAAAGTAGAATTTTAGGATGGATATGTTATTAAGCGATGTGCAGGGTATATATATTGAGCTTGAAAAGGTATTGACAATAAGCCTTAAATGATAAAGGGTGGATGGTGAGGTTGTGGTTTCATTACTGCTTGAGGAAGCATATGTGTGTATATAAGGAGATGATGAATGTCTTTCATATACTGCTATGTTGCACAGGCTTTTTTCCACAAGGGATAGACAGGAAACATTATCAAACTGAATCGGTGAAATTTTATTCATTTCCTATATTAAGTCATAGAATGATGAAATTGTGTACTCTGTATCCAAACTTGGACGACTCCATTGCATCGGTTGTAGCAAAAGAGGAAAAAATTTGAAAAACAATGTAGGGTGTAGGGTTTGAACTGCAGCTTTGTTATTTTTTTTTTCTACCTCTTCATTTGTGGAATTGATTCTTGATAGAGATGAAATATATTTTATTAATTCTACCAAATACCTTGCCTTTTCTTTGCGTCTTTGGTCAATGTAGAAATCTATGTATATGCACATACACATAATGTATGTTGTCATCTGGCTGTTTGTGTTTTACTTTGTTGCTGTATGTATCCGAACAATTTTTTGTCATGAAGCAGGGGATATCATTGGTCTGTTTGGTGGTGGGGATTACCTGAACAATCGTGCTTTGGTGGACTATAGGGTGAAACAACTTGCACTTTGCTGTGTCCAGGCTGTATATCAAAACAGGTTAGTTCCAATAATTATTTTTTTTGATTTCATTTGTTACTTCTTTTTAACCTCATTCTGGATATTGACCTGGTGTGATCATTATTGCCTGTGCTTAATGATTCTAGGATTTTTGGAGCAAAGAAATTGCAATTTGTAGTGGACGTGCAGTTTATATTATGATTGGTGCTGTTTCGCATGGCAGTTGTTTTCTATTGATTTTTATTTACTAGATTACTTTTTATTTTCTGTCTGTTGCTTGGTTCCATCATTTTCTTGTTGCATGTGATTCTAGGATATGATGCTAATATACTCAGTTATAAGAAATCTTTCTGAACCATGCTACCAAGGCAAAGTTTCAAAGCTACCATTTTGTTTAAGTAGCTGTGATGCAAGTGTTGCTCATGGCGTATTTCATTTTGGAGCAGAGGACAACTGAAGGACCAGCTTTTGATGACACCTTGGGAATCTAGTCAACCAGCAGCTGTCTTACTGGAAGTTGTGGTTTTGTTGGTAGATCAAAAACTTCCATGGGCTTGTAAGATTATTGGCTATCTCCTGCAAAGAAATGCATTTGCATTGTTTAGGGAAATTATTCTTATGGGGAAGGTATTTTTCTTATTCCTGCAAAATTTTTTGTTCGTAGTTCTTGATCAAGTTTTGTTAGATTCTAAATATTATATCTGCTATTTACTTTCATCAATTTATGTACTTTCTATTTGAGTGTACTTTTTCTACAATATTATGTTACAAAAAAATCAATAATTTAGTAAAAGATACGACCCAAGACTCCTGAACTGTAAAGTGTATCTGGGATATAGTGCTCTACATCCTTGCTGATTACTGTTTTTTCTTTGATTATTAATTACTGAAGAATTTTTCCAAACATGTATGTTGTGCAAGGATTTTGACAGTACTTAAATTGCTGACAGTCTTACATTGCTTTTCCTTGAACTCCTATAGACTCGAGATCATTGTAGTGTGCTTTTGAAAAGAGTATCTTTGTTGTTCAATCATGTTGATTTATGCCAATTTTGAAATTATTGTGCTGTAATCTCAATTCAAAGTCTTCTTATTAAGTTTTAAATTTTAGTGGCCAATTTGGTTTTGGCCTTGAGATTTTTCTGCTCCTAATCTTTGCTCCATATTGGGCGTTGTTTCATGGAGAGGAGGAGTTCTGATTAAACATGGAAGTCATTGGTGTAAAATTATTATTATTATTATTATTATTATTATTATTATTATTATTATTTTCTGTAGCCTCACTGTTGTTTGCATTTGGGATGGGGGTGCACTGCATATTTTTGTCATAGCAGCCAGACTCTGATGAAACTTTCCATATCTTCTTTGGTGAGGATGATTATTAGTAATTCCTAAAACAAGGTTATGTTATAATTTCAGGATAATAATTGAAGACCTAAAAGAGAAAGAAAATTATTTATGGGAGTGCTATTTGGCAACAATGCTATTAAAAAATACGTATAAAAAAACAAGATAATGTGTAGAATTAGTAAAATAGTGGAAATAGACATGCTTTGTGCTTTCCAGTTCTTTATTCCCCTGTTTATGATGATCATAATATGTCTCAAGGATTTTATTTGAACTAATTAGATGATCATTTTGGTAGCCGTTGGAGCTGTTAGGGGGTGTAGCTCTAGTGCTTGATATAGCTAATTGTTCCCTTCAATAATTTCCAGGAAAACAAAACTGCTTGTGGTTCCATTGCCAAAGTATCTTCATTGGAACACATGCTCTCTTCTATTATTTTTCACATTGGTCAGCAGTGTTGTACTTGCCTGCACGTTGATCCACAATGGAGTTTCTCCTCTCAGATACTGACACTTCCTTTCTTGTGGCGGCTTTTTCCAAGTTTAAAAGAGGTTTATTTATTTACTTCAAATTTGCTGATGCATTGTGCCTGTTCCTTAATTTTCAGTACTAATTTTTTAAACTCTAGGCTTGTGAGACATTATCATTAATGACTTTATTGACCCCAGGTTTTTGCTACTCGGGAGCTGAGCCAATATTACATTCATCAGATGGCACTATGCGTGCAGGGCAGCGCTAGTGTACTGCCCAATGATGTTTCAGCAGAGTATCCTGGTCATGCCTGTCTCCTAGGAAATATGTTAGAAACTGCAGGAGTTTCTTTGTCCCAGCCCGACTGCTCCTTTGAGATGGTAATAAGTCCATGAACATCCAACTATGTTTTGTTCATGTATGTGTGCAAATACCTTGCATAAATGTGTATATAGCATGGGAAGTAAAAGCATTATTTAATTATCAGCATTTCCATATGCAGTTTCATTGCATGATTGATATTTCCAAAATTCCTCATTAACCATTGCTTTTGTAGGCTACACGATGTTGGCTGTTTTATTTTTATTGAAGTTGCTAAGTTTGGTAGTCTTACCCTGGAAATTTTTAACATTTAGAATCTAATTCTATTTCTCTTTTCTTTACTAGGCTATAGACCTTGCATCTGTTACGACATGCTTGTTGGAGACACTTCCTCCTATAAAATCAAGCAGGGAAACTAAAGAAAGTACGCATTCTTAATTGCCGAATTCTTTTTCCTAATAGTTTGTTTTTAGTGATTAAGCTGCTTAATGCCAATTACTTTTCCTTTTACTATTATCTTTTGAACTACTTGATTGAAATTTATAAAGGCATGTAATTGCTGTTTTTCAGGTTCCACTGGTGAGGATGATGCCACTTTACCTGATGAAATGGAAATAGTTCTGAATAGAGATTTGGAACAACAGATAACCAATGCTATAGATTCACGCTTTCTCTTACAATTGGTATCCTAACTTGACAGTTTTGTATCAGTTTCTTGTGATTTTTTTTTTCTTTTAAATGAGTGGAGCAAGCGATATGACCTTTTGATGTCAAAGTCACTGACCAATTATTTGGAATTTTCATTTTGGGGCAGACAAACGTTTTGTTTGGAGGAATTTCACTCCTCAGTGGTCCCCAAGACAGACTAGATGGACAAGAAGCTGCAGCTATTGGTGCTGCATGTGCTTTTTTGCATGTCACTTTCAATTCTTTACCCCTTGAACGAATCATGACTGTACTTGCTTATAGAACCGATCTAGTGCGGGTACTTTGGAATTTTATGAAGAGGTGTCATGAAAAACAGAAATGGTCATCCTTACCTGAGCAGTTCTCACATCTCCCAGCTGATGTGCCTGGTTGGTTACTGCCTCTGGCTGTTTTCTGTCCTGTATACAAGTAAGTTTTCATGTTTGGTTCTACTGGTTTTATTTCCTTCCAACATTGGTGTTTGGACTTTTGCTCATTTTAGGGTCATCGCATAGCTTTCTCCAATTTGTATTTGTAGACTTTTGTTTCAACCCTGTTCACTCTTTCATGGTTGAAGGACATGGATGTTTATTATTCTCAATCTTTTTTGACGTTTTACAGGCACATGCTTATGATAGTTGATAATGAGGAATTCTATGAGCAGGAGAGACCACTATCTTTGAAAGATATCCGGTGCCTGATTATTATTTTGAGACAGGTATATTGCGTTGATTAGTTGTAGTTTAACACAATGGAAAGGAGGAACATGAAATGTGGGTTGTTACTTTAAGCATTTTTAAGGAATCTATGTTGTATAACGTTTTTGCTACTTTGCAAGTTTGCAACTGCAGAAATATGATAGTCACAAAAAATATTAATTGCATTTGCTATTTATTTCAGGCCTTATGGCAACTGTTATGGGTGAATCCTATGGCATCTAACAATGCACTACGACCTGTCACCAACAACCCTGCTTATAAGCGGAATCCAGTTGAATCAATCAAACACAGAGTTAATGTTGTAGCTTCTGAACTACTATCTCAGGTACTCTCTGAACTCCTATATTCTAAGAGAAAATCCTGCTGGTTTGTTGTATGCCATAAGCCAATTAATAGTTTTATTCTATTTATTTTTTCTTAGTTTTATTTACAAAACTATTTAGGTTAGACTCTGAACAATTATTAATTAGATTGCATATCTTATACCTGGTTGGAGTAGGATGTGTTAATACTGCAGGAGATAATATGTTTTTTGTGGTTTGATATCTTAAGTAACTGTTGTTGTAGTTGCAAGATTGGAACAACAGGCGACAATTTACACCACCCAGTGACTTCCATGCTGATGGTGTTGATGACTTCTTTATTTCTCAGGTGAGCATCTTTGAATTGCCAGACCAAAGTGTTCTGTGATTGTTTTTCTTACATTATATTTACAGGCTGTAATGGAGGGCACCAAGGCAAATGACATAATGAAGCGAGCTCCTTTCTTAGTACCTTTTACAAGCAGGGTTAAGATATTCAACGTAAGTGTTCATAAAATATTTTCTATTTTATGACATTGTGAGGCATGGAGTTAAAGTGGCTAGCATTTCTCTTTCTTTCCATATGTGAATTGATCTGTGTTTTTAATGGGACCTAGTGACTTGAATGCCCATGTTTTGACCTAATATAACTGTGCATATTGTGTGACTATACCTTGATCTATCTATGTTTTAATTGGCCAAAGTCCTTCAGAGGTCAAAATCTATCTGACTTGTGTTTGTATTTTTTTGTTAAATATGATTTTTCTTTTCAGTCACAATTGTTGGCAGTCAGACAAAGACATGGGGCCCAAGGTGTTTTTACACGAAATAGATTCAGAATCCGGCGGGATCATATCCTCGAAGATGCTTATAACCAGATGAGTGCATTGTCTGAAGAAGATCTTCGGGGATTGGTAATGCATTTTGTTTATGTATTTATTTGTTAAGGGGCTTTGGTTGCTTTTGAGAAATTACGATCTAGTTTGATCATGGTTGTCTGTCCATTTACAGATTCGTGTAACATTTGTCAATGAGTTTGGAGTTGAGGAGGCTGGCATTGATGGTGGTGGAATTTTTAAAGATTTCATGGAGAACATTACTCGAGCGGCATTTGATGTGCAGTATGGGCTATTTAAGGTTTGATATTCACATTCTATTATGTTAATGCATGATAACCCCTCACATTTGAGTTAAATTTTGAGTTGCAATTCCGGAATTAACTTCTTGTTAAGTTTCCTTTAAAAATTAAGAACATTGATTGAAACTGCTTCTTTTTTTCTCATAAAAAGTAAATTGGCACACTATTACATAAAAGTATAGTTTCATACTAAAAATCATCTTAATGAGACATTCCATCCCAAGAGATATGTGTATATGCACACATATATGTATCTATTATAAATTTCTCTTTCTTGATAATCATATATACTTTTTGGGACATAACTTCTGGGAAAGTATAGATTGATGTACCAATTCAGGCTTTAGGCATTAAGTCGGTCAATTGAGTTACAATAGAAGGATAAGTTTTCATTTGCTTGATTGCTTGTCAATGCTGGGACACACCATTGGATGGAGGTCCTAGACACTAGTTTAAGTTCATGGGTGTACATATACATGTACATGTATATGTGTGTGTGTGTGTGTGTGTGTGTGTGTGTGTGTGTGTGTGTGTGTGTGTATATACACATCCTAGTCTTGGGGATTGAAAACAAGTACTTCATTTTATTGAGATACTTATATGAAGTGGAAGCATTTTCATCCCATGTGCCTTTCCTCGGGTTTCATTTTACATGTTGTTTTCTTTTTAATTATTTTTTATTCTGTGTGCTGATTTGCATTTGAATCCTTATTTATTGACTTTCTGCTTGCTGTATGTGATCAGGAGACAGCAGATCACCTACTCTACCCTAATCCTGGCTCAGGAATGGTTCATGAACAGCATCTTCAATTTTTCCATTTTCTTGGGACCCTTCTTGCAAAGGTGTGTAAGCCTTCATGCCTTCAGATGTCATGCCTTTTTTCACATGATGTTACTGGTTCATGATTGCTTGGAGATCTACTGCCTACTCTCTCTATTGTAGCATCATATCAATTTTGTAGAACTCAGTATGTCGGGCATGGACTTCTATCTATCACCAGTATTTGAAGTTGGGCATAGTATTTGCTTTAGCTGTGTGGCATCGCACTTGGTCTTAACCAGATGGGTGGTAGTTTATTAGTTAGCTTAGTTTGAGAGTACTATGACCAACAAAAAGATTGACTCCCTCCATTTGTTTGTTAGCGTCTGTTTAACTCCTGCTTTGATGTGTAGTTGTGCTTTAATTCCTCTGTATATGCTTTTTAAGTAAAATTTAGTCTCACAAGTGAGCTAATGTTCAATAGCTTGGATTAAACTCGACAGGCTTTGTTGAGCCCTCTCAATTTGTTATTGAGGAATTACCTAAACTATGGATGTCTTATAAACATCTTTTGCATTGCCATAATTCATCAGAAATTGCTGCTTTTCTCTTGTTTTCTTTAGTTTTAACATCTTCTTAAGCACTGAGGCAGTTGCTGGTGCAATCATAAGGTTCATGTATTACAATTTTGGCTTCATGCATATGATATGACACATGGATGCAGCCTGTCCGCCATGAGGAAGAAAGGATGATCTCAAAACCTGCGGTGGCAAAAGCCTTGTAATCTTGGCTGCTTCCCTACTTACCTTTCAGATATCTGATACCTAAATCCCACATTGTTAATATCTTTTGTCACATTTGTTTTGTGGATATGCAGTAAACCAATGTAATATGTAGTTGATGTTCATTTCATTGTGTCATGAACGTTTGATCGTGGATTTGATTTTTCCCTTTCCCTACATTCTATTGATTTTAATTGTGATGGTGTTATGTTTTCTTCTTTCCTCAGGCTATGTTTGAAGGTATTCTTGTTGATATACCATTTGCAACATTCTTCTTGAGCAAATTAAAGCAGAAGTATGATTTCTCATTCCATTTGTCCTCCAGGTTTCTTAAGTTTGTCAATTTATTCTTCATATGTTAATGGACTTTGTGTGATAGAGCGCGATAAGACTGTAATCACTAGGTTGCATTGGGTTATTAAGCTTATATAATTTTTTTCTGAGCTTATACTGATATTATCCTTGAAAAAGGAAATCATTGTTGAAATTTTACTTGTTAATATCTAGAACTCATTATTTCACTTCTTATATTTTATTGTTCACTTCATTCTGTCGTATGTAGCTAAAGTTACTAAGATTTAATAACCAAGGGGAGTGAAGACATGAAACCCAGATTAAATATTATTTTGATGCGGGTGCAACTATATATGGAAACTTCTGCAATTAGAACCTTGTTTTTTTTGAGCAATTCATGTGAGAGAATTTCTCCATAGCTTAGCAGGGGTGTTGTCCATAGCTACCCCTGATCCATTTATCCTATTGTCTAAATTGACCAAAAAGGTACCAAAAACAATAGAGAAGGTTTTTGATTGTATGAACTGTAAAGTAAGGGAAAGCTTCGTGTCATTTTGTTTTCAGAAAGGCTAGTTTTTGATGATGGTTCACGTTTGTGATATTACATGCTTGTATCTGAGCAGTGTCTTTGCATTTTTTAATAATCAGTAAATTTGCATTATTTAATAATCAGTAAATTTGAAATGTGATCATGTCTGATTTTGGTGAACAATCATGCTCCCAGTTTCCAGTTTTGTTGTGTTTTAACCTTTCTAGGATAAGAGTTATTAAGAAAATATTGCTGCCTTTTTTTTTTTTTTTTTGTGTGCATGGGTCATACTGATGGTGGGTGGGGTAAATGGGTTGACATTGGATGTCAAATTCCCTTGCTGCCGATGTCAGCAGGGGCAGCTGCTGTGACATTATTTACATCTGTCTATTTTCTATTTTTTATTGTTTGTCAGGTTCAACTATCTGAATGACTTGCCTTCCTTGGATCCAGAACTGTATCGCCACCTCATTTTTCTAAAGGTTAGCTTACACCATATTTTTATGCTTTCAGAAAGGTTTTTCTGAATTGGGACCCTTCGCCTTTTATTCAAACACAATCTTTCTTTTCTCCACTTATCTGTATTTTGTGATCTACAGCACTACCAAGGTGATATTTCTGAGTTGGAACTCTACTTTGTAATTGTTAATAATGAATATGGAGAGCAAACAGAAGAAGAACTGCTTCCTGGAGGAAGAAATTTGCGTGTTACCAATGAGAATGTTATTACATTTATTCATCTAGTATCCAATCACCGTTTGAATTTTCAGGTATTCAAACCTGTTCAATTTAATTCATCCACTTAGATTGTCTTCCATCAAATGATGGTCATAATGTGAATTAATTTTTCAGATACGCCAACAAAGTTCTCATTTTTTGAGAGGCTTTCAGCAGCTTATACAGAAGGATTGGATTGATATGTTCAATGAACATGAACTTCAGGTATTCTCCTACTTTGTCTAGAACTGTGTAACTTTTGCAGGAAATACTTGCCTTGCATTACTAACCTCATCTTTAACAGCAACAAGTTATCATTCTGTCAACCTTCTATCCCCTTCATAGCCACCAACAAGTTATCTGATTTTCACTGTGCATAACCAACAAAAGATGCTCACCTAATCCATCTCTCATCAATCAAGTTCCGTTTAAAAAATCATTTTTATCAATATTTCATTTTAATTTCTTCAATATTTGAATTTTTTTTTTGTTTCTTTTTCTAATTAGTTCAACTTGTAGCTTTTGAGATTCAATTATATGAAGTAGGTACTGAACTAACCGTGGACTATTGCCACATTTAACAGCATCAAAAATATTATTATATGTAAGCAAATTGGAGTTTATTAAATGATTAGGTGGAGGATGGTTCCGTTCTTAGATTTCCTGTTGAGTATAAAAGTTAATTGCAGCAGAGGGCAATTCAGCATCAAAGATTAGATTCATATAGGAAATGCTGGACAAACGAGATGATAAAGGAAATGGTGTTTTTATTTTTTTTCATTTATTTTCTTAGATGGGTGGCTTAGTTCCTCTCCATGGTTCTTCTGACTCATTGGTTTTTGTTTATAGCTCCTGATATCAGGTTCACTTGAGAGCTTGGATGTTGATGACCTTCGTCGTAATACCAATTATGCAGGAGGTTATCACAGTGTGAGTTCTTTATTTTTTCTTTTTTTTTTTTGCCCTTAAATCTCTAATCAGGGAAAGATTGGGAGTATCACTAAAATTTTTGAAGCGTTGCTTCAGATATGCTTAGTTTTTTACCAGTCATTTGAGTTCATTTCATTTTCTTCAATTTCCTTTATTGGAAATGATGCCAAAAAAGGGGGGAAGGCAGAGGAGAGAAGGTTTGGGTCCTCATTTACTTCAGGAGAAGTTTGGTCCACATATATCCCAATGTTCACCTGAGCTTTGAAGCAAAAATTCTAGTTGTGATTTTTTTTTCCTCTTTGACTTATGCAATCTCTTTCCCATAAGTGTCAAGCCTTTTACTATTCTGTATCTTTCTGATCTATTTATCTGTATTTTGGTGGACGATCAAGAGTCAATTGTAACTCTCTGCTTTTACTGTTGTAAACCATAATATTTATTGTTTCTTAACAGGAGCATTATGTCATCGAGATGTTCTGGGAAGTTCTCAAAGGCTTTTCGTTGGAAACTCAAAAGAAATTTTTGAAGTGAGATATTTTTTTCTCAATCATCTTTTGAGGATTTGCTTATGATGTACTATCTCAGATATAAATTCAAGTATTCCAAAATGATGAAATCAGAAAGATTCTTTCAGGTTTGTGACTGGTTGCTCACGGGGCCCGCTACTTGGATTTAAATACCTTGAGCCATTATTTTGCATACAGAGGTAAGAGTTTTACCAAATTTAGTTGAAGTGCAGAGGACCATATTATTAATTCTTTTTCTGTGTATTGTTCTTTGGATTTTTAATCTCCCCTCGACTTTTTCTTTTAGAGCTGCTGGGAGTGCTTCCGAAGAAGCTCTTGACCGGTTACCGACATCAGCTACTTGTATGAATCTTCTTAAGCTTCCACCTTACAGAAGGTTTGTCCGACTCTATCCATTAGTTACTTGGATTTAAATTTCTTGCCCTTGTTTAATGCTATTGAGCTGGCCCTTCAGTCATAGATTATGTTTGTCTGAGCACAATTGCGCAATTCACTCTCTCTTTTTTTTTCCTGAAGTCCACTATATGGAGAAGGAATTCACATGTACTTAATGTGACAATCCTATTCATTTTCAATCTTTCACATTTCATCTTCTTTCAATTTTGCACTTAATTTATTTTTCTGTGAACTCCACTCTATAGGAGAAACATTTATCTACACGATCCTATGGATCTGATCTTTTGTCCTTCATTTTACTTTTCTGATGCAATTTTCACATTTTATCCATAGGGCTTTAGGCTTTTCATGCTTGAATGTAGGTTTTCTGAATCAACTATCTCTTTATTTGCCAACAACAATGACTCTTTTATGACAATGGTGCAGCAAACAGCAACTGGAAATAAAATTGCTATATGCTATAAATGCAGAAGCTGGTTTTGATTTGAGCTGATAAGACTGCTTTTGGTTAAATGCCATCAAGTGGGAAGACCGGTTGCGTGACCTAAATGGTCATCATAATCCATGTGATGTCGTTTGCATAGGACCATCCAGTGCTACGCCAGAGACAAAATTTGTGGAAGTTGAGAAGTGAAGACTGAACAGAACCAAGTATTCACCAGGACTAAATGAACGTGCACTAAGATCGCATTAAAATATGGTGCGATGGCAAATTTTCTGAATGTACATATCTTCAGATGGGACATATACAGTAATATTCTGCTTGTAAAGTTGGTAGACGATGAAGCTTTCACGACTATGAAGTCCTGTGACAGCAATTAATTGGTAAACTGTATCTTTGGAGGAAGGATTTTCTGTTTCACATTATATATGTAAATGAGAAAGGGTTATGTAGGCCCTTTGCAAAAACTAGTGTACATAATGCTATGTGTCGTCATCTTCATTTATCAACTTAGATAACCTTTTATCAGAAAGGCGAGGAAGAGAAAGTGATAGTACACGTTGGATTACCTGGATTCTGTATTCATTAAGAAAACAGAGTTGTTGTTTCAGTGCAGTAATTGTTTTAAATTCATGTTATATTGGTCGTGGAGTGCACTATATAATGAAAGTTGTCTTCTTGTTTTACGAAATTTGCTACTCATTCTTTGCATGAAGTCTTAAATCCGTCACTTGAAAAATCGATAGTACTTGTGATAGCTTGTGCAAGGAAGAAATGAACCCAATCAAATGTGCCCTAAATTATTTGGCAATTTGGCACTCATAATAGCATTTGCGCAAAGTTGCTCACTTTACTCTGCCGATTTTTAACTCCTAATTCGCCTTGCACATTATCCAAATTGTAGTTTGATCCAAAAGTTTGCAGTGTAATTTGAATTGGAGAAAAGAGAAGAATGCGTTGGGAGTTCTGTTTCTACTCAGAACATGGGCATTCTTGATCGAATCTTGTGGGTTGAATTTTTGTGTCAATTTTCTTTGCTGGGCTTGACATTAAGGAGAGCACTAAACGACGTCGTAAGCCGGGGTCGGATGGAGAAAAGTATGCGAAACGCACAAGCTAGCTAGCAAGCTGGAATTCCCTCTGCTATTTATAATTCTAAAAATTGAAAGAGAGGCTTGGGTATCTGTAGAGAGTTCCCACAAATTCAGTTCCAGGGCAAATCAAATTATCAAAACATTGAACAAGCAGAGAAAAGAGGGGACGATCTTCAATTAAGTAAAAGAAAATGGTGAAGGTGCGGATGAACACGGCGGATGTGGCGGCAGAAGTGAAGTGCTTGCGTAGTTTAATCGGAATGCGTTGCTCCAATGTCTATGATCTCACTCCCAAGGTCCCTTTCCATTTCTTATTTCTTCTAGTACACCATTTCTCTTCTAATTCGTGTCTTTGTGATTGATAATTGATTGAATCGAAAGATACCACAATAAATTGGAAATTTGTATTCTTTCTTCTTATAAACTCGCAGACATATGTGTTCAAGCTGATGAATAGTAGCGGAGTAACAGAATCAGGAGAGAGTGAGAAAGTTTTGCTCCTGATGGAAAGTGGCGTTCGCTTGCATACTACTGCTTACATGCGGTAATCTTCATTATTATTTTTTTTATCTAATCGATGAATTTTATGTTTTTGTCATCAAACCGAACAAAGAAGCTTACTTCTTGGTGGTCTATATATAGGGATAAAAGTAATACACCTTCTGGGTTTACTCTAAAATTAAGGAAGCATATACGTACAAGAAGACTTGAGGATGTTCGGCAGCTTGGATATGATAGAGTATAACCTTGCTTTATGGTTTTAATGCCTTAAAATCTGTGTTTTTTTGTTGTCTTGTGCTGGTTTCATTGATTGGGTATTTTTTTGGCCTTAATTTTTTCGCCCTCAGATCGTTCTGTTTCAATTTGGACTTGGCGATAATGCACATTATGTTATATTGGAGTTGTATGCTCAAGGGAATATTCTGCTTACTGATTCTGAGTTTACAGTTCTCACTCTTCTTCGCTCTCACAGGTTGGTGGTTCTAGTTCCATTTTTCTGCCTGCTCGCTCTTGGCGAGATATAATAGTATTGGAAAGATCATTTGACATTACGAATTTCTAGTTTTTGGTTTGGTTTCTTAGTTATTAGTTGCACAATACTAACTTATTGATGACAGGGATGATGATAAAGGGGTTGCAATCATGTCAAGGCATCGGTATCCTACTGAAATTTGCCGAGTTTTTGAGAGAACTGATGCTGCAAAGTTGCAGGAGGCTCTTACTTCCCATAAGGAACCTGAAAACAGTGAACCTGTAATTGATGGTGAGAATAATGTCTCTGACAAACCTAAGAAAGATAAGCAGGGTAAAAATAAAGGTGGTAAATCTTCTGAGCTCACCAAAAGTGCTGCTGATGGAAATCGTGCGAAACAAAGCACGTTGAAGAATGTCCTAGGCGAGGCACTGGGTTATGGTCCTGCACTCTCTGAGCACATGATATTGGATGCTGGTCTGGTACCAAATACAAGAGTTTCTAAGAGTAATAGATTAGATGATGCTGCAGTACAGGTTTTGGTCCATGCAGTTAGAAAATTTGAAGATTGGCTCCAAGATGTTATTTCAGGAGAGACAGTTCCTGAAGGATATATTTTGATGCAGAAAAAGGATTTGGGCAAGGACAAACCCCTTTATGAATCAGGAAAATCTAGCCAGGTTACTTTTGGCATTGTTCATTTGGATGCATTGACTGCAAAATAAATGTTCATCTTTTGCTGTTTTTTTGCGCTTTCTTTTTCCCATTAATATATTTTTGGTATGGTTGCATGCAATTAATCTTGGTGTCAACTTCCTAGAGGTTATAGTTGAAAGAGAGAATAGTTAGTTCTTCTCTCACCCTCTCTTCAAGTTTTGAGTAGTAACGTTTGCATATAGGTGGATCTATCTAAATCCGATCATGACTCCAAGTATTCACTGTTAATCTGTAGCTAGATAGTAACTTTTGATTATTATACTGTCGTTATATTGTGCAGATGTATGATGAATTCTGTCCCATATTGCTGAACCAATTCAAAACAAGGGATTATGTGAAGTTTGATACATTTGATGGAGCTTTGGATGAGTTCTACAGCAAAATTGAGAGTCAGAGGTTAGAACAGCAGCAAAAGGCAAAAGAAGATTCTGCTGTTCATAAACTAACCAAAATACGCCTGGATCAGGTACTTTTCCTTTTCTTTTTTTTTTCTTTAAATGTAATATGTCGAATTAAAATAAAGACTTGTTAATTTTTTTTTCTTTTTTTACTAACAGTAATGTCTTGAACTTGCACATGAGCTAGCTATTAGTTATATACCGATTTATCACATAATGGTGGCACCATGAGTGATACTTGCAGCATGTTATGTTTGTTTTATCCAGAAATTTTGACTGTGGTCTTTTTGAAATATATTTTAATACATATTCTATTTTGTAGGAAAACCGTGTGTTGACATTGAGGAAAGAAGTGGACCATTGTGTTAGAATGGCGGAATTGATAGAATACAACTTAGAAGATGTAGATAATGCTATATTAGCTGTTCGCGTTGCTCTTGCAAAGGGAATGAGTTGGGAGGATCTTAATCGAATGGTAAAGGAAGAAAAGAAGTTAGGGAACCCTGTGGCTGGCCTGATTGACAAGCTCCACCTTGAAAGGAACTGTATGACATTGCTGTTAAGTAACAATCTTGATGACATGGATGATGATGAAAAGACACTTCCAGTTGACAAGGTACTACTTGAATGCCAATTTGCATCTGTATGCTTTAAGCATTCATTGTAAGAGTGAATCAGTTTTTCATATGCATTGTCTACTATCAATTTCAGTTCATAGAACATTGTAAACATATGCCTTTTCAATCTGTCATTGTTACATCACATTTCCTTATTGGGCTTTGACATAACTATAAGATGACTCCAGATAACTTTGAGGTTCAACTGTTATATTTTGTAGGTTCATTTGATTTGACCTAAGGGCATGATGAAGAAGCTTCCATTGTCATTGATCTATGATGAATATTTTTCTATAATCTTTGTTGACATATTTTCTTCTTGAAGCATTCTGTTATATTAGATGTGCGCTTTAATTTTAGGATGTACATACCGTCATTCATATGTTTATGAGTTCAGGTTGAAGTTGATTTGGCACTTTCAGCACATGCCAATGCTCGGAGATGGTATGAAATGAAGAAAAAACAAGAAAGTAAGCAGGAAAAGACTGTCACAGCACATGAAAAAGCTTTTAAGGCTGCTGAGAGAAAGACTCGTCTCCAGCTTTCACAGGTAGCTTTAGATAGCAAATGTGTCATTATTGATTTGTGGCATTCCTGCATTGAGTATTAAAGTACAATGTGAAATAGGTATGCACTTTCAGTCTATAAAAAGTAAAAATGTTACCATGAAAACTCAAAAACTTTTGTATTTGCATGATGTGTGGTGTATTCAGCTGTGTCTGGTTTAAATCTTCCTTGCAATTATATCATTGCATGAGCAAGTTTTTAGAAGATTTAGATTATTTAACATGAAAATTCAAGGGAAAACAAGTTACTACGTGCATTTTATTTTGGAAACTTAAAAAAAAAAAGAGATAGAAAGTAGACAAGTGTCATTGTGTATCTAGCCATTTATGTGTTTGCTCCTTCAATGCATTATGTCTAAAGGTCAATATTTTACATCTGTTTTCTTTTCACCTGGTGAATTTGCAGGAAAAATCTGTGGCCACGATATCACATATGCGAAAAGTGCACTGGTTTGAGAAATTTAACTGGTTTATCAGCAGTGAGAATTTTCTGGTTATTAGTGGACGTGATGCTCAACAAAATGAGATGATTGTAAAGCGTTATATGTCAAAAGGGGATCTGTAAGTCTGTTCATGTCATGTTGAAACAATCTCTTCCTGTTAATAAATTTTAGATACTAATATCTCTTTTTGTCATGAAAACTGCAAAAAAAATGTTGGAGTGATATCATTGAAAATATGGAACAGGTACATCCATGCAGACCTCCATGGAGCTTCTAGTACTGTGATAAAGAATCACAAGCCTGAACAACCCGTACCACCTCTTACTTTAAACCAAGCTGGATGTTTTACAGTAAGTTAGTCTTCCAGCATGAATTTCACATCTATTTGATCATTCACTACTGGGCAGACTGAACTAGAACATTTGAAGTATTGAATTGAATAAATTTTATGATGCAGGTTTGCCACAGCCAGGCATGGGATTCAAAGATTGTCACTAGTGCTTGGTGGGTGTACCCTTACCAGGTCAGTAAAACTGCTCCGACAGGGGAGTATCTTACAGTTGGAAGTTTCATGATCCGAGGGAAGAAGAACTTTCTTCCTCCACACCCTCTTATAATGGGCTTTGGGTTATTATTTCGCCTGGATGAGAGCTCTTTGGGGTCACATTTAAATGAAAGGAGGGTAAGAGGTGAGGAGGAAGGGATCAATGATTTTGAAGAAAGTGGACCTGTTGAAGAAATTTCCGGTTCTGAGTCAGAGAAGGAAGTAACAGGAAAAGAACTTGTGACAGAATCAAAAGTTATTGCTGATGACTTGATTATTTCTAATGCTAAAACTGTCGATTTACCTAAATTTCTTGAACAAGGCACTAGCATCAGTGAGGTCAGCAATGAAGGTATCTCTGATGCTGCTGGAAATGGTGCTGCTTCTGTTACCCCGCAACTTGAGGATCTCATTGATAGAGCTCTTGGGCTCGGACCTACTACTGTATCTCAAAAGAGTTACAATGTTTCATCTGAGGTTGATTTATCAGAGGAACTTATTGGCGAGGAAAGAAAAGCAACAGGGAGAGACAAACCTCATATCTCAAAATCTGAAAGAAGAAAGCTCAAAAAAAGTCAGAAAGGTGGTGCTGCAAACACAGGAACTGTGCTGGAAAAAGACGAATCAAAAGGAGTTGATGTTGACAGGCAGCCTGAAAAGAGTGATAAAAATGATAAGGTTGGTGGTGGTAAAATCAGCCGTGGCCAGAGGGGGAAAATTAAAAAGATGAAGGAGAAGTATGCAAATCAAGATGAGGAAGAGAGGAGCATTCGGATGGCTTTACTGGCTGTGAGTACAAGAACTTCCACTACTAATTTTTTTTTTCTGCCTTCCATTTGGTGCCACTCCAGATACTTTATCAATATATAACTTTGGACGTTCAATTATATAGTTTTGTCTCTTCAGAGGACAACCAAGACCTAATGTATTATTGACTCTCTTTTCCTCCTCGAAATATTCTACATCAAGTACTGCTATTTCCTATTATCTTGGAAAATTTAGTACATAGTTTGTGAGACATTGACATACTTGCTAACTTAGCTAGAGGTTTGCTTGTAAAAAGTTGTTTGATCGGAAAAGTGTCTGTTTATGCTCCTTTATTGTGGTGCTGAAAGTTGTTTGGTTGGTATAGTTTATATCTGTGTTTGTACATACACACACACACACACACACACACGATTTCCTTTATTTAATCCATGAATTTTACAAAATTTGAGCAAGTAATGCCAATTTGCCTTAATTAATGGTTTCATTTCTCCACGAGAAAGTGTGTTGCCCTCCTATCATTTCACATATCAAACATCTAAATTGGCATTATTCTGGGGGATAGCAATGCTGGATCAAATTAGGATGTTCTGTTTACCTATTTTTGTCTTCTCACTGACACTGATAATGCATGTGAATGTTCAGTCTGTTGGGAATTCACGCAAGAAAGATGGAGAGGTGCAGAATGAAAATGAAGCTACAGACAAAGTGAAGTTACCTGTCACAGGTATGTGTTCAGACCTTTCATTTGTTTAAATTGTTGATAGTAGATTTTTGGTCGCATATACATATCATTTAATTGCTCAATCTAGATGCTTGATTTTTTCTTCTATGCAAAAGTCATAGCTAGTTCTGAGTTGTTGGAAAAGCTGGCAAGTCATTCACCATACTGTCTCAATTTGGCAGGTTCACAGGATGCTCTAAAAGTATGTTATAAATGTAAGAAAGTAGGTCACCTGTCTCGAGATTGCCTTGAACATCCTGATGATGGTTCAAATACTCATGCAAATGGTGCACCTTCTGATAACTCCCATACGGGTTTGGACCAGACAAAGGTGGAGGTAGACAGGGTGCCCATGGAGGAGGATGACATCCATGAGATTGGTGAAGAAGATAAAGAAAAGTTGAATGATTTGGATTACTTGACCGGGAATCCCTTGCCTAGCGACATTCTCTTATATGCTGTGCCTGTCTGTGGTCCTTATAGTGCGGTGCAGTCATATAAGTACCGTGTGAAGATTGTCCCCGGCACTGCAAAGAAAGGAAAAGGTATCTGTTTTATTTATTTATTTGAATGTTCCATGCACTGACGTTGCACATACAGGTGTTTTAAGGGCGGGAAGCATCTGTTTAGGCCTCTGGATTCAGTTGAATTTCAATTTTTGTTTTAAGAAGTCTGACTAGTTAGGGGCTTGATCTTTTCTCAGCTGCAAAAACTGCCATGAACTTGTTTAGCCACATGCCGGAAGCAACTAACAGGGAGAAGGAATTGATGAAAGCATGTACAGATCCAGAGCTAGTAGCTGCAATTATTGGGAATGTGAAGATCACTGCTGCAGGGCTTACTCAATTGAAGCAGAAGCAAAAGAAGGGCAAGAAGAGCAACAAAGACCAAAGCTAGCAATTTAAGCTTAGTTTAGGAGTTGGTAATGATATTCCGGACGTCAACGATAAACTTTTCTTTGTTACAGTGCTCGCATACCAGGAGGGGAAAAAAAGAAATTTCTTTACAGTAAATTAGAGTGTGAATATTGTACAAAAATGCAATTTTGGAACACATCTCTGCCCTTGTATGTGGAAGTTGAGAGTGTGTTAGATCTGAACTTTTTAGCAATGAAGGAAGACCGTGTTAGCAGAAATTGACAACTCAAGTTGCAAATTTTTGGTAGCCAAATTTCAAAATGTGCCATTTTGATGAACCTTGTGTAAGAAAATTTAAGCTAGGAGCTGCTATTCTGGTAAGATCGCATCGAAGGCGAAATTATCAAGCATTGTATCCCTATTTTTCATGTACATGATAAAATCAATTGGAAGACAATAGCAACTTCTTGGCCAAGGCTGAAGTTGAAGCCTTTTTTACAAATTACTTTTACAAAATCATCTATTTTGCTTTGAAGAGAAAAAGCATAATATTCTTCATTTAACCACTCAGTCTTCGGCTGCAGGAACATCACTAAGGTCTAAACCCTCTGCTGGCATGTCTGAAGCCAGTGGACCCAATATTCCATCAGAGCTCAGAGTTAATCCACTCTGTTGCAGCCAAAAGAAAAAGGAAGATTAAATTGTTATAGATGCACAGATCCTCTTTATCTTTTGCCAACATAATAAAACATCAAACTAATCATCTGTAACAAAAATATGGAAACTTAAATTCACTCCCTGCAACTTTCAATACAAGAGAATGATTTCCTATTTACCATATTGTATCCATTATATTTTAATCTAGTTACACAAATGAAAAAAAAATTAAAAAATTAAAATTAAAATGAGAGAACGTATACCTCTGGCTGGAATCTCAGCATGTCAGCTCGAGCCATAGCTTCAGCCTGAGCGATTCTTTGCCTGAATGTCTGAGCCATCTCCTCAGCCTATAGGGCAAAGGTTGATATAATATAATCACATAAAAAGAGCAACAAAAAGGGGAAAAATAAAAGAGGAAAGGAAATTACTATTAAACTAAACCAGAGAGTCAACTAATGAAATGAACATGATGCAAGGGTTAGTCAGTGTTTAGCCTTTACATGTATGATGCATAACAATATGAAGCTAGTATGTCTGATAAGCTAGAAACTAATGAATATTCAGGGATTACCTTCTCAAAAACAAGCTTTGGATTGCGAATCATATCACCGGGAGTGGGTTCTAGCTTTTTGGTCGAAAGACTTACTCTACCTCTCTCACGGTCATGGCTCAAAATCATGACCTACAGAACAAGAAGCAATTAAAAAATGCTTAGCCCCACAAAATGGAAGATTCCTACAGGTGGCAAAGATGGTTACTGACCTTTAGAGTATCACCGGGTTGAAGGACTGTTGCAATATCAGAAACACGATCATGACTAATCTGGCTAACGTGAAGAAGGCCATTGATTCCACCAATATCAATGAAGGCACCATAGGGTTTTAGACTCTGAACAGTTCCAAGGACCACTGATCCAATACCTAGTTGTGCCTGACTGTCAGCCATGGCCTTGCGGTTGCTGAGGACAAGCCTGGACTGTTCCTCATCAACATCAACAAACTTCAGCGGAATTTCTTTATCAAGAAGTTCTTCTGCGGTTGATTTCTGACCCAAACAAGGAGATGATAAATCAGAATATGGATAATGCAGTATTATTTACAATGGTAACAAAATACAAACTAAAATCTTCTGAGATTCAATTATACTGAAAATCTATACAATGGAAAAATCATTCCATTACATCTAAAACAGTCCAACTACCATTATAATTTCCTGTGGGATCATAATAACATATTTGAGAAAATTGCCCAAGTCGATCATGAAATATACATAAAAAAAAAAAAGCTCTATGCCAGATTTTCTTTGAAATATGGTAAAGTTTTTATATTAAAATATGAATGTAGATTAGTATTGTACAAGCCAGGTTAAGCACCAACCGATGATATCTGAGAGAAAGGGACAAATCCTCGAAGACCTTCCACTAGAGCAACAACTCCACCTTTGTTAGCACCAACAACCTACATAAATACATTTCAATTTTCAGACAACATAAACAAAAGAATTACAATATTTCAAATGTTGTAAGCAAAATTGAGAAAGATTCAACAAGCAGCAGCTTGGAGGTGTTTAAATACCCACCTTACCCTTCACAACAACATCCTCAGCTTGAAGCTGCCTACACCTTTCCCAGGCCAAGTCATAGTGGATTTGCCTTAAGCTTAAGATTAAGCTATCATCAGCTTCGTTTTCACCGATGATTACAAAATCCTGGATCATCCCAGGAACTATGCCAGCTTCTTCCACATGTTTTATCTTATGAATGCATGCTTCTTGGACCGGCAAATATGCAGAAGATTTCGCTGTAATGTCAACTAATGCCCCATTGGCATCTGTCATAAAAACTGTGCCCCTTACCTGATCATCCATAAGTGCAAAATGATGATCAAAATATCAAAACAGTTCCTAATTTCACATACTAAACAGATAAATGGAAAAGATCCTGATTTTCCAGTTTGGACTATTCAATTTGTCTTTAAAGGCCACTACAAACAAAATAACACAGTAACTAACAAACACATTCAAATTTGATTCTCAATCAGAAAGAAAAGAAAGGGAGTATAACCAACTAACCGTGGTACCAATCTCAGAATTGAAGTCATACTTCTCAAGAGCAGAGTGAAAGTCTTCCATGGTGAAGGCAACCCCTTCCATGGGTGCAGTTCGGCACCGTTCATAAGCTTCCTCGAAGAGCTCTTTGAGCTTTTCCCTCTCTTTGGTCTGAGCATTTGAAGTTGCCACAGCTGATACGACAAAACGCGTTTTTCTGAGCTTTGAAGACGAAAAAAGAGAAGCCTTTTGAGTAAGGCGAGAGGTCGAGAGAGGTGGGCATCTTAGGCCTGTGAATTGCTGACCTAAAGATACCATCTTCGTCTCTGTTTTCTTTCAGTGGTTATGGAGGATAAGGTGAAGCTCGTTGGCGAAGAAAAAAGAATTAAGAGCAAACATACACCACCCACCTATAGTGTGGGTTCGGCCCCAAAAAAGCTCATTAACAAATTGCAGTAGGCCCAAGTCAGGCCACAAACAGATTGAGTTCAGCCTTATAGAGATCCATTAGAATTTGGTTCGGACCAAATGAAGCCCACTTACAGATTGGTCCAGTACTTGGACACGAAATATAATATTTGAATCTGTATAATACTTGGTCCAATACGTGTGCATTTTTTTTTTCAATCTGTATATGGTTGCTAAGGTTATATTTTAAACTCCATATAATATTATTTGCTTTTTTTTTAAAAAAAAATATTCACACTGGTTAAGGAGTTGTATCTATGTTTCGACATGATTTGAATTTCTATCTGCCGACAAACATTGCTTTAATAATAATCTGCTGCTAATTGTTACCTAACTAGCATTAATGACTTGTCTCCTTTGCTATATGTAGTTTAGAGAGAGAAAGTGCTTTTAGAGATAGAATGTTGGGGATTCAATACCTAGTACTATCGTTGGCTGATCTATTTATATGAGATGATTGAGGGGCATTCGAGTGCCTGGAGAGTGATTACTGGCTGTCAGAGTAGGTATTCGGCGACATGACATGGAGCAGGTGGTAGGCATGGGCGCTGCTTTGTGCCAGGCGGCTGATGGGACTGGCGGTCACATCATCCGATCGGGCGTGTGCGCTGCCTAGGAGCTCGTGTCTGCTACTTTTGGTTGTTAAGTCTTGGGTCTTGCCAGTTAAGTGGGCCGACTGGATGGATTTTAGAGCAAATAATATTTGCTATGTTATCACCTATGACTTAAAAGTTGATTAAATTATATATATACATGAAAAAAAAATCATAACGAGAATAACGATAGCGAGAATTAATGTAAATAAATATGTGTTTGCGAATAATTTTGTTTGGTTTTTCTTCCAATTGGAAATGAATATTTTAGAGTTGTTAACAATTTTATTTTCAAATACTTCCATTCCATTGAATCAAACAGTAGACTGAATGATTGTCCGGCAGCCATAGAGTAGAGTAAGTAAAGCATATTTCTCTTTCGAAACCAAATGTAAGTTTGTGGCTTTTATTTCACACCACATTTTTCCTTCAAAAATAAAAGAGATTCTTTAAAATCATACAACTAGATTCCAAATTTCCTTAACCTCATCTACACTTGTTCCCAATATACAAGTATATCCGTGAGATAGTATAATTGGTATCCAGAATAAAATTCGAAAATGACATTTCTAGAAAAGAAAAGAAAATAAATAAAATTTCAAAAGCTATATTCATTTTACGAAATAGCTTTAAAATTTAAATGCTTTTTAATACACTTAAAAAATATCACATGAATGCATAATTTTAAATATTTCACATAAATCTAAAACAAAATTAAATTATATATTCTAACACAGAAGAATTAAATCTTTTACAAACCTAAATCAATCAGGATATATATATATAGTTTTATCATGGTTCCTTGATTTTCGAATTATTTGTGATATATCCTTATTATAATTTCAACATTTTGCTTTTCTTTTTTGAGTTATTCTATGCATTTCTCTTGTTCTAGCATTCTAAATGGAAAATGGGAATCCCTTAAAAGATAGAGCTATAATCTTTTTAAAAAGAAAAAAAAAGGTTCATGTATATATATATAATTCATTTTTTTTTAAAAAAATACCACATAAATTAGATGTACCAAAATTATTCTCTATACACATGTATGTGCATTAAAAGCAATTTATACGTGGGTCAGTTTTTTTTTTTTTTTCTCTTATAAGAAAAAACTCTCCATATCCAATCACTTTATTTTTATCCATAAAAATAATCTTTCAATGAAATTGAAAAATATATTATCAATTATAAAATAGGAACCTTATTATTAGTTCATGAAAAGTTAAATTTATATAAATTAACTTTTTTCATATGATACTGAGTTTAAATAAAATTACATTTTGTATAATTAGACAGTTCTTTTACGCATCCAAGCTCAATTTTGTTTGTTTCTCTCTTTTCTTTCTTTAAATAATAATTAAAAATAAAAATCTTTGAATGAAAAAGTGCAAACTTTTTAGTTGAAGGAGAATATAATATTTCATATTTAATTTTGTTTGTATATTGGTAAACATATATAATTTTATTTCTATTTTGGTAAACATAAATAATTTCCATTTATGATACTTATTTGGCACCGAAGGCTTTATTATGATAACTACATCACTCAGACGAACTAAATCTCAATTCGATTCCCTTATTTTCTCAAAATATATTCACCTTAATTACATATATAACTTCTTAATTTGTCAACAAAAGAACAAACAGAATATTTGAGAATATCCTTAAACCTAATTAGGTATGCAGGGTTTTGGGATGATTTTATCCAAATAATTTGCTTCACCAACCTTAAAATCCTACAAACTAGGGCAATAAATATTTTAAATATCTTTCCATTAATAGGCATTAAGATCAAAATCTTTTAAACTCACTAATTAAGAAATGGAAAAAAAATGCTATAGCCATGAATTTTTTTTTTTTAAAAAAAAAACATAAACCGTCAGAAAATTGACACGTAAAGGAAGAAAAAAAAAAAAGAAGAAATTATCATCATCTAAGTGATAAATTCGACCAACTCCACGTTACCCTAAAGTTGCCCTACTTTTTAATGTGTCGATTTAGAAACCAAGCAAGTGTTTACTGTCCACACAAATACTACCATCTCCCTTTATTTGCCACGTTTCAAAATTCAACCAAATTTATTCCCAAATCAGACCAATATCAAACCGGATTATGATTTGATCAGTTTGATAAGCTTAACCGGATTTGATCATCAATTAATTTTTAATTATTATAGATATAAAACTACAGTCATAAATCTAAAAAGCATTAAATTGAATCAAAGAGAAAGTTTTTTTAGTCTGATTTTCTTCCTATGTGGTCAACGAAAATATAAGGAAACAAATCATTTATAGCTAAAAGGATAATTTGGCATGATTGAAGTATCAAAGACAAATAAATAAATAAAAAACCAGATTTCGCAATGATTGGAGAATTGAAGACAAGATAAATAAACTAAAAAGGAAACAAATGGAAGAAAATATTAAAAATGGGAAATAATACTTTAATTGAGGTTAGGAAACAAAGATATTAATTCTAAATGGAAACTATATATATGCAGGAAACATAGAAATTAGCTTAATTAATTCAAAGGCAGGAATAAAGGAAACAACGTTGAACCCATTTACACATCAAATTTTTAGAATAATTCTGATCGGACCATTCGGTTCAATTCCATCCGGTTCGAAAATTGCCTTAACCATTGCTCTTACCTTTTTTTTTTTCACCATTAATAAGACCAAATCCATGCTTATATATAGAGGCAATTCCTACACCAAAATCCACATCCAAAGTTCCCAGCTTTTCTCGTATATCCTGAATCTTCTTTGAGCTCTCAAAGCAAAATGTCTCCAAATGCAATAATGGAGTCTCAGGATGTGAACACCAAGAACAGGGCCTATGTCACATTCTTGGCTGGGAATGGTGATTATATCAAGGGAATTGTGGGTTTAGCTAAGGGTTTAAGGAAGACGAAAACTGCTTATCCTCTCGTTGTTGCTGTGCTGCCCGATGTGCCGGAGGAGCACCGTCGGATTTGTGAATCTCAGGGCTGTATTGTCCGGGAGATTGAGCCTGTTTACCCACCGGAGAATCAAACTGAGTTCGCCATGGCTTATTACGTCATCAACTACTCTAAACTTCGTATTTGGGAGGTAATAATATTTATTAATTTGTTTTAAGTTTTCAGTTAAATTTAGGAATTGAAGATGTTATTATGTTAAACAAGGCAAACAATTTTTACATGCAAATTATGAGACAAATAGATTTTAGTATTAATGGGTTTTATTTCAATGATCTTCCTTTTGTATATTATTTTTTTATTTAAAATTTTATTACTTCTTTCATCAATATTATTATTATTATTATTATTATAAAAACTAAACACACCTTTTATTTTATTTGCTAACTATCATGTCATCTAGAATAGCAATTATTATATTTTATAACAGATCACAACCATATTTTTTTGTTGGTAACATAATTTCATATTCAACTATATATTGGCTTGAATTTCCTGCCCATGCAATTAGTGCACGTGGGCTATCGTAAGTAAATTTACTTTCCACGTGTGCACATATCTATCCTAAATTATCCTATCAAACACAACAATTATTTCTTGCAGTTATCTTGAAATTTAATATTTTTTTTAATAAGGGATTTGATTAGTTGTATTTGTAAATTATTTGATTATAGTTTGTGGAGTATGAGAAGATGATGTACCTGGATGGAGACATTCAAGTATATGAAAACATAGACCACCTATTCGATTCAGAAAAAGGGTATTTATATGCTGTGATGGACTGTTTCTGCGAGTACAATTGGCGATTTTCTCCACAATACAAAATTGGGTACTGCCAACAATGCCCTGAAAGAACACAGTGGCCTAAGGACATGGGCTCTCCTCCTCCTCTCTACTTCAATGCTGGCATGTTCGTATTCGAGCCTTGTCTTTTGACCTACTACGATCTCTTGGAGACTCTCAAAATCACCTCTCCCACTTCTTTTGCTGAGCAGGTTTGTTTCTGCAGATGATTCGGCACTTCAGAATGTATCTGTAATTAGAAATATACTTACTCGGATAAACCAATCACGCGCTTTGCCATGTAACGGTAATATGTGATTGGTTAATTCCTTGGTTCTGTAATTGACCTTTTAATGGAACATATAAAATATTATTTTTATCTAATGCTCCATATTCTCTAATATAAGTTATTTAATTACAGGACTTTCTGAACATGTTCTTCAAGGACGTGTACAAGCCACTCCCTGCAGAGTACAACATGGTTTTGGCTATGCTTTGGCGCCACCCGGAAAACTTGCAGTTCGACAAGCTCAAGGTTGTTCATTACTGTGCTGATGTAAGTATATAGTCTTCTTAGTTTATTAGTTATTAATTATGGTATAGTTATTAATAAATTATATTAATTTAGGGAGGGAAGCCATGGAGGTACACAGGAAAAGAAAAGAACATGGACAGAGAGGACATAAAGATATTAATGAAGAAATGGTGGGAAATTTATGAAGATGGAACACTCGATTGCAAGAATGCTGTGCCTATTGATCATGAAAAATTGGGTTCCATAATTCAAGCTTTTACTGGAGAAGAAGTGGTTCACCAGAGGAATGCACCATCTGCTGCTTAATTAACTAATTAATCATAATTGGGGTTTAATATGACCACTGCCCATATTAATTATCTACTTTATATATAGACTAATTATTGAGTGTTGGTATTTTTTTTTTTTTTCCTCTTTGAGTAGCTATGTCTTGAGTTGTGTTAATATATGTTAATAGCAACATTGACAGCTACAAATAATAAGTCAAACATTATATATGGCAATGCCTTTGTTATATAATATATATATTAACTTTGGCTTCAATTTAAAAGTATTATAGTTTGTGCCAATTTCATATATAATTTGTCTATTTTTATGCCTATATTCTGCAAGACTGATAATTGAATGAGTCATAACCTTTCATGTATTTATATATAGAAAGCAATTTTCCTTTATATTTTTGACAATTGAATTATAACTAATATGATCCATCAAGAAATGAATTAATATGTATATCCTTCTTAGGCAAAACAGCCTTTCTTCACTTTCCTTATTTTGATTCAATGTAGAAATTGAGGTTAGTTTTGAATTACATGTCTTTTTCACTCATCAGTATCAATTCTAAACTAGAGAACTGAATGTATTTATATATTAAAGTTTCATTATGTATTTTAATTTTGTTAAAATTATATTAATGATTTTTCTTTTTTGAGAAATATATTTATTTATTTTCATAATGGATGGTTTTGGTAAATATATATGCAAATAAGGGTAAAAAATAACTAACAAAATAAGTTAGATAAATATGAGCAGATTTCAATGTTGTAGATTGCCGCAAAATTGACCCAATAAATAAGAGCATATCTTAAAAATCACTAGGATTTTTCATAATAAAATTGGCTAAGATTTTGTTATTGGTCTTTTTTTTTTCCTTATTTAATTTATAACATGTATTTATAAACTTCATGATATTTTTTGGGATTTAATATTATGAATATTTTTATTAATTCTTGCGTCAACCTCAATTAAAACTTATTGTTCTTTGCTATTTAATTAGTGTAGTAATTACGTGATTATCTCGGTTTTCTTCCTATAATTAAAAGGGGCATTAATATATTGTATTATTATTTGGGGAATTAATATTTTTGACTAAAAAATCCAAACAATAAACAATGAGTCCATAATTTGAGCCGTTTAAACTAAAATCCAAATTGAGTTTGAATATTGTTGAATTACTGCCAGCTATCGATCGAAGTAGATAAAGCTTACAAGCCAAGTCTATTGACTCCACAGAATTAGTTGAAATAAAAAAGGATAATAATATACATAAATTTCCTCAAAAACTGTTGAAGGTCCATTAAAATTTTTTGATTTATTAGCTGATTTATATACCCGACTTATTTGGGAGAAATATTATTAGTAATTTGCTTAAAAATAAAATGATCTATTCAAAATCCTTATTTCATTTATTATTATTTTTTTCAGTAAATATGTGCAAAAAATTGACCACGTAATGAGCAATATTCAACAATGTAGGGTGCGGAAAAATTGGCCCAATAAGAGCATCTTAAAAATGCCCAAGATTTTGTGATTCGTCTAGTTTTCCTTATTAGATTTACAATGTCCTGTAATTAAATAATTAAACTTCATGATGATATCTTTGCGGATTCCATTTTATGAATATTTTTAATTTTTAATTTTTTATTTCTTATGTCAACTTCAATTAATGATACATATTATTTATTATTTATATACGCATGCATGCACAGTTCCTAAGAGTCCAGGGATCTTTCTAAATTAAGTGCAGTAGTTACATAATTATCTCGATTTTCTTCTTATAAAGATAAGGATGATCGTATATTGTATTAAGTTTAATTTTTCTTTTTTAAAAAAAAAGCTTAATCTTTTATTTTATTAATTGAGTAAAATGTCCAAACGATAAACATTGATGATACAGTCAATATGGAACCAATCTTCTTCTTCTTCTTCTTCTTTTTTTTAAGCTCAGAATCAGTTATCTCCCTGCAAAATGGGGAGGCAGTGTTTCCACATGTGTTTCCCTCGAATGCACCTTTCTTAGGCGCGAGAAAGGCAAGCTGCTTGAGTTTCTCCTTAAACCACTGAACCTCTTTACTCAGGATCGTAGCGGTGGACTCGTTTTTGTGCTTTCTCATGTGGCTGCGGGTTGGGGTACACATGTAGGATAAGTCATCCCTTATAGAGGGAGTACCGGATCTGCTAGCGTAAGGGGAGCTCCTGCTCGTGGACATCATTTGCTTCCCCTTGTCATACCTTCCCGGGGTTCTGACTGCACCCCCTCGAGCTCCCTGAGCTTGAGGCTCATTGATGATGATTCCCTTGTTTCTACTCCTTCTGAAGTCTTCGCCCGCGAGGTATTCCTCCTGGGATCTTTCAGACATGGCTGGCATCTAGCCATTTTTGAGCGTTTGAACGATGCTTTTAGTGAAATCGCTGAGGATAGCGCGCATGTCTCTAATGGTGACAGGGGTATCCTCAGGCTGCCTCAGAGTGGTATCGTTGAATTCGGGAAGGAGGTTGGTCCTCGTTGGGGACCTAGTAGGCCCTTCCCTCCTTCTCGAGGTGCCTGATCTGGCACGAGTATTATCGTTGTGATCAAGATCCATGGGGGTTGTGTTCTCGTTGGATCGTGAGTTCGCCATCGCCTCTCAACGAAAGTACCAAATGATAAAACCTAATGTGTTTTTATGTGGAGAGTAGGGATCGAGCCGATCGGATGAGAATAACCCTGCAATAAGAAGTGCCCGGTCGGAACAGGCATAAGTAATCCGAAACTTAAGTTAGTAGTTTAGAGTGAGAAAGTGATTTTAGAGAGAAAATGTTGGAGATTCAATACCTGGTGTCATCGTTGGCTAGGCTATTTATATGAGATGGCTGAGGGGCACTTGAGTGCCTGGTGAGTAATTACTGGCTATCAGAGCAGGTATTCAGCGGAGTGACAGAGAGCAGGTGGTAGGTATGGGCGCTGCCTTGTGTCAGGCGGCTGATGGGACTGGCGATCACATCAACCGATCGGGCGTGTGCGCTGCCTACGAGCTCGTGCCTGCTGCTATTGGTTGTTGGGCCTTGGGCTCTGCCAGTTAAGTGGGCCGACTGGATGGATTTTAGAGCAAATAATATTTGCTGTGTTATCAATATCTTTGCGGATTCCATTTTACGAATATTATTTATATACATGCATGGACAGTTCCTAAGAGTCTAGGGATCTTTCTAAATTAAGTGCAGCAGTTACATAATTATCTCGATTTTCTTCTTATAAAGATAAGGATGATCGTATATTGTATTAAGTTTAATCTTTAAAAAAAAAAAAGCTTAATCTTTTATTTTATTAATTGATTAAAATGTCCAAACGATAAACATTGATGATAAAGTCAATATGGAACAAATCTTTATTTTTTTTTTTTTTTGGTGTAACCTAAATCCAAATTGACCTTTTAATATTCTGACCAAAAAAAAAAAAATCAACATTCAATATTGTTGTTTGAGAATTGACCTCTAATTTTCTTTGACTGAAAAAAGATTTTTTCTGTTTGCATGGTGTAACCTAATTCCTATGTTGGTTATCGTCAAATTTTATTGATCTATTTCAATATACAAGTATTGTAATTATATCTCAATGGTGTGAAATGAAATTGATATAATTTCGTGTACGTTCACATATCATATGAGAAGAATGGTCTGCACACGGCATTGCCTGCACCTAAGATTGAAACTTGGAATTTTTAGTATATATACACGTATAGATATAGATGGATAGATAGAAAATTGTGAAGAAAAGAGAGAATAGCAAAGCAATTAGAAATGGCAGAAGAGAAAGTAGCAAGGCATATAATCTTGGCAAAGTTTAAAGATGGAGTCACCGATGATCAGATTCAGCAACTCATGAAGGGATATGCCAATCTTGTTAATCTCATTCCACCCATGAAGGCTTTCCGTTGGTAATTAATTTTTCTTTTAAATCATAATAACATTTGTGGGAACAACACAATTTTATTACTAAAATATTCTAAACAACTTGGGCATATAATTAGATATCCGTCTGATAAGTCCGGTAAATTTTATAGATTTAAAAATATTTTTTATTAAATAAGTCCAATTCGGTCTAAATTCTATCAAAGACCCACTTATTTGCAGGCGGGCTTAGGTTTTGCATTCAGCAAACTGCTGAAATATCTATTTAGAGAAATAATATAATTCTTTTTTTTTTTTTTCTGTATAAGTACTTATTCATTGCTAAATGGAGTGGACGTTTTTGTTAGAAAATTATGTTATGAAAGTTAATTGAATTATTAACTAAATAATGAAACAGGGGAGTGGATGCTGGGATTGAGAATCTAACAGAAGGATACACGCATGTGTTTGAATCAACATTCGAAACTACAGAGGGAATCGAAGTGTATGTAGCTCATCCAGCTCACATTGAGTATTCTGCTCAGCTTGCTCCTTTTCTAGACAAAGTACTTGCCATGGACTATCAGACCAACACTGTTCAACTTAATTTGAACTAATATATATATATATATATATATATATAAATTGGAAATATGTAACTCTTTTTTTTTCCCTTATTTTTCAGTTTGTGTTTCTTATAAGAATAAATAGAATTGTTTGTAAACTCAGTATGTTTTTCTTCTCTTTGTATTGTTTTATTAAATTTAAATAAAATCACTGGAATTATTTAAGATTCTATAACATAACCTTTTATTTTTTAAAAAAAAAATTATTTGTATGGTTAGTGAAATTTCAAATTTGAGATTTCCTTTCAAACCTAAACATCTTACTGAAAATTATTAATGTGTATAAAAACTGAATTTTTGTTCATAATAATGGAATTAACATTAGATAACGTAATTACACATGAATCTGATCAATATATAATGAGCCTTAGATGAAGAATACATAAAACGATAATCACAATTTCAAGCCACATGCTGTTTACGTAGCTTTTATAATTGGTTGACGGTATACAATCAGATCAAGATTCCTTTTGGTGATATTAGCAAAAAATTTAATAATTTTATGGTTATGAATTTATTATTATTATTATTTTACCATATCGTTATAACACCTATATTTTATGAAATGTAATAATATTTGCTAATTAAAGTAGAAGTGCGGTTTTATAATTTTGTGAAATGTCAACTGTTTTATTTTTGCATTTCATTACAATGAATATCGATCATACAGTATATTTTATTTTATTTTTTGATGTGCTTTGGTCTGGAAAAAAGTTGTATAAATTAACAATATTAAATATAGTTAGTTAGTCTGACATAATTAATTAATATAATATAGCCGCAATTAGATAGCACATTCTCGCTCTTTTATTTGACTGCATAAACAGTTAAAAACTGAAAATTATGCAATTAACATTACGCTATCAATATAATGTGCATTTGATAAAGACTCCATAAAAAAAAATGATAATTTTCTCTTTTATTTTTTAAATCGCCGCCATATTTTACCACTCTCTTCCAGTCTTCCTATACTTTCACACTATTATTTATTCTTTTTTTTTTTAACTAAATAAAGTTGGATTTAATGGTTAATTTTGATGAGAAATTTCTTCATGTTTTGATTTATTGACTAATTTATGGTGGGAATAAAAAAATAATATAATTGAAATGCGTGGAGTAGTTTATGAATAAACAAATAATATAATTATAAGGCAGGGAAGGGAGTAGTTTATGAATAAAAATCTGAGTCCATTTATTACGACTAATAGGGACAAGACAACTAACAGAAAAATAAAAAATTGTATAACGAAAGAGACACGGTTTCCAATCTGGTCAGAGAAAGATGGCTTGTTTTTGGTTATAAATTCCAATTGCTAAAATAAAATTTATCATCAAAAACAGAAACTAATTAAACTTACAACTCACAGAATTAATAGCCATGGCCAAAGCAAAAGCAGCAGTGCATCACTTGGTTTTAGCTAAATTCAAAGATGAAGTTCCTTCTCATCAAATTGATGAACTCATTATGGGCTATGCCAATCTTGTTAATCTCATCCCTCCCATGAAGGCTTTTCACTGGTAAATTGTCATAGACATACATATTAATTGCAACTACTTGCATCGCGAATATTAATTTTCTTGATATTATTCGTATATGTATGCATACGTTGTTATAAATGCCTAATAACAGTGGTAACGATCAAATACTTAATTGTATAATATTTATAATTGATGCTCTCTGTAATATCATAACTCGGTTATTCGAGATTATGATTTTCGATTCAATAGTTCAATTATTAGTTGTATTAAATTTGCATGCAGCAGATACAATGAATTTAAGTTGAATTAGACACTACTAATTAAAGAGACACATGGTCAACATAATTTTTTTATATGATATAGTGTGTGTATATAAATTGAATGATTGTATTAATTAGTAAATGAATCTGATGAATGAATGAATGTGTGGCAGGGGTACAGATTTGAGCACAGAGAACTTGCACCAAGGGTTCACACATGTGTTTGATGCAAGCTTTGAGAGTACAGAAGGAATTGCAGAATACGTACACCATCCTGCTCATATTCAATTTGCAAAAATAATGGCTCCTGCTTTAGACAAAGTTGTTGTTGTTGACTATGCACCAACTCTTCTTCAAATCTAATATTGTTTTTAGTAGATGTTGTTCTCGATGTATTGAGAAATCTCGGGTTTTAAATTTTTATTATTTTTTTAATAATAATAACAAAAAAAATATTGTTTTATCGTCCTGTGTTAAATACTAGCAATTTTCTATCAACAAATTTTAGTTGAATGGCATTGGTTCTATAAAGCAATTAATTTTCTATCTTTTTATTTTTGTCAAATTATCTATAATTTATTTACCCTTATAAATATTGTGTTCAGTTATGTCACAGTGGAAACCATTCAATAATACTCTTAGGAAAATTAGATAAAATTGAAATCAGCTAATAAATATGGAACTAAATTAGTCAATAACGAGTGCCACCAGTAAGTAGTAATTAAGTAGAAAACATCAAAATAAGATTTATGCATAAGGCCCTTAAGTTTGTTTTAATAGAAAGCAATTATTTAGATCAACTCGGCCAAAAAAATAAATAAATAAATAAATAAATCTATAAATCAACCAAATAGAATGTAGGGTTAAAAAAAAGTAAATGCTTATTAATTTTATGTGTCAATATACTATTAGTTTGTTTCATGAAAAATTTACAAATCCAGTCTAGATATTAATTATCTTTGTTTCAATAGCCATATTAAGTGATAAAGCCAAAAACGTCTTTATCTGTAAGAGAGTAGGCGATCAAATCGGATGAGAATACCTGCAATAAGAATAGTCCAGTCGGACCAGGCGTGAGCACTCCGAATCTTAAGTTAGTAGCTTAGAGAGAGAATGTGTTTTTAGAAAGAGAGTGTCTTGGATTCAATACCTGGAGCTATCGTTGGCTGGACTATTTATATGAAATAGTTGAGGGGCACTCGAGTGCCTAGGGAGTGATTACTGGCTGTCAGAGTAGGTATTCGGCGACATAAAAGGGAGCAGGTGGTAGACATGGGCGTTGCATTGTGTCAGGCGGCTGATGGGACTGGCGGTCACATCAGCCGATCGGGCATGTGCGCTGCCTAGGAGCTCGTGTCTGATACCTTTTGCTGGTAGGCTTTGGGTCTTGCCAGTTGAGTGGGCCGGCTGGATGGGCCTTAGAGCAAATGATATTTGCTGTGTTATCATTAAGTCTCTCATGATTCAATCGGATTAATTCCATTATAAAAAAATCAGACCAAACAAAAAATCCTTAAAAAAGTATAATTTATCCATATAATAATTCCTAATCAAGATAAAACATTTTATCTATTGCCGTAAATTTTTTTCAAAAAAATGACAATTTAATAAGATGTTGAGAATAATTTTCAAGAAAAGCATGATAACTATAAGACACATTAAGGCTACGTTTGGTAGGAGGGATTGTATTGTATTGTAATGAAGATTATAATGGATTAAAAAATGTATTGTAATGTAATGTAATTATGATTACATTACTATGTTTGGTTGAATTAGTATTGTAATGTAAATGTTAATACATTCCTATGTTTGGTTAGATTATATATATGTATTGAAATATAATTATATTTATAATTACCAACTAATTTTTTTATATAATTATTTTATTCTTTTCTAATTATTTTATATATTTATTATATTATGATCTCATATAAAAAAATACAATTATACTAAATTGTACTGATTCATATTAAGTTTTAAACTTAATATTTAAAGTAAAATTAACCGCCAAAATTCAAAATTAAAATTCATGGAGTACATTTAATTGACATAGCAATTTTCTATCTATTTCTTTTCCACTCATTGAACATGTCATTTGCCAAATTATCTCTCCAAGCACTCCATTCATTTGATGTTTCAATTGTTGAAATAACGTCCTCGGTCTCATCAAATCTTTCTCCTTGGAATCTTCTTCTATCTAACCTCTCCTCCATCTCATCAATAGGCATTTCCCTTCTTATAAAATTGTGAAGAAGACAACAAGCAATAATAATCCTATTATAAGTCTTGATAGGATAAAATGCAGGACTCCTAAGGATTGCCCAACGCAATTTAAGCACACCAAAACATCTTTCAATAACGTTTCTTGCAGCAGAATGCTTCATATTAAAAAATTCTTTGCTAGAATTAGGTTGATGTCCTTCTTTCCAATCATTCAAGTGGTATCTCTGTCCTCTATATGGTGCAAGAAATCCTTCACAATTTGTATAGCCGGCATCAACAAGATAATATTGTCCTATATAACAATTACGGCAAGAATTTTTAAAATAAATTATTAACTAAAATTTAGATTATGTATTTCAAACAATATGCACTTACCATGAGGAACTTTTAATCCATTTTTCCTAGTTATAGCATCTCGAAGAACTCTACCATCGGCAGCTGATCCCTCCCAACCAGGCAATACATAGATAAATTGCATATCTTGTGAACAAACTCCAAGCACATTAGTAACAATTTCACCTTTTCGTGATCGATATCTAGGCCTATCTTCTCTAGACACTTTGACTCGAATATATGTGCCATCTAGAGCTCCAAGACAATTCTAAATAGAGAAATAATTTACGTCAATAATTAATTTTTTTTAATAAAATATATTAGATATTAAAGAGTCACAATAGTACCTTAAACCATTTCCACCTCAAGTCTGTCGAGTTGTTAGGAACAAGTTCTGGTTTCTTTAATAGGATTCCTTGCAAACAGATCACAGCTTTCAAGAGTTCCCCAAAATGTCTACTAATAGTTTCCCCATATCTCTTAAATCTCGATTGTATGGTCCTATTTTTAACATGATGAGCTAATATATGCAAAAACATTGCAACTTGTTCATCTATCAGCATGAATTTAGTTTCCTTTAAACCCCCTTCATGTTCAAGTAAATAACATAACTTACTAAATGAATTTCTATTCATCCTTAATTCTGATTTACAAACATTATCACTCTCATATACCATTTCATTCAACATTTTTCTTCTCAAGAAAAAATCATTGGTATAACTTTTTCTCAAATAATAAGAGCTAATATACGTTGATACCACATAATATAATTGAAAAAACCAACTTATTACATTTAAAAAGTCTAACAATTGTGACAATATTACTAATTTCTTTCTCCTCTTTATTATCTTCCTTGTGGCCAAACCTAGGCGAGCCATTTTTCTTTAACCTGTACATATAAAAAAAAATATATTGTATAACTAGAAAAACTTGAGCTATTTCATTGAATTTTTATGTTAGTTAAACCTATTACTAGAGTACTCAGGCTAAGAAGACAAAGATATATTAACCCATGTCACAGTGGCACAACAATGGTCTATACCTCTATGCAAAAATAATCTCCATAAGGTTATTATCAAGGAAACTATGCCATATGGGCCATATAATTTTTGCACTAAAAGATGCTAAGTCCATGAGACAGAGAGAGAGAATGCACTAAAAGACGCTGAGTCCATGAGAAACTATGCCATATGGGCCATATAAAAATCAAAAGAATAATAGTAATTGAGAGCAGTGATGCATAAACATCAAACTCAATTCATCTACAAAAGAATTCGTGACCAGGAGAATATCAAAATCTAGTAGGATATAGTTTATGCCAAACTTGAGTTAAATCACCCACTTCAGAAAACAACTCCTGAACATTAATTAGCCATTATAAGTTAAGAAACATTCAAATTTTCAATATGTATCATCTATGTTCACATTTTTAAACTTTTAAAAACAAGAGATGCAGCCTACTAGAGAATATAATTGAGAAATGTAAATATCAAAAACCAATCAGCAAAATTTAAAGCTGAATCAAATTGTGAAAATAGTCCTACATATTATCATACATTAACCATAAACAGTAAAGGGTATCCTCCTCTAAAACAGAAAACAGAATTCAAAGATAAATTCCAAATGCTTAATAAATCAAACACAATAAAGTGCTAATTCAATATATATATATATTTATGAGTGGTCCTAAGAAATTCAATCATAAAACCATTTTGCCCTCACTCACTCACTCACAGCCTAAACTGAAAGTGATAAAACAGAAGCACTCGTGTGGCTAAATAAGCTCTGCTATATATAAATTAGTTTCTCCAATAAAATGAAGGGACAGAGGTGTAAAGAAAGTTCCATATTGCCAACCAATTGAAGAAAAGTGTTGAACAAAGTTAACATAAAACAGTCCCAGTTATGAAGAAATGAAATTACACAGAAACAGAAAACAGGGGAAGATGAACTCAAATTCAAAAACTCTCTATTTCTTGTATATACTAGCACAAGGTTGAAGCTCTCCAGAAATTCTTCAAGAAGCTAAAGTGGAAACAAGAATTATCAATAGAATCAGCAAAGCAATCCCAATCCAATATACCCAATTCCTTCTCTTACTTCTCTCAAGAAATCACCATCCTCCAACTCAGATAATTATATGAAAAATCAAAATAGACAAAAAAAAAAGAGAAAAGAGACCAGATTCACCTTCTCACAAGACCGAAATCAAAACCAAAAAGAGAATCTAGACAGAATGATGAGTTACTCACCGTTAAAAAGAGAGGAGAGAGCTTCGTTTTCGATCGGGTGATTCCGATGGTAACGAGACCGGCGATGGTGAGGTGAGACCGACGATGGAGGTGAAGGAGGCGAAAGAGGCAGGGAGAGGCAGGGAGGTGAGGGAGGCGAGGGAGGATGGTAATCAGAAATAAACGAGACCGGCGATAGTCATGTGAAGGAGGCGAAAGAGGCAGGGAGAGAGGCAGGGAGGCGAGGGATGGTAATCTGAAATACTGGATAAATTTAAGGGATTGAGAAATACATTAATAAACGTATTTAGTATTACTGATGTATTGAGTATTACAATACAGTATAAATATTTTATCTTAACAAACAAAGGAATGATTACTGACTTAATTACATTACAGTCCAATGCAGCCTACCAAACACTGCCTAATAGACCAAAACATATTAATTGTATGTCTGCTATAGAATCAATATGTTTGAGATGACTTCAATACTTCATTGACTTTTTAAATGAGTTGATTATAAAGTTGAAATGCCCTAAGATTTGAATAATAAAAACAATATTTCAATCCGATTCACTAAAGTATCACTTTTTACGTAAATTACAAATATTAAATTAATCATTAATTTTGTTAATTTTTATACATTTTAATTTAGGCTATCATAACATCCATTAAATTTGGTGAGCATCTAATAACCAATCCGATAAAATTTTCATATATTTTAGGACACATATTCAAAAGTTAATCACTTTTTATCTTTTTTCTATTTTTTGTAATTTTTCCTTGTATAACCCCTACAGAAAATATTAAAAATTTGTCTGGTATCGTTAAAACAAATTCTCCATCCATTGAGTTTGGTAAGTATCCAATAGCCAATCCGATTAAGTTTTCATATATTTTGAGATACATATCCAAAATTTCATCACTTTTTATCATTTTTCATTTTTTTTTGCGATTTTTCCTAGTATAACCCCCTATACAAACCATTAAAAATTCGTCAGGTGTCATTGAAGATAATTCTCCATCCATTGTATTTGGTAAGCATCCAATAGCCACTTCGATAAATTTTTCATATATTTGAAGACACGTATCTAAAATTTTATCACTTTTTATCATTTTTTATTTTTTTTGTGATTTTTCTTAGTATAACCGTTACAAAAACCATTAAAAATTCATCAGGTGTCGTTGAAGCGAATTCTCAATCCTATGTGTTTGGTAAGTATCTAATAGCCATTCCGATGAAGTTTACATATATTTTAGAATACATATCCAAAATTTCATCACTTTTTATAATTTTTCAATTTTTTTGTGATTTTATCTAGTATAACCCCTATAGAAAATAATAAAAATTCGTCAGATTTCGTTGAAACTAATTTTCCATTCATTGTGTTTGGTAAGCATCCAATAGCCACTCCGATGAAGTTTGTTGGTCCCGCTGACACACAAGAGGGGGGGTGAATTGGGTGTTTTGAAATTTTAACTCAATTTATGGCAAAACAGAATGGAAGTGTTCTGGTGAAATTTTCTGGTTTGAGCAGAACAGATGAATATGCTATGGATGAATGTGAAATTTCATGGTTAATAGAATATGCAATAGATCCTTTGTAAAACAGATTTAAACCTTGCAATAAATCAATGGTAAATAACAGAAATGATTTTAAAAGATTTCTTTTAAATTAATATAAAATTTAGCATGTACAGAACAATAGAAATCTTTGAGAAACAGAACAGAGAAGAGAAGAATGAGATCAACATAAATGATTTATAGTGGTTCGGCCTAGTTACCTACATCCACTCCCCAAGACACCGTTTTGAGCTTATCTCTCCACTATCAACTCTTTTTAATGGGCAAAAGTTAAAGCCAATATACAAACCTAGTATATTTTCTACCCACAATTTTTTTCCCAAGTAAAAGATGTAAACACTTACTAGAATTTTCTAAGGTTCTAACCAACCCTTTCTCACAATCTTTTATAAAGATATCTCACACAAGAATTACAACAAAAATGTTATAATCTAGTTGAAGAGAATGATAATGAATGAAGAGCAAGATGTGAAAATTAGCTTGAATAAGATGAAAGCTTGTATCTCAAGAGATAAAAATAATTTTCAACTTCTCTAACCCTTTTGAAACCAAAAACAACTTCAATTTATAGCCAAAAACTCAATATAACTGTTGGAGTTCAAAAACCAGCCATTATATAAAAGACAGATTTGATAAAATAAAAAAACTAGCCGTTATTTTGTCTTTTAGTGAAAAGCAGAACTACTGTTTTGTTCACCTGTTCTACTATGACAGAACAGAAAAATTTTTCAAGACATTTTCTAGTATTTTTTCTGCTTATATTTTTAAGGTATTTTTTAACAGTTTTTCTAAAAGAATGTTTGACAAATTTTAGAAAATCATTTTAGAATGCCTTTTTAAAGTATGTTTTCTATTTATAGTCAAAAAACTTTTATGCTTACAATATAACACATTTTCTATTTGCAACAGAACACACATTTTAATGGATGTAAAATTGTTTTTTATGCACATAAATATTTTTAAAATCCATGAACATATAAATAAAACTTCTCAAAAAATTTTACAGAATTAATACTCTAACTTCCAATAGAGCTTAACAACTCTAAGTCCTTCATGCATTTGGCTTGCATCCTTACTTTGATCTTGCACATTTTTAATGAGTTTGAGCTGAAATAGAAGTAAAGAAATAGAATTTTTACAAAGTTTATACAAGGTTTGACAATTATCAAAATTGAGATGTAGCCTTAAGCCAATAAAGTTTTCATAAATTTTAGGACACATATCCAAAATTTCATTACTTTTAATAATTTTTTCATTTTTTGTGATTTTTCCTAGTATAGCCCCCGTACAGAAAACATTGAAAATTCGTCACTTTTCATTGAAGCTACTTCTCCATCCATTGGGTTTGGTAAGCATCCAATAGCCACTCCGATGAAGTTTACATATACTTCAGGACATATATCGAAAATTTCATCACTTTTTATAATTTTTCGATATTTTGTGATTTTTCCTGGTATAACCCCTACAAAAATTATTAAAAATTCTTCAGATTTTGTTGAAACTAATTCTCTATCCATTGTTTTTGGTAAGCATCAAATAGTCACTCCGATGAAGTTTACATATATTTTAGGACACGTATCCAAAATTTCGTCATTTTTTATAATTTTTTGATTTATTTTTCCTAGTATAACCCCTTCAAAAAACATTAAAAAATCGTCAAATTTTCTTGAAACTAATTCTCCATCCATTTGGTTTGGTAAGCATCCAATAGCCACCCCGATTAAGTTTTCATATATTTTAAAACACACATCCAAAATTTTATCTTACAATTTTTTTTTATTTTGTGATTTTATCTAGTATAACCACTACAGAAACCATTAAAAATTCGTCAGGTGTTGTTGAAGCTAATTCTCTATCCATTGTATTTGGTAAGTATCGAATAGTAACTGCGATGAAGTTTACATATATTTTAGGACATATATCCAAAATTTCATCACTTTTTATAATTTTTTGATTTTTTATAATTTTATCGAGTATAACCCCTACAGATAACATCAAAAAATCGTCAGGTTTCTTTGAACCTAATTCTCCATTCATTATATTTGGTAAGCATCCAATAGACACTCTGATGAAATTTACATATATTTTAGAACACATATCATAACCCGTTCAGAAAATATTAAAAACTCGTCAGATTTCATTGAAACTAATTCTCAATTCATTGTATTTGGTAAGCATCCAATAGCTACTCCGATGAAATTTTCATATATTTTAAGACATATATCCAAAATTTAATCATTTTTTTTTATCATTTTTTCATTTTTTGCGATTTTCCTTAATATAACCCCTACAAAAAACATTAAAAATTCGTCAGGTGTCGTTAAATCTAATTCTCCGTCCATTGGGTTTGGTAAGCATCCAATAGCCAATCTGATGAAATTTTCATATATTTTAGGACACATATCCAACATTTTATAACTTTTTATCATTTTTCCATTTTTTTGTGATTTTACCTAGTATAACCCCTACAGAAAGATTAAAAATTCGTCGGGTGTCGTTAAAGCAAATTCTCCATCCATTGGGTTTGGTAAGCATCCAATAGCCAATCCGATGAAATTCTCATGTATTTTAAGACACATATCCAAAATTTTATCACTTTTATTATTTTTTATTTTTTTGCGATTTTTCCTAATATAACCCTTACAGAAACCATTAAAAAATCGTCTGGTATCGTTGAACCAAATTCTCCATCCTATGTGTTTGATAAGTATCCAATAGTCACTCTGATAATTTTTACATATATTTCAGAACACATATCTAAAATTTCATCACTTTTTATAATTTTTTAATTTTTTTGTGATTTTTCCTATTATAACTCCTACATAAAACATTAAAAATTCGTCAGATTTCATTTAAACTAATTCTCCATCCATTGGGTTTGGCAAGCATCTAATTGCCTATCCGATTAAGTTTTCATATATTTTAAGACACATATCAAAAATTTAATCACTTTTTATCATTTTTATATTTTTTATGATTTTTCCTAGTATAACACCTACAGAAATAAGTAAAAATTCGTCAGGTGTCGTTGAAACTAATTTTCCATTTATTGTGTTTGATAAGCATTCAATAGCTAGTCCGATGAAGATTTCATATATTTTAAGACAAATATCCAAAATTTTATCACTTTTTATCATTTTTCATTTTTTTTTTGTGAATTTTCCAAGAATAACACCCACAAAAATAATTAAAAATTCGTCAGGTGTCATTGAAACTAATTCTCCATCCATTGGGTTTGGTATGCATCCAATAGCCAATCTGATGAAATTTTCATATCTTTATAATTTTTTGATTTTAGTAATTTTTCCTAGTATAATACTTTCAGAAATCTATAAAAATTCGTCAGATTTTTCTGAAACCAATTCTCTACCCATTGTGAATGTTAAGTTTTAAAAAACCATTCCAATGAATTTTTCCTAAATTAAAGGACTAAAATCTAAAATTTAACCACTTTTTATAATTTTTTGATTTTAGTGTGAATGTTAAGCTTCCAAAAGACATTCCAATGAAAATTTTCTAAATTATAGGATTCAAATACAAAATTTCACGGCTCTTTATAATTTTTCGATTTTAGTGATTTTTCCTAATATAACACGTTCAGAAATCTATAAAAATTCGTCAAATTTTTCTGAAGCCAATTCTCTATCCAGTGTGAATGTTAAGCTTCCAAAAGATATTCCAATGAAATTTTCCTAAATTATAAGACTCAAATCCAAAATTTCACCACTTTTTATAATTTCTTAATTTTAGTGATTTTTTCTAATATAATACCGTATAACCCCTACAGAAAATATTAAAAATTCGTCACATTTCGTTGAAACTAATGCTCCATCCATTGTGTTTGGTAAGTATTCAATAGCCACTCCGATGATGTTTACATATATTTTAGTACATATATCCAAAATTTCATCAATTTTAATAAGTTTTTGATTTTTTATAATTTTTCCGAGTATAACCCATACAGAAAATATTAAAAATTCGTCACGTTTCGTTGAAGCTAATTCTTCATCTATTGTGTTGGGTAAGCATCCAATAGCCACTCCAATGAAGTTTACATATATTTTAGGACACATATCTAATATTTCATTACTTTTAATCATTTTTCGATTTTTAGTGATTTTTCCTAGTATAACCCCTACATAAAACATTAAAAATTCGTCAGGTGTCATTGAAGCTTATTCTCCATCCTGTGTGTTTGCTAAGCACCCAATAGCCATTCCGATTAAGTTTACATATATTTTAGGATACATACCCAAAATTTCATCACTTTTAATAATTTTTCGATTTTTTTATTTTTCCAAGTATAACCCCTACAAAAAACATTAAAAATTCGTTAAGAGTCGTTGATGCTAATTCTCCATCCATTGTGTTTGGTAAGCATCTAATAACCACTCCGATGATGTTTTCATATATTTTAAGACACATATCAAAAATTTAATCATTTTTTTATCATTTTTTGTAATTTTTCCTAGTATAACCCCTACAGAAAACATTACAAATTCATCAGGTTTCGTTGAAATTAATTCTCCATCCATTGAGTTTGGTAAGCATCCAATAGTCAATCCAATGAAGTTTTCATATATTTTAAGACACATATCCAAAATTTTATCACGTTTTATTATTTTTAATTTTTTTGTGATTTTTCCAAGTATAACCCCCACAAAAACCCTTAAAAATTCGTTAGGTGTCGTTAAAGCTAATTCTCCTTCCATTGTACTTGTTAACCATCCAATAGTAACTCCGACGAAATTTTCATATATTTTAAGACACATATCCAAAATTTAATCACTTTTTATCATTTTTCTATTTTTTGTAATTTTTCCTAGTATAAACCCTACAAAAAATATTAAAAATTCGTCAGGTGTTGTTGAAACTAATTCTCCATGCATTGTGTTTGGTAAGCATCCAATAGTAACTCCAATGAAATTTTTATATATTTTAATACACATATCCAAAATTTTATCAATTTTTATCATTTTTCATTTTTTTTTGTGATTTTCCCAAGTATAATTCCTATAGAAAACATTAAAAATTTGTCAGGTGTTGTTAAAGCTAATTCTGCATCTATTGTGTTTGGTAAGCATCCAATGGCCACTCCGATGAAGTTTTAATATATTTTACAGCCCATATCCAAAATTCAATCACTTTTAATAATTTTTCGATTTTTTTTTATTTTTCCTAGTATAACCCCTACAGAAAACATTAAATATTCGTAAGGTGTCATTGAAGCTAATTCTCCATTCATTGTGTTTGATAAACATCAAATAGCCATTCCAATTATGTTTACATATATTTTTAGGACACATACCAAAAAATTTATCATTTTTTATAATTTTTCGATATTTTCTGATTTTCTCTAGTATAACCCCTATAGAAAACATTAAAAATTCGTTAGATTACGTTGTAGGTAATTCTCCATCCATTGTATTTATGTAAGCATCCAATAGCCACTCCGATGAAGCTTTCATATATTTTAAGAAACATATTCAAAATTTAATCACTTTTAATTATTTTTCAATTTTTTGTGAGTTTTTCTAATATAACCCCTACAGAAAATATTAAAAATTCGTTAAGTTTCATTAAAACTAATTCTCCATCCATTGTGTTTGGTAAACATTCAATAGCCACTCCGATGAAGTTTTCATATATTTTAAGACACATATCTAAAATTTCATCACTTTTAATCATTTTTTAATTTTTTGTGATTTTTCCTATTATAACCCCTACAGAAAACATTAAAAAGTCGTCAGGTGTCGTTGAAGCTAATTCTCCATCCATTATATTTGGTAAGTATCAAAATGCCATTCCGATTAAGTTTACATGTATTTTAAGACACATATCCAAAATTTCATCACTTTTAATCATTTCTCATTTTTTTGTGATTTTTCCTAGTATAACCCCTACAGAAAACATTACAAATTCGTAAGGTGTCGTTGAAAGTAATTCTCTATCTATTGTGTTTGGTAAACATCAAATAGCCACTTCGATTATGTTTACATATATTTTAGGACACATACAAAAAATTTCATTACTTTTTATAATTTTTCGATATTTTCTGATTTTCTCTAATATAACCCCTACAGAAAACATTAAAAATTCGTCAGATTACGTTGTAGGTAATTCCTCATCCAATGTGTTTTTGTAAGCATCCAATAGCTACTCCGATAAACTTTTCATATATTTTAAGACACATATCTAAAATTTAATCACTTTTAATGATTTTTAAATTTTTTGTGATTTTTCCTAGTATAACACCTACAGAAAACATTAAAAATTCGTCAGGTCTCGTTAAAGCTAATTCTCCATCCATTGTGTTTAGTAAGAATCCAATAGCTGCTCGAATGAATTTTACAAATATTTTAGTACACATATCCAAAATTTTATCACTTTTAATAATTTTTTATTTTTTGTGATTTTTCTTCGTATAACATCTACATAAAATATTAAAAATTCATTAGGTTTCGTTAAAACTAATTCTCCATCCATTGTGTTTGGTAAGCATCCAATAGTCTCTCCGTTGAAGTTTACATATATTTTAGGACACATATCATTAATTTTATCACTTTTTATAATTTTCGATTTTTTGTGATTTTTCCTAATATAACTCCTACAGAAAATATTAAAAATTCGTTAGATTTTGTTGAAACTAATTCTTCATCCATTATGTTTGGTAAGCATCCAATAGTCACTCCGATGAATTTTTCATTTATTTTAGGACATATATCCAAAATTTAATCGCTTTTTATATTTTTTCGATTTTTTGTGATTTTAGCTAGTATAACCCCTACAGAAAACATAAAAAATTAGTAAAATTTCGTTGAACCTAATTCTCCATCCATTGTGTTTTGCGAGCATCCAATAGACTCTCCGATGAAGTTTACATATATTTTAAGACACATATCAAAAATTTTATCACTTTTTATAATTTTTCGATATTTTGTGATTTTCCCTAGTAGTAAACCGTACATAAAACATTAAAATTCTATCTTGAATTAAATGCTATCTTGAATTTATCAAAGTGGCAATTTATAAATTTATTTTTTAAAAAATGATAATTTTGTGGAATAATAATTTATGCAGATTAAAAATATATATTTAATTAACTAATTAGGAATGTTTCTGAAAAGATGCAACAAATCTTCCAAAAATAAAAAATTTTTTATTCTTTTTGCAAGTCCAAAATTATAAGGTGAAGCTGAAAATTCCCTATCAATTTCACTTACAATTATTTTGCTCGTAAAATATCATTCAATTTGAAAGATTGAGTGGCAATTTCACCACATTCAAACATTCGCACATTTTCTTTATAAATCTAGGTAATAAATTATAATTATAATGTTATAATATAAGGATAGATTTTCCCATGAGTTGTACATTATAAAAATAAAAATTAATCCTTTTACATGATCATTTATAATTAATTTTATCCATAAATATATTTATAAGCTAATTTGGACACAAATTTCTTATTAACTGAAACTAAAATTAAGTTTTTATCATTTATCAAAAAAAAAAAGTTTTTATAAAAAACAAACACTTAATATAATCCATTTTAGATAGGCATGAAGGCCATGGGCTTCAGGGAAATAAAACTGAGAAAAGCCCATGGACTTTCGAGGTTAATAATAGTAGTGGCACTTTATGTAATTAAAGTCATCAACAAATCCGAGTAATTTATTATTTGCCATTTTAGCTCCCGCCACTGCACTTGTACTTGTTCGTCTGATCACGCAAGAACTCTCCTCCTCTTCTCTGGTTTCCCAATCTCTCTAAAACCCTAAAGATCCCAAACTTTCCTACAATGCCCAAACTTTCAGTTACCCATTTCCACAAAGGCGATCAAGTTGAGGTGATGAAGCAAGTTAACGGTCCTAAAACTGTCACCTACTACGCCGCCACCGTGGTTCGCTCGGTGTCGAAGAACAAGCGCAAAATCCTAATTGAGTACCATACTCTGTTAATGGTGGAATCGGACACCCAAAAACGCACGAGGGAGCTCGTTGATTTTGCTAGATTAAGGCCCATGCCCCCGAAAGAGCTCAATGAGTGCTGCAAAATGGGAGATAGTGTGGATGTTTTTTGTGATTTCGGGTGGCAGAAAGGGACCGTTAAGGAAATACTTGAGAATTCCAAGTATCTTGTTGCTTTTGATGGGAAGAGCGAGGGAATTGTGGCTGAGCAATGCAACTTGAGGCTTCATCATGAATGGGAGGATGGGTCTTGGGTTCCACCTTTTCATCATGAACATGTTAGATTTTAGTATTCTTGTCTCTTATTAGTCTTCATTTGCTTCCTTTTTTTTTTTTTCTAATATTATTTTGAGGGTTTGGTTCATTAAAGTCATTTGCTTTTTCACTTTTTTCTAATGGATTTTGCTAATCAATGTAAATGATAAGTTTGATACAGTTTATTGTAAATTTTGTGTTTCTGTCACTCTGTTATATCAATCAAGAGTTACGAGTCTCTTATTTGCAGGAAATGGAATGGAGTGCTAACAAAATATCCCATTTGTGATACAGTTTTAAATTCTTTTTCATTCGGTATTGTTTTGTGTTATTTTCCATTTGGGTTTTGCTTGGTTTTACTAATGTTGGCTTGGTTTCTGAGAGTTTAAATTGCAGAAAAGGTCACCAGCGATGGACATGAAATGCAGGAATGTGAAATTAAAGATAAAGTGCAGCGAAATGACGTCAGAACCAACATTCAAAACTGGGACAGAAGTAGAGGTCAAAAGCGATGAAGAAGGTTATGTTGGTGCTTGGTATGGTGCCTCTATTATTGGCTCCATAGGAAATGACAACTACGTGGTGCAATACAAGAACTTGCTAACAGATGATGAAAGTGGACCCCTGCAAGAAGTAGCCAATAAAGAGAATATGAGACCCATGCCACCTCCGATTCCATCAGATCATTTTCATTTTAAACAGTTTGAGAAGGTTGATGCTTGGTTCAATGATGGTTGGTGGGAGGGTGAGATTGTAGGAGTAATGGAAGAAAAATATATGGTTTATTTCAGCTCCACAAATGAAACAATGGAGTTTGACCGTTCCATATTGAGGCATCACCAGGAATGGATTAATGGGGAATGGAATAAGGTATAACTTTTAAATGCTTGTCCTTAAAGTTTGTCATTGTTGATCTTCAATGCCCTATTTATGGAGACATTCTATTACTTAAAATCACATGGAGGTTTAACAATTATATATATTGTTTATGCCTAGCTCATTCAGTTTAAAAAGAAAAAGTTTTGTTGATAAATTTCTTTCCCTAATGTGCAACAGATAATTAATTTTTATATGTAGGATTTGTTTTATGAAAGATGCTTACACATTTCACAAACTCATGCTTATCGATATTCATAGTATTTGGTGGACAGGTGATATATTTAGCTTGTTAGAAATTGAGTTTCTTGTAATCAGTTTGATATTTGAAGAAACAGAAAAATTCATTACCTCAAATCAGGGAAAAAGATCACAGTTAATTAATCACAAAACACTGTGGCTATTGGATGTGGTCCTGCATATGCAATGTTTATTATGCAAGTCTCATTCATATTGTGGTTGGTTCTGCAATTTGCTGCCATCTGAACATATCAGTCAATACCAGGTTAGCTTGATCACAGCGTCTTTCTGTGTAAAAGGAAATCACAAAGGAAGAATGCTCCATCTGCAGATATGATTTTTGGTCTTTCTTAATGTGCATATGCAAGTATCATTGTATTTCCACCGTTCTGTTTTCATTTTAGACTCAATATCTTAAGATTTGACTTGCAGGAAACATCGATCAAGTTGGAGGATTGCAAGACTAATCCAAAGGCAACATTCAATATAGGCACAAAGGTGGAAGTAAAGAGTGATGAAGTTGGTTTGCAGGGTGCTTGGTTTGCTGCAACAATTATTGATGCAACAGAGAGTGGCAAATTTTTGGTGCAATATGATGGTCTTTTAGCAGAAGATGGAACTAATTTTCTCAAAGAAGAGGCAAAAGCTTCAGATATCAGGCCTTCTCCCCCTCATATTAGACATTTACACCCTTTCAAACTGTTTGAAATGGTTGATGCTTGGTATAATGATGGATGGTGGGTGGGTCGAATTAGCAAAGTTCACATGAACTCAAAGTATACAGTCTATTTCAAGACAAAAGAGGAATTGGAGTTCGGAGAGTGTGACCTGAGGCCTCACCAAGAGTATATTGATGGACACTGGATCATTGGTCCCAAGGTATGATCTTCGTACTGCACTAAATGCCACTTTTCTTGGGGTACACCCCTGTCGTTTATGGTGTATAGATCTAATCTTCCTTAACATAATGACTGTTTCACATTATTACATGGCTCTTGTACATGGCCTCAAATGTGTGTTTCTGTTTTCATTCTTATTTTTTTCCCTGCTAGTGTCTGTTTTCTTTTCATGATATAGGTTTCATATTGATAATCTATAATTGTGTATTGGAGTCCTGAAAGAAGTAAGAAATCTGACAAAAGATCATTAATATTCGCTTATTGCACCCAAAGATGTATGGAATGCCTTATTTTGGACCAAACAGGTCTATACCTTGAGAAATCTCTTGCATTTATTGTCATATGTCAATCTAGGATGAGATTTCCTCTGCTGTTTGAATTAACAGAGCCATTTTGCTGTCTAAACTCTACTATTGGCAAAACCAGCATCATCTTCAGCTGTCTATTTTAATTGTTTATCCATTAACAATATTAACTGCAATATTTTTCCAATCTTTCTCCCCTTTAGTTTTTACTCTCTTGAGTGCAGGAGTGGCAGTTGTAATTCCTGAAGACGTAGTAGATTCGTTCCAAAATTGAATTTGTTGCTGGATGGAGCTTTTGTCTTTCAGCATCTAAGTAGATAGAATGGTACAGGATGTTAACTATATAGTTTTTGGCCAACAAAACCAAATATCAGATACCTAGTCTTTTGCTTTTGAGCACCATCACCAAATCAGTTGTTAGGTGCTATGTTAACCGTTATGCATTGACACAACTTTGATGCCAATTTGTGTAATTAATTTATAGTACTACTATTTCTATGAAGCAATGACTGCTCCTGCTTGAGAACAGAATCTTGTAGTTTCATCTTGGTGTCTATATATAATATATATGGGGTGAGCCTTTTTTTTTATCCCCTTTTACAGAGAAGCACAACTCAAATATTTTTCTCTTCTCCATGAAATTTCACTACTTTATGTTATGTTATGCCTTTATTTTTGGTTGAAGTGCTTCCAATCGTTTCTGTGTCACCACCGAGTTTCTACAAGAGCCACAAGTTAATTTGTTTGGCAGTGTATTTTCAACATTATCCTGAAGCTAATATCCCCCATTTGCGTGAGTGACGGATTAAAATAGAATACCTCAATTAAAAAAAAGGCATATTCTTAGGCAACAAGCACATATTCTTCTTTTTCTTACGTGAATCTAACAAACAAACCTTGCTAAATTGGTATATTCTAATCCTTGCTTAAATATAACAATGCATGTTATCAATCTTATATGAAACATAAAAGACTAGTACTATTACAATCATTGCAATTGTTAAAGCATCAAACATTATTTAATTACAATATGAATTAATTGAATTATCTGTTATTTACAATTTGACCTTATTCACTTCATCAATGTCCACCTCCCTCTCTGCCATAATAGCTTCAAACTGGAACACAGATAATGGAAAAGATTTGGACAAACCTGCAGGAGTCTTGAAAGTAATGGAAGCAGCAGCACTTTTATTATCACTAACATAAATTTCACTCAAACTAATCCAAATCAAGAATTCTTTAGCCTTAACACCAGTCAGGTTCTTGATCTTTTTGTGCTCAAAAAAGGCTGTAACTTCAGTCTCAAAACAGATAATAACATTCTCAAACTTGGTGTAATTTCTGTGCTTTTTGTGCTTGAGCCACACAAAACCAGTGTCCCTCACATACCCGCATTCCTCTATCTCCTCTATTGTTAAAAGACCATTTGGGAGTCCTATTTCTTTCAGCAACACCATGAACTTCTCTCTGCAAGTTTCAGCTCCATAATAAACTTCTGCTTTGGCCTTCCTGTCTGGTGTCACCATCGAAAGCTCTCGGTCTCCACGTCTGTGAAGCTTTGGGACTCTGGTAGGAGCTGATATAGCAGAAGAGTAGAAATTTTAGATGCTTGGCTGAAGATGGAAGGAGAAAGTTTGATGGGAGTGCAGGAAGGAGAGAAATTATGGATTCTTTGGGTTATTGAAGGATCCTGGAATATAAATTGGCATATGATTTTTGTGCAATTAATTTAAGAATTGAGAGTTTGGGAGAAGTTCACTTTATTAATTTTATTGATTTATAAGGGTGATTTAGAAATAGAAAATACACCATCCATTATGCGCAGGACCATACTCCATAAATAATCAATCATAATTTAAACAGACAGTTGAATTGGTTTTTGCAAGTTAATAATACAAATTCGATGAATGGCCATCGAAGAAGTAAAATGGACATTGGGACATCAAAACGGGCATTGGATAAAAAAAAGTATTAATTTTGACATTAAAATTTTTAAAAGTGGTATTTTTGAAAGATTAAAAAAATAAAAATAATTTTGTAAATATTTTTAAAAAAAATTGTATTTAGCCGAATTTTCTCTAATTTAATTCTCACTTGATGGATAATTATTAGTAAATGGGCTTCCACATTTCTGGCCCATGAACTAAGTTGGTAAAGCCCATCCAGAGTCCAGGCCCATTTCATGTGAAAACTTTGATCCACTGTCCAATTGGCCATTAGAATAATTATCAAGGGGCATATGCTGTCTAACAGTTTCTTTCTTCTTCCTTGATTCTCTCCGTTTCCTAATTTCTACTACAAGCTTCCTCTCCTAATCTAATCTTCACGATCTACAGTTTCGCCTTAGCCAGATTTCATCTTCACATTGGGTAGTTCTATCGTTTTTTTCCAGAAAAGGATCAACTTTACATCAATCTAAAAAGCCTTCATTTTTTTTTCATTGTTTATATGCGTAATCTCCATTCCCAGAAAGTCAGATCAGCAAATTTGATTTTCTTTCGGTGGTAAGCAAATTCAATTCGCTTGTTTAGCAATTGGGTAGCTAAGTATTTCTATTTTTCATCTTTCCTGTGTTCTTCATTCTGGAATTATATAATGAAAGGTGGGATTTTGCCTGATGAAGTTATTCTTCAAATTCTTGCAAGATTGCCTGTTAAGTCACTGTTTAGAGCCAAAACTGTGTGTAAACTCTGGTACAGATTATCTTTGGATAAGTATTTCATCCAACTCTTCAATGAAATAGCTGTCAAGAACCCGATGCTGTTAGTAGAGATTTCAGATTCATCAGAGTCAAAGTCTAGCTTACTATGTATTGATAATTTAAGGGGTGTCTGTGAATTCTCCTTGAACTTTTTGAAAGAAAGAGTGAAAGTTAGGGCCTCTTGTAATGGGCTGTTGTGTTGCTCTAGCATCCCTGATAAGGGTGTTTACTATGTTTGCAATCCAATGACTAGAGAATTTAGGTTGCTGCCCAGAAGTAGAGAAAGGCCTGTAACTAGATTTTATCCTGATGGTGAAGCCACCCTTGTTGGTTTGGCTTGCAACTTGTCAAACCAAAAGTTTAATGTTGTGTTAGCAGGTTATCATCGTACTTTTGGTCATAGGCCTGATGGGACATTCATAAGCTTGATATTTGATTCGGATTCGAATAAATGGAGGAAGTTTGTTTCATTTCAAGATGATCACTTTACACATATGAATAGGAACCAGGTTGTTTTTGTCAATGGTGCCCTCCACTGGTTAACTAGTAGTTGTTCATATATACTTGCACTTGTTTTGGAACATGATGTTTGGAGGAAAATTTCATTGCCGGAGGAAGTTAGTTATGGGGCAGGGAATAGAGTGTATTTGTTGGAGTCTGATGGATGTTTATCAGTTGTACAGATTTCCGAGGCCTGGATGAAAATATGGGTGATGGAGGAGTATGAGAGTGAACAATGGCATATAGCTGATAGGGTGAGTTTGAGATGCATTAGGGAAATGGTGCCAGGTATTTTCCCGATTAGTCAGAGTGGTGAATGTGTTTTCTTGGCAACCCATAAGCAGGTTTTGGTGTATCACCGGAGGAGTAGGGTGTGGAAGGAGATGTATTCTATCAAGAATGCCTCTACATTGCCATTATGGTTCTCAGCACATGCATTTCGGAGCACAATATTCTCTTGCAATTAAATTGGTTTGCATTTGACAGTATTTCTGTACAGAAGTCTTTGACATTGTTAGGAATCATTTGCAAGGCTAGATTTGCTGTGAATAATATGTAAAGGAAGTTTGATACTTGTCCTTATAAATGCAATTGTCTTTATAGAGAGCATCTGCACCTCATTTGGTGAGTTGGAATTTCCATTGTTTGCATATAGATCTTGTTGGTTGAACTATTTACCCCAATCCAGTCACGAAAAGTTTGTCTTTTTACTTCCTGTTTCTGTTTGTGAAATTGTCATCATCCTATAACAGTAGGCAATTCTTCATTCTATGAATATGCTCGATTATGGTTTGCGTGTTTAATTTGTGCTTGATTATATCTATTGTTCATCTTTGTTGATGAGCAATTTGGCATGTAGAATGTTTCATCAAATAAGAAAGCTTATATTTTGTGGTGATTGATGCATAAATTCCTTTTTGACAAGAAATGCTCGTAATTAAACTGAGTTCACCCCGCAAACTAATAACACATCTTTTCTTTTTATTGAAATATATTGTAAATGCATGCCAAAACATAAATTAGCTTCATCATCAATTGGTGAACTAAATTTTCCTTCTTGTTGGTACAAGTTTCATCAATTAATTGCTCAGAGTCAAAAACTAGAGAGAATACTAGAACATATGAAGAAGGGACCAAGTTTATGAACATGAATCTAAATCAATAGTAAAGTACGTACTATACTAAAAATTATTTTTTATTTGAAAAATTGTGATTAATTTATTGCATAAATAGACCTAAAATTTCAATATATGAATAGCTCTCACGTGCATCGATTAACAACCTCCCTCGTGTCGTGGTAATATTTTTGTCAGCAGTAGATAAATATATAAATAAAAGCATAAATTGATGAGCCTTTTTTATTGGATAATTAAATTCAAGAGCTTTGCAAAACATAACATATTAATAAAATTGGTTTTGCATCTAATTTGATAAATTAAAGGTACCACTTTTTTGTTAGACGATAATTGCACAAATTAAAGATCTTTGGTTTGGCCTTCCTTACTAACACCATCCTTTATTTTTTTATTATTATTCTAATAATAAATGGTGCACTGGTGGCATTGAGTTTTTTAAGAATTTAAATTTCAAACATGTATAAAACAACATTCTATGATAACGTAGATTCAAATGTATATATAACTTTTCAATAAACATCTCTGATGTCTAGTTTCAACTATTCAATTACAATTCAAATAATCTCTAATCTCTAATGTTGTGTGAACTGAATAACAAAGCACAATTAACTGCTGAGAAAAGGTTTTACCAAATACTCTCTTCATTTCATTTTATATGTCATTTTTAAGTAAAATTTAAATTTTATTTATCTGACACTTTTACACTTGCAATAATACTTTTAGATTTTCAATAAAATTTAATTTTTTTTATAAATTGACTAATTAAATTTAAATTTATGCATTAAATTATTCAATTTTATCTTAAATTTGAGTCTAATTAATATTTTTTAATTTTAGTAAAAATAATAAAAGTGACATATAAAATAAAATAGAATGAGTAATAAACGAAACACACTTTGGTTATTAATATAAAGAATAATCTTATGCTAATTACCACCCTAAGTTTCGTCAGTATAAGTGTTTTCTTTTTATTTAATTAAATATTTTATGAGACATTTTTACTTCACTACTCATTTTTAAATTAACGATTAAATTAAAACAACAATAGATCAAGTTAATCCAAAAAAAATTGCAATTCATGACCCTTATACGAATTCTATGGCACCATAATTTAATGATCAACTAACCAATTCATATATATATATTTTCAACAATCAATTAATATTCTTTTATTAGCAAAAGCCAGGCCAATTAATTCAGCATGTATAATCTTGTTAGTTGTTATGATTAGTGAATAGTAGGGGTGAGAAAAAAACCGATGGACTCGGTTAACCGAAAAAAATTTGAAACCGAACCGATAGACTGGTTAACCGATTATAATGAACTGGTTAATGGTTAGTATTTTGAAAAAACTGATATTAATGGACTGATTAATGGTTTTTGACTCATGTGACTGGTTAATCGAACCAAAACCGAATTTTTAGTTAATTTATTAATAATTTATAACAATTTATGCTAATTAAAGGTAATCATGTACTTTTTTTCATTATACTAATTATTTTAAAGTTTTTAAGTTTTTTTAATTGACAATTAGTAAGTATAATAATTTATCTAATTAAAAGTGATTATGGACCGATTAATATATTTACTTATTAAATATTAATTTTTAAAAATAAATTTGCTTATATCCACCAAATATTTTTATTTTAACAACAATAATGTTATATTATAGTGAAAAAATTTTAATTTTTAAGTATGTTGAATATTTTAATTTTATTTATGAATATGTTTATAATTATAGTGATTAATCGAAAAATATTGGGTAATCGATCCGAAACCGATAGACTGGTTAACCAATCGTAATAGACTGATTAATAAACTGATTAATGGACTTAAATTTCAAAAAATTGATATTAATAAATTGATTAATGGATTAGGATTTATAAACCGGTTAACCGACCATGCCCATACCCAGTGCATAGAATAGAAAGAGGTTATTCAAAATTGGTTTATTAAAGGCAGCCAACCAAACGCAAGTCTATACTAACCGTGGCAATATCACAACCTTGACCAGAGCAAGATAATCCCAAAAAGTGATTACGGTACTGTAACTGACTAAGCCAAACAAAGACCATCTATCTTGGATGATGCTGATGATGACATTCAGAACAGCTGCGTTTACAGCTTTTTATAGAGTCGCTCTTTCTCTCTTCTCTTTGTTCTTCATCAGACTCGGTTTCTGTCGATAATTTCATACAAAAATCACAACTTTATTGACTTTTTTTAGAACTGGTCTGGTGGTCAACAGGATTTTAAGATTAATTTAATCAAAGCAACAAGAATTCTATTACTTTCTAGGGATATTTCTCGCTTTGTTTTTTTGTTTTTTTAATTGCTCATATACTTCTCATTTTAGGGCTTTATTTTCTCTCTTACTCCTTTCTGGGTATTGGGTCTTTGCTTTCTCTCTCGGTGGTGCGCTCGGCGTAGCTCAAGGTATGTTCTTTTTTTTTTTTACTGTTTGCTAAAGATATGATTTTTTTTTCTTGAAATTGTCAGATTTTCATCTGCATAACATCGGTGTGTATAGTTTAGAACTGGATTTTCGTTGTCTCTTATCAATTTGGGGACTTAGTTCTTTAGTGGGTTTTTATTCTTCTACTGAATCTTTGATCGAATAAAGCATTTGGTTTATTATATCATTTACTGAGGTGATACTGGATAAGATGATATTAGCCTTCAAATACTGATTATTTATTGGGTTTTCATATGCTTAGCTGGTGTAAATTTTTGGTTTGTGTTGCTTAATCAGCTAAGTATTCACTTTGTGTTCATTTTTTGTTCTTAATTATTACTAGAATCACCTTCCTTATTACTATAATCACCTTGTGCAATCTTCATACATTCATTGCATTGACGTTGGTTACATTTTAGTTCCCTTGGTAGCAGCCTAAGTGAATGGTTCCCGTTGTCTTGATGTTCTAATATTTGAGGTTCAGTCAAGAATTCCTTGTTACAAGGAAATATGTTCCAAGTTCTTCTTGCTTTTTCATATAGGTACCATGTCAAAAGAATCTGAGTCTTAAGTGCCCACATTTATTGGTGCAGGTTATTCTTTTTCACATGGCATCAATGTGGCAAGTTGTATAGAACTAGAAATGGATTAGCTTGCCTTCTTCTCAGCAAATACTCTTAATATTAATTACCATGGCCCGTAAAGGTAATCAACAGAGGAATGGGGTGGATCGTCATGCGTCAAACCACAAGAAAAATGTTCCAGTCTCTGGTTATGCAGTTCCTGATACAAAAGGGCGAGGAAAAGCAAGAGAGGTTAAAGTCTTTCCTGGAGAGGACATTCCAAATGGTAACCAGCCAAGTAGTCCTCTGACTGATAGGTTGGGAAGAACCAGCCATGGAGATAGTAATAAAAATAAGCAAAATCCTGGAAAGTTGCAGAGAAAAGAAAAGCAAGGAATGGGTAAAATCAACGATATAGGGGGGTCGGTGTCTTCTGGGAACAATCCAGGGAACAATCCAGGAGATTACAGTAGTACTTTTGTGGAAAGTCCTGATGTAAGGCAAGAAAATGGAACATCACCTGGTTGGGAAAGTGATCCAAGAGATGCAAAAAGTGGCCCAAACAATATTGGTGCGCGTGTAAAAAGTATGATGGAAAATCTGGAGATTTCAGGGAATGTGGCAGTGAGAAACTTGAGGACCTCAACTTTGTCCATACTGGAAGCAGCACGTGAGTGGCTGGAGAAGCACAGGCCAGTGTTAGCCAGAGTGGCAAACAATGTGTATAATGCTCGTGATTATTGTAAACTGAAGGTGGAGCAAGCATATCCCGTTGTTTTGAAGTGGCTTGCTCATTTTGGGAACTTAGTGCTTCTTTTGTCAATGGTTTGGTTGGACTTCACTCTTAGAGGCATTGATTCTTTTCTACGACTAGGGACAACATCCTTCTTTTCAGTTATATGGTGTAGCATCTTGTCAGTACTTGCAATGATTGGGACATTCAAGTTTCTTATTGTCCTGGTAAGGCTGGATTACCCTTAATCTGCTCATCAATTTGAACACGTACCACATATCTATGTGCATTCTCCCTTACATCTGCATAAAATTGTACATGCTATATTCCTCTGATTATTTAGTTCATGATTAAAAAAACCACGAACTCTTGGTATATGACTAATATTTCCGCATTCTTCAGAATAGCTGACATGCTGTTACTGTTTAATGCATCAACTTTGTAATCCTAAGGACTTTTGCATCAGGGGATTGCTTAATGTTTGCTAGGCGAAAATATTCTTTGTAATTGCATCATTGTGCTTTAGCAGCTGTGTTTTGCCTACTTGTCAATTTACTACTTTCATATGCATTTATCACATCTTTGTCAAATGTTGAATCACGCAGGCCATAGCAGCATTTGTGGGAGTTCTTATAGGTATCATCCTTGGACTTTTGGTTGTCGGTATTTCTGGAATTGTTTTTCTCTGGCTTTATGGAAGCTTCTGGACAACATTGTTTGTCATTATAATTGCAGGTAAATTCCTTTGCTTATTCTTGAGCATGTACCATCTCCTCTTACATTTTTATTATTGGTCAGGGTTTGCTAATCCCTTTTCGTTTAATTCAGGTTTGGTGTTCATGTTGAGCCATGATCGTCTTGCACTTTTGACCACCACTGTGTATTCTGTGTATTGTGCATGGTCATATGTTGGATGGCTTGGCTTATTTTTGGCCTTGAACCTTTCTTTCATCTCAAGTGACATTCTGATATACTTCCTCAAGAACAACATGAACCATCGTAGAAGATCCAGTGGACCCTCTGAACAGGCTGCTGGAGTAGAAGGCCAACCACGCTTCTTCAACAACGAATCCTCTAATCCTCCTTTTGCTGAAACTGGACCAGGGTCATCAGATCGTAGCTCTGGAGTTCCTTCAACCAGTGGGACTGATTGTGAGTTGACTTCTGAAGAAGAAGTAGTTCGGTTGTTGAACTGTACAGATCACTATTCAGTGCTGGGTTTGTCCCGGTATGAGAATGTGGATGCTTCTGTGTTGAAGAAGGAGTATAGGAAAAAGGTATTTGACTTTTTCATTTGCGATTTGCCCTATAGTACTTATTATGCCATTCTTCTTAAGAACTTTACTGAATATTGTACAGTCAGTGAAGTGATGTCCAGTGTTTTGTAGCTCTCTAGGGATGATTTACATTTTTCTCTGCATGTCCAACCTTACTTCTGGATTTACAATTAGATATGCTACTATAAAGTATAATTCTCTCTTGTTGCTATCTAGGTGTTATTTTGGTTGCTGATGAGCCTAATAACTTTATACCATCAAGGAAATGAGATAACTTTTTTGGAATTTTCAAGTGATTTTCCTTTTTCTTTTTAGGCCATGCTAGTTCATCCTGACAAGAACATGGGCAATGAGAAAGCTGCAGAAGCTTTCAAGAAACTTCAAAATGCATATGAGGTGAATTTATTGACTTCCTTTCAAAATTAAGTTTTTGTTTACACAAGATTCTTGCTCTGACTGTAGTTTGTTATCATTTAACATTTATGTAGGTTTTACTCGATTCCTTGAAGCGGAAAGCATATGATGATGAATTGAGGAGGGAAGAGTTTCTGAACTATTTCCGTAGGTCTCAAAGCACTTTTCAGAAGGTTTGAACTTATATCTTATGTGCTGTCTTTTATACATATGATAATTAAATTCTTATTCCTCTATACCATTAGCATCTGTGTGGTAGCTTCTATGTTTGTTAACTTGCTACGGTTGCTCTTTTATCTATAATATCTTATATTTCTATCTTTCTGTCTCAGACAAGCTCACTGAAATCCTTGTCTGAGATTGAGGATTACATCCTAGGGTATTGCACTTACTGGCATATGCAATTATTTGTTTTTGTTGCTCAAGTAGAAATAGTTAGACCAACTCCCCTAACAATAAAGGAAGAAGAAGAAATAAAGAAATGAGGAAAAGGAAGATAATATACAAAACAGATGGAAGCTTAATCCATTTTGGAAATGCTAGGTTGGGGGTGAGGGGATACAAGGTTGCATGGGGTGGAGGAGACGGGTAAATTATCATTTTGGGGCAGGGAAGTGGTGAGAAATCTGCTTACTTGTGCTTTTTGAGGGAAATTTTTTTAAATTGCTGGCTTCCAGGGTCAATATTTGAAAAAAAAAAAGGGACATTGAAAGCTTGGAATTTAAATTAGAGGTGAACAGATTGAGGGGAAACAAGAAACCGGTTGTTGGTTGTGAGCTGTGAACTATAACTCTGATACTGCACATGAAGCCTTTGCATTACAAAGAACTGAAAAAGAGAGAAGATAAACATCAAGCAAATATACCTAATATTAACTAATACAACATATAAAGAAACTCCTAAAATTATAATGAAAGCCCCAATCCCTGAATAGGTGGTTACGCAATTCTTGCAATACAAACAGTTACATGATAAAATTTGGATGGATTGTGGTCTCTGCATTATTGATCTCTTGTTCTGAGTTTGTATGCCCAGCCTTTGATGTTATTTAGGCTTATAATTGCAATTAGTTGTTTGCTCAGAATGGAGACCATGGTTTCTTTGCTTCTGGGTATACTCGTTCAGAGGCTGAGAGTGAAGGCCCTTTTGGAGAATCAAGGCAAATTGCTTGCAAAAAGTGCAACAATTTTCATGTCTGGGTATATACAAAGAAGTCAAAATCTCGAGCAAGATGGTGTCAGGTATTTTTTTGGTCCCTGTATGTACCTGTCTTTCTCTCCCCAAAGAAACTGTGAATTAAGCTTGTTAACATATCTGTGACGGACCATCTCCTTATGCCTAGGACCTTAGCAGGACAGTTACTCTTCATCATGCCCTATTTTAACTTTGGGCATTTTTGGTTCATAGGATTGCAAAGACTTTCACCAGGCAAAAGATGGAGATGGATGGGTTGAGCAATCTTCCCAGCCATTCCTTTTTGGATTACTGCAGAAGGTATATGCCCACAATACATCCCTTTTACATGCAAGTAGTCAGTTCATTATTTGAAAAGGAACGAAAATAATATCTGATTAACTTCTGTATTGGAGTAGCTTGAGAAACAACTAGTATCTTTTCTAATCTGTTGAATTACAATTCTGCTCATTTGACACTGTTTTTTCTGCAGGTTGATTCTCCCTCCGCATATGTTTGTGCAGATGGCAAGATATATAATGCTACTGAATGGTGCATTTGTCAGGTAAAATAACTTTTTCTAAACGCCAGAATTGGTCATTTGAATTTTGCCTGTCATCATGAATGTGAAGATGATTACTCTTGCATAACTTGTTGGAGTGCACAATGAAATTGTTCTACTAGGGAATCATACTTGATCCTGGATTATTAATATTTAAATGATTATGAAAAGATAACATTTGTACAGTAGGCATAGATTAAATACATCTTCCATGGAAAATACCAACTTTTATATGTTCTCATACCGGATGAGGGGATGAATATGATCCAGGGGATGAGATTTCCAGCCAACACTCACAAGCCAAGTTTTCACGTCAACACAAGTATTACATCGAAGCATAATACAGGCAAGGGATCAAGTTCAGGACAGAGAAATGGCCGGACAACAGCATCTAATATGGAAGAAACCATGACAGAGGAAGAATTATTTGAGTGGCTCCAGAATGCAGCTCAAGCCGGTGCATTTGACAATTTCGGTGGCACTAACTCTGGTGAGAGTCCACCAGCCAGGGCTGGCAATGGTCCTAAGAACAACAATGGTAGTGGCAGTAGTAACAAGAGGAAGAAAAAGGGCAAGAAGCAATGGTGAAAAGTTGATGTTTTCACGTCCTTAATACTAACTTTTTAAGATTTATCCAACCCTGTAAAAAAGGGGCTTATGAGCTTCAAAAACATGCCTGTTGTTATCTTTTCCTAGACGAAGGGCTGAGAAAAGGAAAAAGAAAAGTTTGAATCCACTTAAGAGTTGCTAAGCGGAACTTCATCGTAGAGTATGTAACTATGTATAGTGTTGCTATTCTTCTTTCTCTCTCTACCTGAAAGGTTGACAATAGTAAGGGAGATCAAATCTCAAGAAAAATTATTGCTATGATAATGGAATTCATGGTCCTATGATAATTTAAGGATCTAATTTATAAAAATTTAATTCAAGAGCTCAATTGAACAATTTTGACAAATTATGGGGGTCAAATTATGAAAATTTTCCATTATTTTACAATGGAAATAAAATTTGCTATTCGGATTTATATATATATATATATATAACATTAAAAACACAGGAATATCAAACTGGCCATTGAAGGGCAAACTACATATGTAACCCTCAAGATATTTTAAAATTACCACATTACCCCCGCTTCATATAAATACTCCAAAAATCGAAGTGAGTAATTTCGGATTCTGGTGTCTCAATGAGCGCTGTAACTGAGTGATCGTTCATCTATGGATACACTAACACTGCTGCACAGCTCAGCTTCCTATCCAAATCCAAAACATGTTAATCATGGTAATTGGTATTGTTCGCACAGAAACGCAAGCTTAGCTTTTTCGAAGCCATTCGCTCCTCAAAAGCTTTCAGTTGAATCGAGAAAGTCGGTCATTGTTGGAGCCAGAAAGAACAACAAGAAGAAGGGAGACACCCATAACTTCGTTCCGAAACCAGATGAGGTCACTGGGCCTTTCCCTGAAGCCGTCCTGCTCAAAGAAGTAATTTTTGTTTAACCCTGTTCATTTTTAAAGAAAAATATCTTATCTTTATCTTTCCTGGGTTTTTCGTCCATTTCAGAGTTTAAAATCTTGAATTTCCGAGCATATATAGATAGTACAGATTTTCTTTTGTTAGTTATACTTATCTTTTATAGTTTACCTCGGGCTTTATTTTTAAAAATCTTTTCTTTGGCTTTGGTTTTTTGAGATGAATTTTTCTTTGCGTTTCAGAAGAAGGTGCAGGAAGACGGTAAACTTCTCCCTGAGTTCGCTGATGTTGAAGAAGGTAATTGACTGTGGTTTATACATAATTGATTGCCTCTTTTTCTGTAGATAATTATATTGAGATCCATGGAGATTGAATTAGTGGGAATTTTTATGAATTTGCAGAAAAGCTCTATGAATTTCTGAACCTTGAGCTGGAGAGTCAGTTGAAGGTTGAGCGCAGTAAGTATATTTCCTTTTCATTTCTGGTTTTTGGAAAAGGAAATGACGGGGTAAAACTTATGAATTGGACATTTAAAATTGATAGAATTGTTGCAAATCCTGTTTCCGTTTCCTTTAACTTTGTCATTGTTTGCTTACTTTTAATTTGTGATACATAAACTAATCAACTCTATGTGCTTCACAGTTTTATAAAAGATGATATCGTGAAAGTATGTTGATAATGGTTTTTTAACTAACTGTAATTTGCTCCTGTTACTTATACAAACATGTGAGCTAATATGTGTGATTCGCTGTTGCCCTTGTTTGTGCAGTGCGTCACTATGAAGTTGTATATCTGATCCATGAGAAGCATGCAGAAGAGGTTGAAAGTGTTAATGAAAAAGTTCAAGGTGGTTTTCCTATTCTGTCTATACTCTTACTACTGTATTTAATGAAGCTGTTTTGCTAAATTGACAAATGGAAGATATTTATTCCAGCTACCTTCAAATTAATCACACAGCTTCTAAGCATGTCCTCTAGAACCTATTACAACATAATCATATAATTATTAAAATTCATAATCTTAACTATTCTTAATTCAATTATTAATAATTACCTGAATTACTCTTTCAGACTGTCCGTCCGTTTGGAGATGGAAAACAGTGCTTAAATTTAGCTTTGTGCCTAAAGTTTCATGAAACTTTTTTTAAGATTTTGATGTAAACCTTGGTTTTCTGTTAGATACAATAGAAGATGGAATCCCGTGCAACCTTACTATCTCATTAATGTATAATTCTGCCAGCTTAATCAATGAATAATCAGTTCTGACAGGTAAAAAGTGTGCTGCCTTTGTTAATCAGTCAACTATGACCCACACCGAATCATACATTTTCCTAGTTAGTGGTAATCTAACAACATAATCTATGGTGACTTAATTCCATTTTCATTCGGGTATTGAAATAAGTTGTAACAAATCCGATGGAACTTGATGCTCAGTTTTTACTTGTTGACAAGTCAGACACCTCGTGACGAACTCTGTTATATCCTTCATTTCAGACCATCAATAATGAGTTTGTACATCTTGATACATTTTAGTGTTGTCCGGATGCACGGCATAAAAGTTGTTATGTGCCTCTTTCATAATCTATTTCTTCAACCCTTCGTTAGCAGGAACGCAAATTATGTCCTTATAGTATAAACAGTCATCTTCCTTAATTATGAACTCACCATCTTTCCCCTCTTGGACTTGCTTAAAGATGGCAGCAAGTTTTTTATCCTGCTTTTGTGCCTCCTTAACTTATTGTAACAATGTTGGCCTAAGCCTCAGTTTAGCCACAATAGCTCCATCATCAGCTAATGCTAGCCTAACATTCATAGCTCTCAAAGCTATGTATGAAATACTAAAATTGAAATTTCTATGCAATCTTATTATAACAAAATTCGAAAAGTTCACTAGTTATTTAGATTATTTATCTGCCATGGATTTCCTCCTAAGTACATCTGCTACAATATTCGCCTTGCCTGGATGTTAATCGATAATACAATCATAATATTTAATTAACTATATCCACCTTTTTTGTCTTAAATTCAACTCTTTCTGATTAGGCAAGTATTTAAGGTTTTTATGGTCAGTGTAAATGTAGCATTTTTTCCCATATAAGTAGTGCCTCCAAACTTTAAGAGTGAAGACGATAAATGCTAGTTCCAAATCATGAGTTGGATAATTCTTTTCATGGGGTTTAAGTTGCCTAGATGCATAAGAAATTACCTTCCCTTCTTGCATTAAAACACACCCCAAACTATTATGCGAAGCATCACTATAGATCACAAAATCTTTTCCCGCTATCGGTTGAGTCAAAATAGGCGCCTCTGTCAACATTGTCTTAAGTTTTTCAAAACATTCTTGTCATTTTTCACTCCATACAAATTTAGAATTCTTCTGGAGTAATTTGGTCAAAAGAGCTGCAATTAATGAAAACTCCTTAACAAATCTTTTGTAATAACCGGCCAAGCTTAAAAAGTTTTTGATTTCCGTGATATTTCTCGGCGGTTTCCATTCAAGGATAGCTTCAATCTTTTTGGGGTTCACTTTAATCCCATCAGCTGACACAATGTGACCAAGGAAGGGAATCTCACTTAGCTAAAATTCACATTTTTTTTATTGACACAAGTTAGAGAGCTACTCAAGGTGAATCTTGATGCCATGTGGCATAACTTATCAGTAGAATTTTCAAGGTCTACCTGCTTGGTTTTGTGTATTTGGAGGGAGTGACATGGAGAGGGTAATTACGGTGCTATATAGATTTTTGAGTGCTTAGAGCCCTTGACCTTCTCGAGAGCATAGAGTGTAGATCCCCACACATTGTGGACACCAGGATGAATTGCTGTAACTGAGAACTCTGACTTAGCAAATTGCAGTGAGTTAATTATGCCAGGATCATGGAATTGATCACCTCAAGAGGACAGTTGCGAGAAAGACAGTAACAAGACCAAATATCAGCATGTAAATGCTTGAGCTTGCCTCAATAGTTAGGTTAGGCTTTTCAGGACTTGTCTCAAATGGTAATGTGGTAGGAATACCTCTCAATATTTACTGTCAACCTTTGATTTAACCATTAAAATCCATAGTTGATTTACTCGAAATCTGCCTTAGTGACACATTGTATTTCCCATATAAAACAATTTTCTGTTGTCACAGTTGGAGTTTGACCTGGAAGAAGGCCTGGATGCTAGTTTCTGTCCAGTTCTCCTAGCTTGATATATCTATACAGGCATTCCTTAGTTGATATGATATTTAGCTTGGAATGCTTAGGAACACATTAAAAAGATTTTGATGAAAATCCTGTTACGATCATTACAATAAGCAGTGCTTGATTCCATGACTTTACATATGGCAAATCTTGAGTAATAAGGTAGATTCCATGACTAGAATGACATCAAAGATCCTAGGTTTCATTTCTTAGATTTCTCATTTTAAGAAGCAAAATGCTTTGTCCATCAGTTTTTGATCTTAAATTAATTCCTTCCTTGTAGTCACAATAACACGCATGTCATTTACTTTGCTAAAATTCACCATTCAATGCATGTACACTTGAGTTTAATGTAATTTACTGTTGAAGTTGTATTTCAACCATTCCCTGCAATTTATTTTGCTGCAGAATTTTTAAGAGAGAAGAAAGGCAAGATTTGGAGACTGAATGATTGGGGTATGCGAAGGCTTGCATACAAGATACAGAAAGCCACCAATGCCCACTACATTTTGATGAATTTTGAGTTGGAAGCCAAATGGATCAATGACTTCAAGAGCCTGCTTGACAAAGATGAACGCATCGTTCGACACCTTGTGATAAAGAGGGATGAAGCAATCACAGAGGATTGCCTGCCTCCACCCGAATTCCATACTTTGCGTGCAGGCATGGATGATGAGGAGGAGGAGGAGGAGGATTTGGATTTTGATGACGAAGATTTGGATGGTGAGGGCGAGATCGATGTTTATGATGATGAGATGGAGGATGGTATCATCATTGTTGGCAATGATGATAATGATGATGGAAACAAGGACTGGAATACTAGCGAATCAGCTAGTGGAAGTGACAAAGGAAGAAGAAAGCTGATGCCTGAAAAAGTTGGGAGGTAGTGTTATTTTGAGTTTACACACCCTGGCTGGGGTTGAGAAACATTCAGATAGGTTGCATTTGCTTATCGTGTATAATATTGTTGAACCAAAAAAAAAAACTCTTTGGCATGAATATATGAAATTTTGCTTTGAGATCCCTTTATTGCTTACCTAATGCATCATGAGTATATATCAATTGTCCACTTGAACACAGTTTGGTTCTTGGTCGTTCTCAAGTTTCAGTGAACTGAAGCCCCTTGAATATTTTTTTTTTCAGCAATTAATTTCAAAATTATTAATTTTTAGGTCTAATTAGTGTTAAATATTCAATTTGCAGTTAATTTACTCCGTTTCATCATGAAATTTTTTCAAAATCAAATATCATATTATTCTCAAGTCTTCTATTTGAATGTGTAATTCATAGGAAGAAAAGAGAGAGAGAACAGCATTTTTTCTGTTGTGAAGTTTTAAGTGTCACTTCGTACATGATGTTTGGTGGCCTTCACGATTTTCTCGCTCAGTTCAAAGTGCAAAGAGCATTGACTGTTATGCTATTCATTACTTGCACTCCAAAGATTGCCACCAAAATTTTAGCCGGTGAAACTACTACTTACAAATTGCATAATTACCACTAGAAATGAGTTATTCAACGAAATTTTCTCCTAAATTAGTGGCAAGAGTAAACTGATGGAGCTTAATCACATGACATTATCATGAGAGCTATCACTCAGCATCACATTCGTATTTTCATTTTTTTCCGTTTTTAAATTATTCTTTTCATATTTAAATAACATATAATAAATTAACTATATATATATAAAAGTAATTTTACATAAAAATACACAAATATGACAAATAAATCGAAAAAAAGAAATCACCAAAAAGATTTTATTAATAAATTGGATTTTTTCCTAATAAAATGAACCAATATCCTATTTTAACCAATAAAATCTCACTTTCAAATGAAAAATTAATTTTCATAAAATATGATCACTCATCCCGATTTTCTCAATAAATATCCAAAAAATGGTTTTCTAATTTTCTAAGTTAATAAAAGGAAACCAAAGTTGCTAATCCCAATAAATGTCACAATTTATGTATGATATATTTTATATTATTTATTCTTTTGGTAGTATTCATTTATTTATTTTGACCCCTTGTAATTTATTTTGGGGCGAATTTTATTCTTTTATACTTTCTTATTTTGGGGATTGTTCTGTCTCATTTTGTTACATGTAATTTATTTTTCGCTTTCTTTGACGCTTTCTTTACCGCTTTCCAAATATAGTTGCAGTGCGCTTTAATTTTATTGCACGGCCGCGTGAAATGAAAAATAGAATTTCGATTTTTTAAAAACTCACTTATAAACTTAACTTAAAACATTAATAAAAGTGAAATTCCGAACACGTTTTCTGCTTTAACATCCTCGAGATTATATGACATTTTTTTAATTTCTCGTAAATTGGGTGGCGACTCCAAAATACCTCAAAAGTTGTCTAAAAAGTGTCATGAGACTAAATAATCCTTTCAATGTTCTATTGGAAGGAAGTGTCCAAAATGTTTCATGATACCCAAAATCAATAAAACGCGAACTAATTTCTCAAATCCTAAAAGCGGGTCTCGTCATGAGGACCTTTGCTAGGTTCGGCGTGCATCACAGTAGCGACTCCACTAGCGATAGAGCTCCCGACAGGAGAGCAGGTCATGGTACCAGGTAGGACCGTCCCCCCACATTGCTGGGAGCGGATCGGCGCGCCAAGTGTCTCTTACCGCTCTAATCAGGCGAAGACCACTTTATTGCGTTCACAGGTTCTGAGGTATATTCAAAAGGTGTTGGCCAGCAATTACCTCGGCCGGGTTAGGAGTCAAGGTTCCATGAATGCTACAGAGATCTGGAGTTTGTGGGCCATGATGACGGACAAACAGATGAACACTGCCCATGAGATTTTATCTGCGTTAATCAGAGCTGGATATATATATAGAGAGAGAGAGAGACTTATATGTAACTAGTGTTTATAATAGGCACCAGGAATTTGTATCCTTATTTGACTACTGGTAATTATCTGGAATTTATATCCTCATCGGTAATTTTCTTGGAATCAAATGAGAAATAAATATAAGTTTAGTACTTATTGTTAAAATTTTAGGGGTAAGGACACTAACTGTTTTCTATACAACTGGTGTGACCAATCAAAATTTAATGAGTTTCCAAAAGAGTAACAATTCTCCATACTTGTCAATGCATAAGACAATGTCCAAGCCCCGCCTGATCTTCCTCTCTTGAATGAGTAACAGTTGTGCTAATGAATTCCACTTGTCAATTTGTGAGGCATTCTGGCACTTCTTCAACTCCTACACTTGTCAAGAGGAGCTTGTTTAAATCAAACATGCATGTATAAATATTACAAATAAATCATTTGACTACATACTAGTAGCTGTAATCTAAGCTAAGAACAAGAATATAGAAGCAACAAAACTATGGCACTGTTAGCCTATTTGATCCTCCTCCTCCTCGTTCCAATTACCTCCAACTCCTATGGACCCATTGTTGATGATTATTCTTATATCCCAGATTCTGATGTTGATCTTATTGAGTTTCCCCTAAATTTGGAGTATTTAGAGGCTGAGTTCTTCTTGTATGGATCTTTGGGATATGGGTTGGATGCAGTTGCTCCAAATTTGACATGTGGAGGTCCATCACCAGTTGGTGCTAAGCTGGCAAAGCTTGATTATTTAACCAGAGACATCATCAAGCAATTTGCTTGGCAAGAAGTGGGTCACTTGAGGTTTGATACTAATTCTCTCACAATATTTTCTATCCCAACATTTCTTACTTCTGTTCTATTGTTTCTTAAGCTTGTATTGCTTCTAACAATACAGGGCAATCAAGAATGTGACAAAGGGATTCCCAAGGCCATTGTTGGATTTGAGAGCGAAGACATTTGCAAAAGTTATAAACAGTGCATTTGGGAGACAACTATATCCTCCTTTTGACCCTTATGCTTCTTCCCTTAACTTCCTTATTGCCTCCTATATAGTTCCCTATGTTGGCCTTACAGGTTATGTTGGTGCCAACCCTAAACTTCAAGGGTATCTTTCTAAGCAGGTATAATGGATTTCAGGAATTCAATTCGTTCCTCAATCAGATAAACCAATGACAAACTCAGTTGCATGTTTATAGATCAAGAAATTGATGCCGATTGAGTTATGATTTGATATGTTTAATAGGATTTGTAAATTTCTTTACGAATAATAGTATTTAAAACCTCTTTTTGTGTCTGATTTTGCAGCTAGTTGCAGGTCTGTTAGCCGTGGAGTCAGGGCAAGATGCGGTAATCAGAGCAATGTTATACCAAAGGGCAATAGAGAAAGTGTTCCCATATGGGATAACAGTAGCAGAGTTCACAAACAAAATTTCAATTCTGAGAAATAAACTGGGAGATAAAGGCATAAAAGATGAAGGATTAATAGTTCCAAAACACTTAGGTGCAGAAGGCAAAGTTATAGGAAATGTGCTTGCTGGAGACAATTGCTCAGTTGGATATTCAAGAACACCACAGGAGATTCTCAGAATTGTATATGGAGGTGGCGATGAACATAAGCCTGGTGGTTTCTACCCATCTGGAGCTGATGGCAATATTGCTAAATCTTTTTTGAAAAACTAGCCTACTTTACATGAATTAACTTCAGAGGATAGTAAAATTTAGTTTCATCTTTTTTTTTTCTCTCTTTCGGGTCTTTGCAATTTTCTGTGTGTTTGCTCATATGCTTCAAGCCTATATGATGAGTCTTGTTTTTTTTTTTTTTTTCTCAAAAAAAAATGCAGGCTTAAAATCACATTCACCATAATATATTTTAACCATAAGTGGCCTAAATTTGTTAAAGAATCTCCTCAGTGGTAACTAAAACATCCCGTTATGCCACAACTTGTAAACTTATTAAATGAAAATCCAACCCATGTATGTTTTAAGTAAACATATACAATATAACTATTGAAAATATGCATCTTTTGTTACCGAACTTGTCCCTTCGATTGAAGTTTCATCCATATGATACTTAAACCTCTAATTTTTGTTCAATTGAACCTTCATTTGATGAAATAGTGTGCGTGAAGGCTAAAGAACTGCACTTTCTCAAGGGCCAATTAATTAAAAGTGCATTTTTCCTATAAAATTTGTATCTCATGACAAATGTATGCACTGTGCGCGCTTATATTATATATATGTAAACACTATACATATATGGACATGAACCAACTGAAATAAAGTACTGCCTATTAATCCAAAGACAGAGTTAGCACATCTAACCTCTTTATCACCCTGAAGAATCTCTCTGGAAATGCCTAAGAAGACAATCTTGATATGAAAGCAGTCCCTGAATTCTCAGCTTAGCTGTCAACGCAACCATGGTGGATATTAGATTTGCTTCCCTGCAAAGGCAAAAAGAATAGAAGCTGCCTTAGGTGATGCAACAAAATGTTCTTTTTTCAGTTAGTAGGCATACCATTTGATAACGACAACTATAACATAATTTCCGATGAGCTGCTTGAAATGTACCTAATGGCAGAAAAATTTCACCCAGTTGTACTTTGGGCCTTCTACAGAAGTTCACCAGCAACAGCAAGCGATTGAAGCTAACAAACACCAAAACCTTTGCATGTCAGCCACAAGCTAAAATATCGTCCACAATGCCAAGTGGTCCTAGATGACCTAAGCTGCTAAACAAACCACGAACCAACAAATTCCATATTGCCACATTGGGGTAGACACCCTTATTTACCATCTTATCAACATAAACGCTGGCTTCTTCTACACCAATTTGATTACAGATCTCTCCTAGAAGATTGGTGTATGCAATTACGTCGGGGCACCATTCTCCTCCTGCACTTAATTTATCTACTAGCTCAATGGCTATCTTGATCTTACCTTGCTTGCAGTACGCATATATTACTATATTGTATGTTATACCATCAGGCTTTATACCACCAACCAGCATTTTTCCAAGAAGCTTCAAAGCCTTTTCAAACTTTCCAGCAGAGCACAATCCACCCAAAATGGTATTGTAAGTCACCAAATTTATCTCAATGTCGTTCTCTTCTATCTCCCTGAAAAGTTGTAGACCTTCCAATATTCTGTTTGATTTCAGCAGACCATCCAATAGTTCATTATATGTTGTGATATCAGGGGAACACCCATATTGCCCCATCCGATTGAACACTTCCATAGCCCATTCTATTCTTGCACTGCAACATAAGCCTTTGATATATGCATTTACAGTAACCGTATTAGGTGGGCAGTTGTCAGCCGCCATTTTCTCTATGAGAGAATGAGCATGGTTGAACATAGAATTCCTACACAGGACATCAACCATGCAGGTATACACTACAACATTAGGAATGCAACCATTAGTCATCATCTTGTTCCATGTCTCGGATGCTCCAACCAAGTCAGCGCCTTTTGCAAAACCATCAAGGAGAGCACCATATGTGGTCACATTTGGTGAGCAGCCTCTTACCTCCATTTTACGGGAAACAGACAAAGCTTCTCCCATCTTCCCATGGGAGCAGAGACCATGTATTAGATTGTTATATGCAACAATATTGGGTTCAAATCCTCCTTGAATCATCTGGTTCCATGCATTAAGTGCTTCATTCACTCTCCCACCCATGAAATAGCCCTTTATCAAGGAAGTAAAAGTGTAAATATTGGGGCAACAACCTCTGACAAACATCTTTGCCCAAACCGCAAGGGACAATTCAACATTTCTCATATCGGAAAGAAAATTGATTACTGTTGTGTATGTAATGACATTTGGGTCAATTCCCTTATCCACCATTTGAACTAAAAGCAAAAATACATCCTTTATTCTTCGCTTTTTGCAAAACCCTTTTATTAAAGCATTGTATATGGCCACACTTGGTTGAAATTTCATGGCAAGCTCCCTTGCCTCCACCAACTGACCAAGCCTACACATGGAAGATATCACAGTTGTATAGCTCACTACATCAGGATCACAGCCCTTATTTGACATTTCTACAAGCAATTTGCGTGCTCCATCCACTCGATTATTCTTACACAATGCCTTCAAAAGAATGTTGTATGTATAAACATTTGGTTCCATCCCATCTCTCTTCATGTTACTATATATAGGATTAATCATTTGAAACCTATTTTCACTCAGCAAGGCATCCAAAACATGATTATAAATTTTAACTGTTGGCTTGCAACCGAATTCCCCAATTCTATAAAAGGTTTTCAATGCTTGCTCAGCTAAACCCACATGCCGATAAGTGTTTATAACAGCTATAAACAAATCCTCACTGCAGCTAATTCCTTCTAATTTCATTTGCTGCAAAAGATATTGAACACCATCTACATGGCATTTATGACCAAGTTTTTCAATCATAATTTGGTATGTCAAAGGGGTGTGTTGAAAAGCTTTTGAATTGGCTATTGACTTGAAGTAATCAAGAGCTAATGTAATGTTGGGTTCAGTTCTTAATCTATATAAAACATCAGATTCTATGAGCAGGGATTGAATTTCTTGACTTTGAGGTTTGTTCATATCATTTAGAATTGGGTTTGTGTTTAGAAAAAAGGGAATTGAACGTTTGTGGACTTTTAACAACAAGGAACATCCATCTTTCAGATACATTTCAGAAATAAATTCAAAGTTAAATCGACCAAAGAACCTAACTTTGCAGCTTACTGAAAGTGAATTCCAAATGAAAAATCATCAAAACTAGCTTGAAGACATAACACATACCTGGAGGTAGCTGCGAGGGAATATTCTTAAGCTAGGAGTTCAGCGAAGAGCACTCCAATGAACTAGACATACAGTGAAGTCAGGTTAACGACACCGTTTGAAGTAAACAGAGAGGAACTAAAACGGAATTTTGAAATTGTTTGAGGACTATTTTGTAAAAACTGAAACAGTATGAGGAGGTAAACCGAAATTATTTGAAGAACATAAAACAATTCTGGGTTTTAAGATTTTTGTAGGCATTGTAAACCAAAGCAAATCGAGACAGAACTGAGGTTTTACTATCAGTCAAGAGGTTCGTATTCTCCGTTGGTTTTATCTTTTGTATAATATGTTTCTAATTAGATTTCTGTTTTCAAAGTTTTGATCTTTAGTTGATTGGTGTTCCCGTTTTGATAATCTGATCTATCAATTCGGAGATCTATTTTTTCTGATCATATGAGCTCCTGTTCTAGCTTGGGATTCATCTTCTTACCGATTTCAAGCAATTTTCCTGTTCTAATTTCTACAAGCTCTGTTCTTTTATGTGTTCATTGTTAGAAAAGCTTCGAAACTGCATATTTACTGATTACCTAGTTATACCTTTTCTCCTTTTCATTGAAGAATCGAACTTTTCATCAATGTTAGTGTAGCATTAATGGGTAGCTTCTTTGGCTTGTTTTCAGCATACTTACAGACAGAATGGCTGGACATAACGAGTCTGGTGGATCCCAAAAGAAATCAAGTGAAGCGGGCAATGATTTGCAAACTTTCAGTGCTGAAAATCTGCAAAGTAATATGAAAGTTATATATTACAGGTTTGTTTCTGCATCTAAAGGACTTGAAGCAACTGATTGTCATCGAATCTCTTATTGACTGGTAACAGATGATACTTAGTCAAATTAGCATATGAATGTTACTGGGCACTGCACACATAGGTTAAGGGAACACACAGAACCAGGTTTCTTTTGGTTCTTTTTAAAACTTGCAAGTGATCTGTCTTATAGAAAATGTGTTCAAAGGTTAAAAAATTTTCGTGGCATATGGCTTTGCACGAATGGAATCTTTTACATCTACATATATGAAGTAGGCACTTGGCCCCTATTATAGCTGATTTTGTGCAAGGTTATGCTGCTATTTGGTTCCCACATCATCCCATATGAGATCAAAAAGTTAATAGCATGTGAAAGTTGTTTGTGTAGGGAGTGTCAGCATTTTGTGGTGTGCTACAACTTGCAAATGACATTTATACTATAATTATGTATTTGTAATAACACCTGAGCTTTAATTTATGTGCAGCCGGACATTTTTGTCTATCATTGGTGGAGTGATTGCTGGAATATGGGGATTTACGGGTTTGTCTGGGTTCATCCTTTATTTCCTTATTATGGCAATCACTTCAGTTGGGCTCATAGCAAAAGCGAAGTTTTCTGTTCACTCATACTTTGACTCCTGGAACCGGATTGTGCTTGATGGCTTTTTCGGCGGTCTTATGGTATGTGTCTCTGTTATCTGTTAGTTTATGTTTTTGCCCACTGTAGACTGTGCAATGGTTTATATTTCGTCTGTGATTATTATGTCAAGTCCTTTTAATCCTTATCATATTTGGAATAGATGAAACTGCTTCACTTTGATTGTTGGCATTAAATGTAGTGCAGTCATAAGATAACTTAATAGGACAGGGGGTTTGATGTTCAACATGTTTCTCTTTTCCAAGATCTCATCAGCCTCTAGTTATATGGTTCTTGAAAGTTTTCTCAGATTCATACTGATCTCTTTGAACAAACCTCCTTACTGGCTCAAGTGGTTAATCCTAGTGTATTCTCTTGTTTTATACAACTTTGTACCACCAGTTTACTGAGGTGGAATCATCTGAATTGAAGTATGTTATTGATTCCTGTTCCTAGACAGAGCTTGTTTATTTTTATCAGTTTTTCATATAGTGACTTAAGATTTTACTTAATTTGACCCTCTATCTGTGTGTATATATGCCTCTAATTATTCTGTGGCTATTTTTAGTGTTGTTACCATCAGAATGACATGTCCAACTGCATCAATTTTAACTTCTTTTTTTTTTTTTTTTTTTTGTGAAAAGCTTCTTTATAATTTGTTTAATGGGCTAACTATATGTTGTTATGTTTATGCAGTCATTCGTGCTGTTCTGGACGTATCCTTGACTTCCGATTTATTTTAGATATTTGACAGCCTTGCTTGAAACTATAAGTAATAATTTTCTTATGTCATATTTATGCAATCAAATTCTAAACTACATGATTTTTCTTGAAGTTGGCATCATAACCTCTCCTCCCTAATCAATTTGAATTGCCGAATTGATAATGAGTCATCCCATTGGGGTGGCTATAGGCAATAATGAATATAGTTTAAGAACACACACAAACACACTGGATTTGGAACTTAATTGCTTGTGAGCACCATGCTAAATGCACTTAATCCTCCATTGCAATGAACAAAAAGTTGTTTTCTTTTGCTAGTTTAGCATCTTTTGTTCCAGTTCTGGGGACTAAAAATTGCGTACTTATTATTTATCCATTTTGATGTTCTCTTGACATGAAAAGATTTGCATACGATATCGTGCATATATTTTAATGTATCTGCGACATTCCGGATGGGAAGGAAAAGCTCTGCTGCTGCTGCTGTCACTGCAGTTTGGACCTCTCTATTTACATCCACATTTGTGCTATGGAATTTGAATTTATCTTCCAATGTTTTGTATCCATTGTGCAACAGCTACAAAGTTTCTTTATTTGCTCTTTTTTTGAAGCTCAATTCCATAGACACGTTATGTAAGGCTTCAGTATAGTCGAATACCTTTTACAATTTTGTAATTGAGCTGCTTTTGATATCAGTTCACAATGTCACCATCTACTGATATTTTTACTCGTATTTTTCTCCTTTTGACTGAATTTCAACATTTCAATCTATATACTTGAATAGTTTATAGATATCTATACACGAGGTTTTTAGTTTTTTGGATATAATTCATCAAGCTAGCATCCAACAAGATGAGTAATAATTCATCTAACAGCCAACAAAGTGGCACTTTAAACATATATATGCATAGATGAGTGACTTTTGCAAACATTAAAGATGGAAAAATTAACTAATCTAATACTACTTTCTGCTCCGGAAAAGACTCTGATGAAATCCTTTCCCACCTCCCTCAGCACCTTCAACCAAGTAATGGTGCCATTGTGAACAGAGTTAAACCATTCCACATAGAAATCGATTGCAGCAGCTGTGGGGTGATTATAATTAATCTTTCGGAGTCGGCAACAGTGTACTCGTTACGTTGTATTACTGAAAAATGGCCCGTGAATAAGATCATGGACGCAACAGCCATATTTGGGAAAGTCATGTGCATGAGACCACAAACTCACACTGATCAGTTGGTTCTGAGTTGCCAATACGTCTACACATAAAGCTGCAAACAAGGCCCATCAAAAACATAATTTGAAAGGCTGGATGCCAAACCAAATTATGTATATTAAAAAATAATTATGTCTTTATATACATATCCAAATTCGTTCCAAAGATCTAACCTGAACTAAATTTAATAAAATTTTAGTATATTATATGATTCATATTTTACTTATTATTTGAGGATAAATATTATTTTTAATTGATTAATAATTAAATTTTATAAAATGGATCCGAGTAACAGATAAGTAATAAACTATATTTGAATTCATTCTAAACTTAACACGGATGATAACACTAATATTCAAACCCATCCTAAAATTATTTAACACCTATCCAAATAGGTTATTAGAATCGAAGCAGAAGATTACTCAAAAAATTATGATCCGTGGCCGTCCTTATCATGATTAAGGTGTAGGAGTGAGCGCAATCTGAAAAAATTGAATCGAAAATGTGATTTAGATTGTGTGACACGAGCTATTCAAATAGGATAGATTAAAAATATATAGAAATTTTGGATTTCGGATTAATTCAAATTTTCTAAAAAATTGTTCTTTTATATAATATAATTTTTTCAATTTATTTTATTATTTATTAGTTTATAATTGGTTAAATGGAAATTTTAGAAATAGTCCTGTTAATTTAATTATCATATTATTTGTGATTATTTAAATTAAATATTTAAGAAAAATAAATTATTGTATAAAATTGTGTTTATTTTGAATTAAATGAAAGATAATATATTTTTTTATTTTTTTATACTTGAGATGTAAAATGGAATCGTATTTTCATAGCAAATTATTTAAAAATGGAATCGCCAAAAAAAAAAAACTCTTTTAAAATGATAAAACTTGCATGATCGTATGAAGCTACAAGTACAATGTTTAGTATTAAAAAAATAAAAAATAAAATAAGATAAAATAAAAACTACAGTATTTAACTACAGTGTTCAATGATAAAAATATAAAATTGCAATATTAACCTAATGTTCAAAAATAAATTAAACTATAATATTCATTATTCACTCATAATATATTATAGTGACATAAAAAACCGACAAATTACAACCATTAATTTTTCCAAAATCTTAAAGCAAATTTATGCTCTTAATCTTTTGATGGGTGGTGACTTGTTTTCCATATAAGCATGGTACTGGAGTAAGAAGCCCATAAAGCACCCTCATTAGGATAAATCTGCTGCTTATAGTCTGTAAATTTAAACCTGAAGATACATAATATATTTGTAAAATTAAAATTAATTAGTAACCCTATAAACAATAAATTTATACCATAAAATTAAATAAATAAACTTATACCTTCACAACTATTGATAACAATAGATGCAGGCAAAGGGCAAATAAATTGCCATTTTTTGCAGCCCATAAATTGTAAAAGATAAAACTCAAGAATGAAATTCTTTAATCCAAGTTTTACATGGCTTAATTCTAAGACAAGTGTGATTACATCACTTCTGGCCTAATTCTGAGCTGTGTTTTAACATATACGACATTCATTAAAATGAATAAGTTTTCCTATACAATATATCTCAAATTCGACCATTAAGAGTATAAATGAATCCAATCTTCAATTTTACGATCTTTGTGGGTGCAAAAAGATGTAGCAGTGGAACAACATTCTTCTCGTGTTAACAGAAAAAATGACCCCGATGCTTGTGATCTTGTTCTCACACCTGTGAATTAAAATTTAAACAAGTTATTTAAAGGTTACTACAAATATACAACTAATCTGGAGGAAACAGAAACACATTGATCTGCTATATATAACCACGCCAGAAAATGGTATCCAGAGCTGCCACTTGAAAATGGGGAAAACGTTTTTATGGGTGCCAAAGCCCCTTGAGATAGATTTAAAAATTAAAGCGAGTTAGATTTACCAGCATCTGAGGAATTCTCAAGAATATAAAAGACAGAAAGTATAGAATGCTTCCAATGACTGCTGCGGTAATCATGTTGTGTGCAAGGCGCTTATCGTCTCTACTGGGAACAAAGGCAATTTTCAATGTGTTTGTAAGCTCGAAGAGCCTGTAAGAAACCTGGGACAAGGAAGAATAATAGTGCTCAAGCAAAAGCATATACATTTTCATGACATTAACGTATTATTTTGTATACTTACAGTGACATATATGGTAGTAGTGACCATAAAGTTCAGCAGTGGATAGTCTGAGGATGGGAGTAGAGAAAGCAACAATTTGGGTTGAGCATCTGGAACACTTGATCTGCAATTTGAGAGAAACTTTACTTTCAGTAAAGAAAAAGTACACAAACCAGGTATGCAAGTGCCTGAGCCATAGAATAGCATATAACACTGCTCAAGCAAGCAGTACAAGTTTAATTTTAGCATACCTTAACCAGATATGGAACTGTGAAATGTATGTTTCCAGAGTAACCTTTCCAAGCCATCTAGGTAAGAGAATGATTAATCGGTGAAAATCGTTGTAAATAATTTTATCACCCATAAAATAGTAACAAGTCATCAAAAACAATAATCAGACATAAATAGAATTAACTTGGGGAGATTCTTACGCAAAAAGGGTTAAACTGTAGCTGCGGAAAGATTGGGTGACATTTCTCAAGGATATGTACACACTGATCAACAAAACAAAATGACACAAAATCAATGAGCCAATAGTTCTCAATAAGAAATGTGCAAGTACAGTAAGGAAACATGCATACGTTATTGGAATCCATGAAGTATAAGGATGTAATTTGTTGTAAGTAATCTTGTCCAGCTTGTATATATACTCGTGCCACATATACCCCACCTAGTGATTTCACAAACTTGTTAGCATTGATAGTCAAAATCTAAAGACACAGGATGTAGGATAAAATTTATAATACCAATAGTGATATCAATGCAACAGCTACTTTGATTGAAATCCTGCGCTTCACTTCTGTTTCCTCCAGTTTCTCCATCCACCTTTCCACCTACAAAAGAGGGGAAAAAAAAAGAGCAAATGCAAATTATATGCAACCATTAACTCATAGAAGTGCATCTGTTTACAGTTGCAGCAAGAGCCAAATGTTCTAATACAAATTTTGCATGGTTCAGAACTTACTGTTGGATGATAGTAGGCATAAATCATTCCGATTATCCAGATATAGCGATCAAGGCCTGAGCGAAAATGCCACTCGTGCAATCGAGGAAGATTTGGTTTTGCAGGATCAGTATATCCTGCCAAAGTTTGAGAGATCAAGGTTGGTTAAAACCCACAATGCTTTAGCATATAATGGACCTTTGGTGAGATACTGACCAAGAAAAAAAGTGAACGGGCTCCAAAGCAACTCAAATACTCCAGGAATTTCCCATATTAGGATAACCACCAAGAAGCAGCCGATGATTTTTATAGCTATAACAGATCCATTCTCGTTGTACTTGTTCATAATACCAAGTGCCCCATAGACCATAAGAGTGAAAAGAGTATGCATAGGGCAAATGTAGTATAGCATATAACTGTTGTCGAGTACAATGCAGCAGAAAATCACCAAGAAATTAAGCCGCCACATCATCTACTCAACAATAAATTCTTGTAACCGTAAGCAACTTCTTTGTGGACAGAATTCAGTAGCTATAATAAGCTTTTAGGGGACAGCATACCTGTGCAAACCTAGCAAGACTAAAATCTTTGCGGACATAATAATATGAGAAGTTCCCAAATCCAGTCATCCACACATAGGCGGCAATGAACACCCGAATTGCATTATAGATTTCTGTTGCAGCAAAGTAATGATACATCAAAAACAATACCTGAAAGATAACAGAAAAATTTGTAAGATAACCAAATTATGATTTTGCAGCAGAAGCATATAATCATTTGAAGCCTAACCATTAACCAGCATGCACTAGAAGTTTAACACCACCATGGCAAAAGAAATTAGATGTTCTGTATAAAATAGAAAGAATTAGTGTCACATACAACATTATGCCACTGCAAACCAATTTATGTTGAGCATAGGTGATCAAAACAACCTAGACAAACTGAATATAATTTATGTCACTAAATCTTCTACTTGTTACAGCAGAAAACTAAGAGCACAGATTTAAAAAAATGCATATAATTTGAAAGACAGGCAAACCTGCATCCAGCCTTTCCACTCCTCAGTTTGATGCCTATTCAAGTAAAGTATGGGTTTCCCTGAGAACGGTGACCTATCGTGATGTATCTTGAAGGAAGTTATTGCTGAAACTATGATGAGAAGGGAGTAGAGGAACCAGAAAAGATCCCTGTTGAAACTCTGCACAAACAAACAAGGATTGACAATAAGCTCCAATGAAACATATATGCCAAAATAGCTGAATTACTCGACAGCTTTTGCTCCATCAAGCAAGCACCACATTATAGTCCCTCCCACACACCCACCCACCATAAGCCCTTCTCAGGTGGAGAACTCAGTCCTTAGAAGTTACAATTGTACTAAGTTTTGGAAAGTAAAACAAAACAAAAACTCACTTCCTCAAGTGTTGCAAATTTCACATCACAAGGGAACAAAACCTACTCTTATATGAAACATCAATTCAGATTAACATGGACCAGGCAGACAAAATACAAGAAGATGTAGATATCCTAAGACACGCTATAGAGGAAAATACACAAAGTGCATGAGAGTTGGCACAAAAAGAAATACTTTCATATTAAAAAATCAGTTCATCTGCATGCTTTATTGACAACTAAAACACCAGCAAATAAGAATCTAACTATAGGAAGGGAAGTAAAACAAGTAAACAAGAGCACCTTCTTTGATGAGTTAAAAAAATTTGTGCGGTCACATATGTAAAAATACAACAGAAGGGCACCAAATTCAGATCTGCATAGCAAGAGAAAATGAGTCAACAGAGAATAAGAAGAATAAGACTTACAATTACTAAATTCAAAATAATTTACTCACATAGCTCTAAGCGTCGATCTGTTATCAATCAAAAATTGCTCCTCCAATAAAAGGAACCTAATCAGATCACGCGCACAGTAATCTAATCAGGAAAAATACATAACAAAAGTCGAAAACTACAAGTAAATTGTCAGCACTTACAAACCTGCAAATAGGAGATGATGTAGGTGAATTCCTATTAACTCTAGGAGAAGCTGACTGAAGACCTCCACCCTCCAGTAAAACAGCTTTATCATCTTCTTTGACTGTGTCGTCTCTCACTTCAACCAACGCAATATCAGAGTGCCTACTAGCAGCAGCAGCAACTTGAGTTATAAGAAAAACTCACGAAAAGCAGAGATTAAAAACAATGTGCACAGTGTAAAATAATACAATTCATTAAAAATATTCACGAAGGTAGATGCAATCAACTCACGCTTTGGATGCGGCAGCATTTTTCTTATACTCCAAAAACTCCGAATAAATCCAAGCAGCGATGACAAATACAGTTGCAAGAAAAAACGACACCTGAAATTAAGAGTCCAAATTCAAACTTGACCATTAACATCTTCTAATTCCAATTCACACACACGAAACGAAAACGAAATGAGAGCAAAACAATCAAAAGCCATTCAGCATTAGCACCGATTGCAAGATCCAAAAGCAAAATGAGATAAAATGCAAAAGAAACCACACCTGAGAAGGAGTAATGGGACTAGAGATCGCCATTTGTGGACCTCAGGTCAAGTAACAAGAGAACAATACAAAACAGCGAAACTTAAGCAGCGAGCATTTGATCGGCAAAAATCAAAACGGGCCTGCTCGAAAACCAGATCTAATTGAAATCTGGTTTTCGCTGAAGAACGAGGAGCACGAACCCCAAGATTTGCTCCAAAATCTAGCAGATAACAGATCCGGTTTAATGCGTGCAAGTAGCTCTCAGTATAAAATGGCGGAGAAGGTGAAAATGGAAAGAAGGAAATACAGAGAAAAATTGAAAGCAACGAGCGAGAAGTATAAATGCAAATTTCTTTTATTATTATTCTTCTGAGGATTAGAGCGGGTAGTTGTGAGAGACCTTCGTTCTTTTAGTTAATTTTACAAAGGTGCCCGTGCCTCTTTTAAACCAATTTAATCTGGTCCGTTTGATCTTGATCCAAGGGTGTGGAGTTGGAAGAGGCTGATACTCCGCAGCTGTAGGGTGTTCGGAACGCTATTCTTTTTCACGGTTGATTACTTAATTCATACTATTAGTTAATTAATTAAATAATAGGGCATGATATAAAATAAGTAAATAAGTTTTGATTAAGAAAGCAAGCCTTGCACATTGACCCATCAGATCATATATTTTTCCTTATTTTGCAATTTTTCTCTTTTACTAACATTCAACAAGTCAATTTGTTACGTCTGAAATATTCCACGGGTAAAATCAATTTTAATATAATGGAATTTTGAGTTTGGACTTCCATTCCTTAAAAATAAAGGGAGTTTGAGGGGTTTATAATGAATAAATAGAATGATATTGATGTAGAACAAAAATTAATGAAATAAATGACTAACAAAAAAGACCAAAAACCATAATGGACAGAAAAGCCTTATGGAAAGCGCGTTTGCATCGCCGACACTAATAGGTAATAATAAGCACAATGACCGCTAAAATTATAAATAATAATAATAATAATAATAATAAATGAAAATGAAATTTCACAGGACCTCCTCATTTAAGCCATGGGCTTTTCTCTATCCCCAGCCCAGCCCACCTATTATTTATCCTCGTAACTTGGTCCTCCATTTGTTTTCCATAAAGTGATCATTATGTGAAGTTGTGAACCATACCGTACTAATATTCCGTTTGAGTCGGATTAGTACATTGTGAGATAAAAAAAAAAAACTTTCAATATTAATTTTTATCATTTATAAAATTCAATTTTACTTTAAGATAATGAATATCAAACTAGTTGAATTGATTGAAAAAAAATTAATTACTATTATTTTGCGAAAAATGGGAGTGGATAATGACAAAGGGATTAAGTAGTAGATAAATGTTTTTATGGTGGGAGATGATAATGACGGTTGATGATATTGGAAGGATGTACCTTGTACCTACTACTTCTTCATTAGTATAATGGCAATAGAAATAGGTGATATTAATGATCAAGCCTAGAATTTTAGCATGATAATAACGCTTCTCCAAACTTTATGTGAATGCTATAGGCAATATTCAATTGTGCTGAAATATCTATTTAGGCCCATGCAGAACAGATCTAGCGAACTACAATATTTGGATCGCCGTGGCCCAGCTCAAACTCCGCCTGCCCAAAGTCCTCTGCCTCCGGTTTTTGAAAAATAAAATAAAATTTGAATAACGATTAATTGAGATATCTGCTAAACTTTCAACTATTGATAACTAAAAAATATTTTTTTCCAATGGAGATTTCTTGTGTCTAAGAAAAAGAGTTATCATTTTATTAATAAACACTGAATTTTATAACACATTACTCTGCAATTAAATTCATTTAGTATTTGCTAATTATAATTTTTTGTCACAAAAAGAAGCCTAAAGAAACTTTATGTGGGTATTTTTTGGGAAAAAGAAAAATAGTAAGGACGTAACCAGTAATTGAGAATGGGCGGCGATACCCAACAACAGCAACAGCTTTGCCACCTCATTTGCTGCTTATAATGATGACATCCGTCAATAATTGCCCAGCTCGCTCTCTCCCTCTGTCTCGGCTGCTGAACTGGAATCTTTGATTCTCTGAGGACTTTCATCGAACACTAAGAGAAAAACAGTGATTTAGTGGATTTTACATACACAGATAGATATGTCTCTTCGACCTAGTTCTCGAACTGAGGCGCGAAAGAAATCGTATAAGAGTGGTGTCGATGGGGACGAAGCTCGCCGAAGGAGAGAGGACAATTTGGTTGAGATTAGGAAGAACAAACGAGAGGATAGTCTTCTTAAGAAAAGGAGAGATGGCCTTCTTCAATCTCAGAATTTAACTGAGCTTTCACAACCCAATGTTGGGATCGAGAAAAAGGTTCTTAATTGTTCTTTTCTCTGTCTTTTATGTGTGGAAAACAAAAGCTGTACCTTCCTCATTTTCATGTTGCTTAGTTTTAACTGTCTCAGCTTGATTTCAGATTTTATAGGTGTTTTTTTTTATTTATTTACCTGCAATGCTGGATTAGTTTTGTGATAATTGATGGGGTTTTTAGATATCTTAGGTTTATCATTAATTGGGAAAGCTCAAGAAACACGTAAATTAGTTCTATTAGATTAGTCTAATTGGAGGCCTTAGAAGATGTAGCTGATTAGTATTCTATTGGAAATCAAAAGAAAAGAATCGAAAGACTCCAGCTTTTTATCCTTTATAACCTTTTTAGTTCCCTTTTTATCCACAATAGTGAAGCTTCATCAGGCTTATTATATCTTTGTTTTGATGGCAGCTGGAAAATCTACCTGCTATGGTACAAGGGGTGTTGTCTGATAATCCAATTTTGCAGTTGGAAGCAACCACTCAATTCAGAAAGCTATTGTCGATTGGTATGCAACTGTTACTGTGATGAATCCCAAGAAGCCCCATCTACCCCCCACCCCATTTGTTGTTCTGATAGTCAAATTATTGGCCGTTATTCCTTTACTTATGCAGAGCGCTACCCTCCCATTGATGAGGTTATTAAAGTAGGTGTTGTTCCTCGCTTTGTGCAGTTCCTGGATAGGCATGATTTGCCTCAGCTGCAAGTATGAACAATTAAACTTTTTTGTTATTCTTTTAGATTCAGACTGTAATGCTGAGAATTTATATTCGGAATTTACCATCAGGCTTTCTCTTTTCCTTCCTTATTAGTTTGAGGCCGCATGGGCATTGACAAATATTGTGTCCGGAACATCAGAGCACACACGGGTTGTTATTGAGCATGGTGCTATCCCCAAATTTGTGCAACTTCTTGGCTCTGCAAATGATGATGTCCGAGAACAGGTTTGATTGAATCTTCTTTCTTTAAAACTATTTATTCTTTGCAGAAATATTGGTGACTTTTTCTTGTTATAACATCCATGGTGAATGAACAGGCAGTATGGGCATTGGGTAATGTCGCTGGCGACTCACCTAGTTGTAGGGATCTTGTTCTTAGTCATGGTGCACTAATGCCATTACTTGCACAATTCAATGAACACTCAAAACTCTCAATGCTCAGAAATGCCACATGGACTTTATCAAACTTTTGCCGTGGAAAGCCACCAGCACCATTTGAGCAGGTGAGATTTATTTTATTTTATTGTAGCTGCCTTGAATATATGCACGCATTAGTTAGTGTCTGTTAACAGACTGCTTTTGGACAATATTTTGTTTCAGGTTAAGCCTGCATTGCCAGCCCTTCAGCACCTTATCTACTCTTCTGATGATGAAGTTTTAACTGATGCCTGCTGGGCACTATCTTACCTTTCTGATGGCACAAATGACAAAATTCAGGCTGTGATAGAGGCAGGGATTACTCCACGACTTGTGGAGCTTCTAGTGTAAGATGGCTTTTACAAACTGAACTTTATCGAAAATGCTTCTTATTTCATGCACTCTTATTTGGCATATGGTTGCAATATCAATGGACAATATCCTGTACATTAAAAAGCAATCCAATATAATAAAGTCAGATTCTTAATTTGTTTTTTTAAGTGTTTTGTTACAAGGTTTTCAAATAGCGTCAGTTCCAACTAATTGGGCTACATGGCTAGTTGTTGTTGCAGTTCCATCAGAACATATTTAAAAGATAGCAATATAAGTATCACTGTTTGTTCTTCTGCAGTCATTCATCAACAACAGTCCTAGTTCCTGCACTTCGAACTGTAGGGAACATTGTAACAGGCGATGATGCTCAAACTCAGGTTCTTATCTGACTATTATTTTGCTCGTATCTTATCTCTCTTCATGCAACAAGTGCAGAACTTGTTTTTGATACAAGGGGTCCAATTGGGGATCAAATTTGAGACCTCAGAGCCTTGTTCACCTGACCGGTACCGTTAATCTAAAACACATTGGTTCAACAAGTGCAGAACTTAATCCAATAAATAATTTGGGAATATCTCCAGCATCCTGCTGTAACTGTTTTGGGTCAGATTTTGCATCCAATAAATTTACATCTCATGTCATTGTCCCTTCATCATGATGAAAATTGACTCATGAACTATAATTACAGTGTGTAATAGAAAACCAAGCACTTCCTTGTCTCTACCAACTTCTTACACAAAGCTATAAAAAGAGCATCAAGAAAGAAGCGTGTTGGACAATTTCAAATATAACTGCTGGGAATAAATCTCAAATACAGGTATGCAAAAATACTTTGCTTTTTTAGCATTCTATTATTTGTTATGCCATTTTATTCTGGCAAAGTGATGCCTACCCTGAGTAATCTGATATGTTTTTTGCCATCATAGAAAGTTATTTATCTGTCATTATATACTCCCAAAATTAATCAGAAAAATTCATACAGATGGTGTTGTTCTCATTGTCAGTTGTCTCTATATAGGCCATAATTGATGCAAATATTATCCCTCCTCTTGTACACCTGCTGCAAGATGCTGAATTTGAAGTCAAGAAAGAGGCAGCCTGGGCAATTTCCAATGCCACTTCTGGAGGGTCCCAAGAACAGATTCAGTATGTTTCTTCTAATCCTTTCCACCTATTATCATCTTGAGTTCTGCTTCATGGAAACATTTTCCTCGTGGTGAATGTGTGGAAGTGGGTTGGTGTAGATGGACCTATTTTGGATTTTAAGCAAACAAACTTAAGTTGGCAGGGTATACCTATGGGACAATTCCATAATAAACTATTTTGTATAACTATCGTAGACATGACATTTTATCAAGGGATTAGTCTGTGAATTTTGTACATGGATCCAGTTTAGACAAGTACTGTCGTTTAAGGTAGGTTTTCACCTATACATAGATATTTCAGTTGTAAGATAAACTAACTTAAATAAAACTAGTACATTTCAAGGCTAATAGCATTTGGGTGGCTTGATGACTTAGTTGACAGCAAGTTTCTAGCCATTTCCAGCCTAGTAATTGTACTTTTTGATAAGATGCAGAAAGGTTACTATCGTTTACCATTTCTAGATAAAGTCACATATCGAGTTTAATCAATTAGAATAAGTTCTTGAGAGTCATCTGGTTGTCTTTGTCTTCCAAATTCCAGGTCCATTATTATTCAAATATAATATGTTACTTTGGTTGATTATCAGATATATGGTGAGCCAAGGTTGCATTAAGCCACTCTGTGATCTGCTGGTTTGTCCTGATCCTAGAATTGTCACAGTGTGCCTTGAGGGACTAGAGAACATTCTCAAGGCTGGTGAGACAGAGAAAGAATCGGGCAATACTCCAGTGAATGTTCATGCAGAGATGATAGATGATTGCGATGGGGTAGATAAAATTGAAAATCTGCAGGGCCATGATAATCATGAGATTTATGATAAGGCAGTGAAAATTCTGGAAAGGTATTGGATAGAGGAAGATGAAGAAGAGGGCCATAATATTGTAGATGACAGTAATGGAGAGCTAAGCTTTGGCACTGACCAACCTAGCCTTCCCTCAGGAGGATTCAAATTTGGCTGAAATGTTTTGAATAGAATTTTCATGTTATGGGGTTAGAGTTTGTGCTTTGAGCCCTTGTAATATCACTGATAGTGTGCCCAATTTGTATTCCTTGAACCGTATTTCTCTTTTTGATGAAATTGATTCTGAGTTTGTTATGATTTTTTCTTTTTCGATCATTTCTAACGTGCACATAAAGTCTGTCAATTTACTTAAACCAGAAAAATCCAAACATGAACCTCTCAAAGGCTGAACTAGAAGTTGAACCAGTGGTCCATTTGCTTTATTTGTACTCACTAGGCCCAGGGTCTGCAACTCAACTTTAAAGTCAAACCATTTTCTTTTCAAGATAATAAATTTAATTTTAATAAATATCTTTGATAAGTAAATTATGAAAATACTTTGAAATTTACTTTTAAAAAAAATTACAAAAAAAAAAATAATGTCTGATTATAATTAAAATGAATCCAAAACTTTCACTTGTAGACGAATGTGAACCATCAATTCAATTCTTGGGTGATTGGAATCAAACAATTCTATTACATTCTTTAACTTCCAACTGTATTTTGGTATAATAATAACAATATCTTCTCTTTAAACGATATACCATTTTAATTTATTTTTGTTTAAAAAAAAGGGAAAAATAAAACCAATTTATTAATACAGAACATTAGTAATTTTCCTTTAAATTGTAGCCATTGTTATGCAAGTCGTAGCAAATGGGGAAATTGTCGGACTGCAATTTGTGATTAGATTGGTGAAATGTGATTCCAGCGCACTGCTGGGGTCGGCCACCTGTAATGAATGACATTCTTCTGTCGGTTTCTCTTGGACTTTTTATGAATTAGTACAATACTATCTCGAAGCTTCCAAATATTCAATCTTCTTTTATCTTTATCTCAACCCAATTTCTCGCCGGCTGCCATCTCAAAGCAACCAAAACAAAAAGTTAGTGAAATGAATAATAATATATAACATTTTGCAAATATAAAAATAAATTTATTTAAAAGGGATGTAAATGACATCTCTGCCCATGTCCGGATTCCAAAGCAAGGGGCCCATAAGCAAAAGTCCACCGTGCAAGGGACACTACAGGTATGTGCGTCTAATTTTCATCTACCTTTGGAAATTAATCAAATTAAAATCCCTTTACTTGCTTGATCCTTTTCTCATTTTTATTATGTCCATATCTTTTACACAAACACCCTTCACCTTACTCGAAATAGATTGATCACATAACAATTGCAGGGTGAGGGCAAAACAGTATTTTCCGATCAATTTTCCCACAAGGCACAAAATTACAAGATTTTAATTTAGACCCAGTGGATCAAGCCTCAAAAAAACACTCATTCTGTTCCAAGAATCGATCTCAAGGCATGTGTGAAAAAACCAATAGTCTTACCTTAACCGATCATCCACAAACATTATCCTCATATTATCAACAAGACAAATAAAAAACCCCATTACCAACTGTTTTTTAAATAGTTAAATTGATAAGAGATGGGATCATAACTTACAGAAGCAAGTCTACAGTCTTCACCAGCTGTTTTTTAAATAGTTATTCAAATTTTTCAAACCCCCCACATAACTATGCATTACCAAACTAAACATATAATCCTACAAGAACTGCCACATAATGATACATGACTTTTAAAACATAACCCAAAACCATAATCCTATCTTTTTCTACAAAGATGAGATGGGCTTTAACATAGCGAGGGATAGAGAGATTGACCTATTTGTTAATGGTCAGTCCTCAAACCAACAAGGGTTCGAGCCCTCCTATCGCTTGGATGGTCTCTCATCATCCTCTCCACCGTCATCGCCGTCGTCGTCATCATCATCTTTGCTCGTTCTCTTCCTCTTCGGAGGAGCTGCAGCCTTCCCACTACCCTCATCTTCATCCCCATCCTCATCCTCCTCATCAACCTCTTCATCTTCACCATTCTCTTCCGGTTCAAAATCACTGGCATCATCCTCATCTTCAGCCCGGCCTACTGGTCGAACCAAGAATTCCGTCCCCATATCCTCCTACACATATTTATATATAAAATGACACACGAGAGAAATACAGTGAACGCAAATCAACAGTAAATGCAGGACTAACTTGGTTCATTTAGAAATATTTATGAAATAACAAAACCAGATGCTTGAAGATAAAAATTTCTCACAAATTTTATCACATTACCATGGCAAATATAAAGAAAGGTGGAAGAACAAAAGATAATTACTTTGATCTCTAACACCACGTGAATGTGTACCTTGGAAAAGCCTATAGCCCAACCTACTAAATACAGGGACATCATGTAAATTGGACAACTTTAGCAGTCCAATGGAAAAGCCTATAGCCCAACAGACTAAACACCAAACTAGCAGCAGAAATGACGACGAAAGTCTGATTCGCAATTACAGATAGGGTCAAAATTCCATATAATAGCATACTCAGAAAAATATTAACCTAAATACCAGAAAAAATCACAAATTTATTAGTCAGAATGCATCAAAAGGCTGAATTAAGAACAAAGCTTCCAACTTTATGAAGAGGACACGAATCGGGGTTTCTCTGATTATGGTCAAAAGCTTTTAGAAAACGCACTTCCAAGTACAAATTTGCTTTATAAAATATAGATCGACATATATGGAGACTAAAATAACCAGTAAACATGACAAATCTCCATACCGAACCCCACTTTATCTACAACTAACTTCAGGACATCTATCCACATCCCAAAAAAACATATCATAGCACCATATAGTATATTATCTGTTAGTGTTCCCGTAATAGAAAAGTCTATGCCAATTTTTAAACGAAACAAACAAATCTGTGAAGTAGAAAATAGGTTGAAGAGCAGGAAAAACATAAAGACCTTTGAGCTAGTTTTGAAGTTTATTTGAGCTTATGATTCAGGAAAAATCATACCAGATCTGAACATTTAAGCACTGGAAATCACAATGGATTAGATAACTCAAGTTAATAACAAGAATTCAGTATTTAAAACCAGATTAGATATAGTCATGCGAAAAAAATCTGATAGGTGTTTTTGTTACCTCTTCTTCGCCATCTTCATCCTCGTCGTTTTCCTCGTCATCGTCGTCGTCGTCGTCGTCGTCGTCGCCACCGCCCTCGCCTTCATCATCATCTTCATCTTCGTCCTCGTCGTCATCCGCCGTCTGAACCGGTTGGCCACCAGAGGAACCTAAGACTTGCACTTCGTCGTCTTCCTCCTCATCTCCAGCTTCATCTTCCTCATCGTCGTCGTCGTCTTCGTCGTCTTCGTCGTCGTCCTCACCGTCGTCCTCCTCCTCGTCATTTTCTTCTTCCTCTTCAACTTCTCCACCTTCTTTAGTTTCACTGTCGTCATCAGTTTCTTCTTCTTTAATTTCCTTCTCCTCTTCAAATGCTTCTCCTTCTTGCTCCATCACTTTCATGTTCCGAAATAGAAGCTAAAATTCTAGAGAAAAGAGAGTACAAACTTTCTCAAGAAAATCTATTTTTTCCAGGAAAAAAATTGAAAAGGGAAATTGGGGAGGATAGACATGAGGGAAGGCAGGAGCTTGTTCGTTCGTTGTACCAGTAGCTCTGCAACTTGATCTGAGCCGTTGAAACGTAGATTCACGCGGATGGATGACGTGTGAGCAAAATGAACGGTGTAGATGAGAGAATGTGCGTTTTTGAAGAGATAGGGTCATTGCGGCGCCTCAATGCTTGTTTCCTCGAGTCAGCTGGTTGTCACGTGCAAGAAAGCGGTTGGGTGGTTCTAGGGTTAGGGTTTCTTCTCTGGAAAATTCCACTGGATCATATCCAGGCTCAATAGTCCATTGGCCCATTACTATATTCGCTAATGCTTTCTATTTTTTTTATATAAAAGCAACAAAACAATATTGTTTTCTTTCTTATTTTTTAAAAATACAATTTTCATTTTTGAGTTTTAACTATACATTTATTTTTAAAATTTACATTTTTAAAAATTGCACTTTTTACATCTAATCGGTATACCGAAATAAATAGTTTAAATTCATAATCTGACTTCGGTATAACTTAGTATATCAAATTAAATATTTTTAAATATAATTGAATTTAATTTCATATGATCCATTTTAAATTTTAAATTTGAATGATGAAGTTTTGTAAAGAAAACCATAATGTGAATAAAAAATAAAAGAAGAAAGAGAAAAAACCATTACTTGAAGAAGGAAAAAAAGAAAAAGGAAATGAACAGTTAAAAATGAAAAAATATTTTTAAAATTAAAACTTTTGGGTAGTAATTTTAAAAAGGCATCTATTTTTCTAAATCATTTATGTAAAAAATCTCTAAATGCTTTCTTTCTTTCTTTGTTTTTTTTATTGATAGAATGCTTTCTAATTTTAAGGCCCAGACTACAGTAGTTTGTTAATTTTTATATCTCTATTATATATAAAAGGATAAAGTAGGTAAAATCTTTTTGAAGCTAAATTAACCCTCTAATTTTATATTATTTACAAAAAAATATTTTCAATACTTTAAAAAATAAAATTAAATAATTAACGATAAATGAGAATTATAATCAATTAAGATTTTGTTTTCAAAAAGAATTGTATTGGCATTATGCTAGCTAGAGGTGTATACAGTTTTAAATTTTTCTGTACTGAACCGAAGTATTAAAAAAAAAAATCAAATTGTATCGTTAACTTTTTACAACCAAATTATACCGTTGACTCTACTTGAAATATATCTGAACATTTTATCTAGAACCAGATTGAAAACCGTATTGAACTGTTTTAGAATCAAATTTGATCGAAAAAACCGATATTTATTAATTATTATATATAATACTAATAATTTTTATATAAATATTATTTATAATTTTGATTCTATATTTATTATATAAATTTAACTTTATAATTATTTGTATCAAATATTTTAATGCACGAAAATAAGATAATAATTAGTATTTCATATAAAAAAAGATAATTTCTTATTTCAAAATTTACATCACATGTAATTATTGTTATAAGAAAATCATCAGACTAGAAAACGTTAAGAGTAGATAATTGTATATGATTTTATTGACTCTTGTTTTTGAGCACAAGATAAGCAAATCCTGCATTTGCAGATTGCAATTGTAAAATATATCTATATATACATAGTCAAATTCTAGTGGTGAAATATGGAAATTATTTTCCAATGGGCCTTATACATCAATAATCAAGCCAATCAATTCACAAATCGTCCAAAAACTTCTATATCACAAACAATATTAGTCTAAATGAAAATATTTTTTTTTTGAGAGAAATTCTAAATGAAAATCTTTTTCGCTTACAATATAATTTAATTATCCACGAAGAAGATGTTTAAAAAGTCCATAATATTTCACAAACAGTCTTATTAATTATTATTATTATCATTATTTTTCTTGTAGTTGCAGGGATAGTAAACCTTAATATATATGGCCATGGCATGACACTGAAAGGCACATATATTTGTATTTTTTTAATTCTTGAATCTCTCTAGTTGTATATTAAGGGTTGCAAACGTGCAATCTTTTCTAAATCGAATTAGATTTTGATTTGTTTAACTTCAAACTAGTTGCTTGGTCAAAGTAATTGCTTGTTCTCTCTCTCTATATATATCCTTAATTCAGAAGAAAAAGTTTGGAATTAATGACAGTCGACCGATATATTGACGTTATCTTCTATGTCATAATACGTCGACTTTAGTTTTAATCGTAATTATAAAAATAAAACATATATATGTTCCAATAATTTTTAATGAAGTATATTTATTTGATTCAATAAATTGTCCTACATACATAACTATAGATCCGGTATACGAATCGAATCGTGCACGAATCGAATCATGAGTCAGTTAAATGATTGATCCAAACGAATCGGATTATATATCGGTCCATTTATTTTTTAGGAAGAAAAACTTTAGACATTTAAATTCTTTATTTCATTTAAATAAAAAAAATGAAATTGAGAAACTGTCTCTACAAAAATATCATCTTTAATTAGCAAAATAAATAAATAAATATTCTTCAACATCTTTACCAAATGGCAGCACAACAACCCAGCAATCACAAATTCAGATACATGTAAAAGTATCCCATTTGTACACAAACCAAGCACCGTTTTTTCATACTCAAAACCTCAATGATCAAGCTTTCTCCATTGTTACTTGCTATCAACATGGAAGCAAAAGAGCAAATTTACTTAAGAATGGCAGTGAAATGTTCACGGCTCAACCTGTGTCTCGACCTGTATGAATTAATAAATCAACCCTAATCAAATTCAAAATTTTTCGTGTTATACAGGTCGGGTTGTATTTATATTATTTATGGGTCGGGTCTATGTACGGTCATATATATCGAGTTCACATGTTGGATCAAAATTTAAAAAATCTAACATTAGACATCTCAATAAAAATCTTTAAACTTATTATTATTATTATTATTATTATTATTTATCTTGAAGGTCTAACAATTTTCTTTTTAGTGTGCATTGAAATTTTAGAACATATAATATATTTAAAATAATTTTACCACTAAAATGTTTTCAATAAGAAAAAAAACTAACAAAATTGCATCATGAAATTATCACAAAACACACTCCAAATAAATTAGATCCTTCAACACTATTTATATTATTTTTTTATTGTTTTAGTTAAATAAATAAATTTTTTTAACATCATCTTAACAAATGCATTAATCACATTAATGATGGTATAGTTAAATCATTCAATATTTATCTTAAATCCGTTAATTTGATGGTTGTAAATTTATGTGAAATAAAAAAAATACAATGTTCACTTTCAAATAGGGTTAATTTCATATGCATTAACTCAATTTTCGTCGTCATTATTTTTTAATTTATAATAGTAAAATAACTAAAGTATAATTTTATAACAATAAAGTCGAAAAATATATCATTCTGATTTCTTGACACGTGTATTAGCAATGCGGATTTTCCATTTGCAATTCTTATTTTTTATTAAATTTGGTCTCTATAATATTATTTGAATAAAAATTGAGTTATTACGAATAAAATTAACCACTTTCGAATATTTAAAAGTAGACAATACTAATTAATTACTACATTCTCACAAAAATTGCTTAATTACCGCGGAAAACGTTCATTAATACAACATGTAACGCCTAGATAACTCTCACTCCATCATTAATAGCAAAAAGTACTAATTTCAGCACATGTTGGATGTGATATTTATTTGAAATTTCTACTTCAACACACTTTATTCATAATATTTTTTTTAAGCTTTCATGCCAGGATGTAGAATAATGTTTATCCAACTATAATCATTAGAAGTAGAAAAAAAAATCAAAAAAATTGTTAAATTAATTTAGAAAATTGACACTAAAATTATGGTTAATAAATTTGGATTTGAATTTGAACTTAAGTGTTTGGTCAACGATTATCTGAATTTATATTAATTTTACGCATATATATGTATGTAAAAATAATTTTTACATTATTAATAAATTAATATTTACATAATTTTATTTTAGTGTATTGATATTAAATTTAAATAATTTGTATTTTATGTTTAAAATTTGAAAAAATTATATTTTAATTTAATAGATAAATGAAAGTTTTTTTTTTGAAATTTATTATAATTAAAATTATATATATTTAATTTATTTTTAAGATTAATTAATAGTTAATAGTTTATCGATTTTATTTAGCTGTTAATTAATTATTAATGAAATTAAATTAAATATTAATTTTAAAAAATTAACATTAATGAACCGAATTTGAATTATAGGCTACGAATTAGATAATACTATTAGTATGCAATTATGCATCAATTCAATGCGCATAGTTAAAAAAAAAAATATTTATTTATTTTTTATTGGAGGTGAGTAGGTTTAGCAAATTTCCCCCCAAAGATTTTTCTTAATTCGAAAAAACAATACTGTAATTAAATTGGTCGAATGACGTGGCCATCAAACATTGGCTACGAGATACTTAATTATCATATAAATATAGGCAATGGGGTCAAATTCTCATCGCAACACGTGGTCTTGACGGAGACGGTGGTCGTATATCCCACTCACTCCTATTTAATTCCATGTTTTTTTCAAAAAAAAAAAATATCCCAATCCTTTGATGACTCTTCCTCAAACTCCAGTTCATCGATTGAAGATGCGATATAGGAGGCGGTGATCAGAGATATGTGTCTCAGGTGGTACGCCTCCGTTTTCCGGTGGTGGCCGGAATTTGGATTTTCATTTTCGTTGCCTGCATCAATCTTCCGGTGGCCGGAGTTCGATTTTTCGTATTTCACTACAGGATGGAGTCTGCAAAATTTCAGGTGGTTCGATTTCTTAGTCGATGACGTGGTATGGAGTTTGGTTACGGTGTTAGAATCGGTGGCTTTAGTTACTATGCTCTGTTATTTCTTCGTGTTCTGTGGGTGTACTCTCTGATTTAAATTCCATCAGTTCATCTCTCGATCGGTTCCTCTTCCTTTTCCTTTTGTTTATGTGTTTGTACATTTGTAGATACTTAATTCAACAATTTGTGATTCAAAATTTAAATGAATAAAGAGGTAATCACTGTTTGAGTATGAGGTAAGATTATAGAATTTAGTTTGTTTCGATGAAAATTCTGAATCGCTGATTGATTCAATTTGGTTTCACCTTACATTGCCAGCTCTGTTTTTTTCTACATCCTTTCTTTTCTCGCATTTCTTACGCTTTTTTGATGATTGGTTGTAGCTTAGAAAATAAACATTTTGAACTTCATTGTAAAATATACTTAAATTTTTCATAGAAAATGGAATTTAATAATTTCAATGCCTAATAACATAAATTTAGGGCCATAAAAAATGTTGAATTATCTGCTAACTTCATCAGTGAGGGAAAAAAAATATATTCTTTTTTAAACCTCATTCATGATCTATTTTCTAAATCAAATAATCCCATTTTGCCATGTATGTAAAATTTTATCAATTTTCTAAATCAAATAATAGCATTTTGCATGTATGCAAATTTTAATTATAAAATGGAATTACATTTGCTAATAATTTCTAAAAAAAATCTTATTGAAAATTACTATTAGCATGACATATTATTAATTTAATCCAAATGTACAATACATAAGTCATCCCATCAGCCTATTACATTAACAATTTCATCCAAGTGGATTTAAGAGACTTCTTACCTAAACCTATTAAATAAATAAATACTTTGTGCTTGCTATAAGGCATTAATCATTTTGAACTGTTTTTTTTTTTTTTTTAATGATAAATTTGAACTTGATTTTAATTTTTTATTACATTTCTTATAATTCTGACAATTTAGATGTAATGCTTTTAAGTTTTATTAATATACGTCATGTGACCAATCAATACATATTTTTTGTTAAAATTGAGTAATGGAGTGAGTGTTACCATATTTTTGTTGTGTTTGATAATTGTGTAGCCAATTTTATATGCTCTCACCATATACCCCAATAATTATTTTTGATATACGCGCGTTTGATGTATAAAAAATTAGGAACTTTTTTATAAATAATATTTTTTGAAAAATTAATTTAATTTTTGGGATATTTTGAAAAATATTTAGAGTATTGGATATTTTTCATTTTCGCAACGTAGTGTTGCAAAAATGGGTTCAATTCAACATGTTGCAGAATTGGTTTTTTTTTTTTTAATGTTGTAAAGCTAAGCTGGAAAGCCAACCGGCAACTGTTTTTTTTTTTTTTTGTGTTGGGATAAAAAAGTTAAATTTAATTTTACCCTTCCTTTTATTAATACAGAAAAAATATTTTTCTTTTACTTAATTTGATAATCAGGATAAAAAAAATTACAGGTTAATAATAATTTATTAAAATATGAAATTAATAATATTTTGTGTAATCAAAATAATTCAAAATATAAATAATACATTTATTATATATATAATCAAAATTAAATAATATTTTCATTTTAATGAAATAATATATATATATATATATATATATATATATATATATATATATATATATAAATTATACAAATATTTTTTTCAAATGCCAAAATTTATTCACATTTTTTAATGATTATCTAAATTTATATGACAATAAATAAATATACCGAAATTGATAAAAAAAAAACAGACTGAATCTGAAAGAAAACTGGATTGAATTAGAAAAATTGGTATGACACACAATAAAACGCAATAATTTGCTACGATTTCAGTATCAGTATCAACTTTAAAATTGCAGCAGATTATTGCGATTTTAAACTGATACAAATACTAAAATTGGTTGTACAACAAATCAAACAATTCACTTTCAAAAAAAATTTGATCAAACACATAAAATGAGCTATTGCAAAAAGACAAAGTAGTAAAAGTCATGTTTTAAAGTTCATTACATTTTGTTAATATTTATACAAGAAAGAAAGTGTATTTATTGTGACGAAAATTAGTATATATAAAAAGTGAAGGAGATGAATTTCAAAATTGAATTGTAGACTAAATCTAAAAGGCCACTTTCACTTTACCACCATTATGTATAATGTAGCATGAATTTTTATTTATAATAATAGCGAATTTATGGTGTCAAAACTCAAAATAAAAGATTAAATTTTTATTTTTATTTTTTTATTTTTCTTAGAAGAAAAAACATAGTGCGAACAAATACGGAACTAAACTCGTCCCTTAATCCATGGGTTTGTGGGGCTAAAAACTCAAAAAGCTCCAAAATCTTGAGGTGGAAGCCGAATAAGCCTGTGCCACTTGGCTTCGTTGTAAACTAAAACTTACACTCATCTCTCACAACTAGGGCTGAGAAAAAGACCGACCGACTTGTTTAACCGAAAAAAAATTCGAAACCGTACCGATAGACTAGTTAATTGATGGACTGATTAATCGATTATAATTGACTGATTAATAGTTAGTATTTTGAAAAAATCGATATTAATAGATTGGTTAATGGTTTTTGACTCATGTGACTGGTTAACCGAACCGAAACCGAATTTTTAGTTAATTTATTAATTTTTTAATAATTTATAACAATTTATATAACAATTTATCCTAATTAAAAATGATTATGTACTTTTTTTTTATTATACTAATTATTTTAAAGTTTTTAAGTTTTTTTAATTGGCAATTAGTAAGTATAACAATTTATCTAATTAAAAGTGATTATGGACCGGTTAATATATTTACTTATTAAATATTAATTTTTAAAAATAAATTTGCTTATATCTACCAAATATTTTTATTTTAACAACAATAATGTTATATTATAGTGAAAAAATTTTAATTTTTAAGTATCTTGAACATTTTAATTTTATTTATAAATATATTTATAATTATAGCGGTTAACCGAAAAATATTGGGTAACCGATCCGAAAATCCGAAACCGATGGACTGGTTAATGAACTGAAATTTCAAAAAACCAATATTAATGGACTGGGGCTCATGGACCGGTTAACCGACCATGTTCACCCCTACTCACAACTAGGGCTATGCAAAATCGAAATGAAACCGAACGAATTTCGGTCAATTTGATTCGATTTTTTCGGTTCTAAATCAAATCGGTTTTCGATTTGTTCGGTTATAAACCGAAGTTAAATTTTGAGTATTTCGGTTTGGTTCTATTCGGTTCTTATGATTGTAAATCCGAAGGAGTCGAACCAACCAAAATTTGTTAAACTCACAATTTTGCTCATATATATATAACCTAAACCTAAATATACACTATAGTTATATTTATTTACATGTATATTTTTTTTTAAATTGATGTGCATTGAATGTATTATTAATAAAAACTTATATTATATTTATTTTGAATATATATTTTTTTAGTATAATTTTGCTTAGTATTTATTAGAATTTATGTATATTTTTTTCTTTTAGTTATTTTAAATGGTTTTGTTTTGTTGAATATAAGTTAATTTAATTTATAAACCCATATAAGTTAAAAATAAAAAAAAAAATTTATATTTGTGAAGAAGCGATTAGACCGAACCGAATCAACCGAAATTATTTCGATTTATTCGGTTTCGATTCTAAAAATTTCGATCCACGGTTCGATTTTAAAAAATTCTTAAGTTTGATTTTCGATATGTTCGGTTCGGTCCAAAACAAAAGCGAACCGACTATTTGCACGCCCCAACTCACAACCTTATGTCACGTGGCAACTTATTTGAGGAACACACAGTTCCTCCTCTGTCTTCTCCTCTGCAATTTCAAACCTGCTAAACAATCACCATACTAAAAGCTTTCTCATTTATTAATTCTACAAAAATAAAATAATTACTTCTTTTTCCTGAATAACAATATTATCAAAACCACCGCAACCGAATATTTCTCTCTCTGTATGAGCGCCAGTTATTGCATGGCAGATAATGCTCACCAAAACTACGGAAACGTCGTCGCTATTGCTCCACCTCGCTATTGTTTTCTTGATCCTGTACCTCTTAACCCTCACTTTGTAGCAGTGGACCCGACATTTGGTGTTATAAACCCCAGGTCTTACGGCCACCTTCTGTTTCCGTACAATCAGCCTCCGTCGTCGTTACCGCCTCCACCGGCTGTGGTTTCTCGTTTTGGCTTCGGTTGGAATCCTTTCTTGTTTCAGATGGAGGAGGAAAGGTCCATTTCGCTTATGAAGGTATTTTATTGATCACGAACTCAGTTTTATAATTATTTCAAAATTTTTGGGTAATGTGATTGAGTGTAGTTTGTTTTTGATGAATTAGTTCATCGATAATGAGGGACTGTTGCCGTCTCCGGAAGAGGAAGAGAAAAGGAAAAATGTTATTTTTAGCCTCAGAAAGGTAATCTCAGGGCATAGAAAATTTTTATTACTTGCTGATAGATTTCATGTCAAGCTTGTGGTTTCTTCTCTATGTTATTTCAGATTGTGGTGGCTTGGGCTAAGAAGGTTGCTTGGCAGCGTCGACTTCCTCGAGAACAAATTGCAGCTGCTTCTGCCACAATATTGACATATGGATCCTATGGCCTTGGTGTAAGTTGTTTATTTTGGAAAGCCTTAGTATAATATGGCTTTTTTTTTTTGGATGAAAGGAAGTTAGGAGAGAAATAAGATTTACTTTTTACAATATAATAAGAGATAAATGAAATTTGCTCTCTTTTTACTCTTTATTATTTGGGATTCTCACTAAAATACAAAAAAAATAAAATAATAATTTACTCTCCTGTAATTAAAGAACAAAAATTAAAATTTTATTAAATTTTCTCTTCATTTTGTTGAGAAATAAAAGTTAGTCTCTTTCACTCTCTGTTACTCTAATTTACATCTTTCAGTTTTGTCCAAATAAAGTGAATTTTTGTCCAAATAAAGTGAAGTAGATTAGACTTTACTTACTTTTGATTACTTTCGATTCTATCGATCCAAACAATGGCTTAGCATTTCAATTTGACACCTGAATCTAGTGTAATTGATTGCCATAATCCTTATGTATGTAAATATTTTTATGCTCATGTGCTGGTTGTTATCAGGATGGAGTCGATTTTCCTCATGCTGATGAGGGAATATTGTATCTTGTTTAGTAATGTCTGCTGTATTGGTTCAGGTTTATGGTCCAGACTCTGATATTGATGCTCTATGTGTTGGTCCTTTCTTTGCCACAATGGCTGTAAGTTTATATAATTCCTTCATATTAGGTTCGATCATTTGGATTTGAATCTGTATTTGTTCTGTTTTCTTATGCTTGCAACTTTTGCAGGAGGACTTTTTTGTTGTTCTGCGGAACATGCTTAAAAACCAACCAGAAGTATCAGATGTCCATTGTGTGAGGGATGCAAAAGTTCCCTTGATGCGTTTCAAATACGATGGTGTCTCAGTTGATCTTCCATATGCTCAGCTCAAAGTATTAACTGTTCCTGATGTGAGTAGTAAAACCTAGCGAATGAATTATGGTGAATGGAACATTTTTCTGAAATATGACCCGTACTGCTGTTTTATGTGTTCAATCTTGTAAAGATAATTTATTTGCCATGTCTGATTTTTTTTCGTTTTAAATTATTTGTTTCCTTGTTTGAATAATGTGTTTCACTATGCTTGGAATCAGTCAGTCAAAGTGCCCTCAAATATGTTAAGGTACACTGTTTTGAGTATTTGGATTGTTAACTTGCTGAATTCTTATTCTATATATTGCAGATGGTGGATGTGCTTAACCCCCTATTCTTGAGGAATATTGATGAAACCATCTGGAAGAGTTTATCTGGGGTCCGTGTAAATCAGCGGATTCTTCAGCTTGTTCCAAACCTGCAGGTAGAAGCTGATTTGCATGCAAGAATTTAGTTCTTTCTACTATTATGCTCACTAAAACACTGATGCTGGCCATTACTGCTCAAGCTGTCTCTGTTGCTATATCTTATGTGTTTTCCAATTTTTCTATTTCAGAACTTCCAATCAATGCTGCGATGCCTTAAGCTATGGGCAAAAAGGCGAGGAGTATATTGTAATGTAAGTTTAAGGTGCTTGTTAGAATGTCACTTCTGCTTCAGTTGGACTATATGATGGCGAGCTTTTCCGTTAAGTCCATTATCCATGTATTTGAGCTTCTTTTTTTGGTGTGCAGTTGAATGGTTTTCTGGGAGGAATTCATCTGGCAATTTTAGCTGCTTTTGTTTGTCAAAATAATCCTAATGCCAGTATCAGTACTCTAATATCCAACTTCTTTAGTACATTAGCTACTTGGCCTTGGCCTACGCCCATAGTGCTGCAAGGTGGAATGGCATCAACAGCTGGAGAGGTTATTGAGCCCCGATCCTTCATGCCCATCTGTTTGCCATGTGGTCCCCCTGACTATTGTTATTCCAATATGACTAAAAGCACATTCTTCAAGATCAGAACAGAGTTTCTCAGAGGCCATTCTTTGACAAAGGTATACATGGTGGTTGTTGGATTCCGGACATTTTTGTTTCTCTCAAGTGTATTGTTTTATACTGCTTTACTATATGGCTGTTAGTATCTTGTTGGATTTGTCGGTGAATGATCTTGTTGTACAGAATATTACATAAACTGATTTCGCTGGCACTGCAGGATCTTTTGAAGCCTGATTTTAATTGGAATAGCATTTTTGAACCTTTTCCTTATTCAAAGAAGTATACCCGATTTGTCAAAATTTATCTCTCAGCTCCTGATCAAGACAAGTTAGGAGATTGGGTGGGTTGGGTAAAGTCACGTGTTCGCTGTCTACTTCTCAAGGTAATTGACTTATTTCCTCAGAGGTTGCAGTTATTGTCCTCAAACTTTGAGATGTTAACAGCCTGACTGGTTATTTTAACAATATCCTGGGTGCATATCTACATAGGGAGTAGTTTTCTGGTGAAACATGGATGAATTGGCAAACAAAGTTGGAAATGAGAATTTTGAGTGTTAAATGTATTTTATGTGTAACAAGCTTCAAATTGTTGGGATGATGATTGGATTGACTAATACCATGCTTCCAAAGTTTTAAAGAATAAGGCCTTGGATCATATTAATTGCCAATGTTTCCAAACGTGATGGCATAATTTTGTTTCTTTTGAATTTTCTGAAAATGCTCAATCTACTAGTATCTAAATGTAAATACACTCCATCAAATTTCAGTATCTTCTTTCTGTTGATTATAGAGTGCATCTTTAACAACTCTAGGAATACATTGATCGACCGATGGTTATATTATGAAATTATTGGTGTTTGGATTCTTCCCCTTTTTACCAGTTCTGTGGTTCTATCTTTGCAGCTCGAAGGTCTGCAGGGCTTCTGTGACCCTAGCTCCATGGAATATGTCGATATGGATGTATCAGAACCAAATGTTGTCTTTTACTGGGGTCTAAATCCCAGTAGGAGTAAGTTCACGGATATAGAATCTGTTGAGGAGGATTTCTTAAGAAATCTATATAGCGGATACCATGGTTTTTGTGGAAAGGTGAAATTATCAATTGTGCATGCATCTGAACTGCCTAAGAATGCTCAGTACAATTGTGGAAAGGGGAAGAGCACCAAAGCATGCTGGAAGATTGGTGAGGAGCAAAGGACCCCTGCATACTCGCAACATCTGCCAGGTTACTTCGTCGGTTATGTGGCTACTAATGGAGACACCAAGTATCCTAGTGCTGCGTGCTGAATTTGACAGAAAGTCCTTTCTGTTCTGGTACTAACTGCTAACCATTTCTTTTTCTTTCTTCCATAGCAACTTTTGAGTTTCTTGGATGCACAGGAAATTAAAACCAAGATGCAAATGAAATGTGTTTTAGGCCTTTATTAGAGAAGATGTTCTAAAAAGTAATGGAATAGTATGATTTACATTCCAACAGATTATGCTCTGTAAATTTATTGTTCATATGATTTCTGTTTGCTTATGTGATTCATCATACATAACAACAATCAATCGCATTAGTAGGTGTATGGCTTGATCTTTCAGTGAACCAAAATTCATTGGTGATTATGTAATAAAAGCATGGGCTGATTAATGAACCTTGGACTTGAATTTGAAACTTTGTTTTGGGATTCACCTAACAAGCATCAAGTGGGCAGATGGTTTAGTTTTTCATAGTTCGACAAATTGGCAATTAATTCTGACATCCCACATTCTTTGATTTTTTAGCCATTAATATATCACAAAAATTCTCATCTTAATTGAGTTCTTATTTTGTTCATAAACCGAACTATACGTTGAAAATTTGATATTTACAATCAGTTCCAAGTTTATAGAAAATCTATTAGCTCTTAGATTAATGAATGGCCATTTAGTTTTGGTTTGGACAATATTAATTATATGTATGAAAGAAATTATATTGTTGTGAAACCATAAATCAAGTATAGTTTCAATATAGACTTTTCTGTTTTTCGATATATTAATTAGGTTCATGAAAGAAAATGTAATGTTGGCCTTAATAATAGTAGTACTTAGGTCTTGATGAGGACTATGGTTCCGGTCTACACAACTTTAGCATCTGAAAGTCAAATTAGAGAATTAATGTCTTACGAAAAGAGTAAATATTTTTCTTACTTTCCACTCCGAGCCAACATATATTTTTTTTATTTTTTTAAGAGATTGAGGGAAAGACTTGAACTTGGTATCTCATTCTTAAATCTAAATCAGCATAATACACAATTAATTTATATATTATAAACTTTACCAGTTCGATCAGTTTAAGATGATGATACGGTGTGGATGATTGGTCACACAGATTCAGATCATACGTTGCATTAAAATATACAAGATATTGCTTCCTTTCCATCAGCGTAAGCAATGAGAAATCACTGATAAAAGTGGGAGGATGAGGTTACAAAGCAATCATGTTAACTTTGATGATATTATAATTAAGAAAAGAAGCCTGTTCTGTTACAATCATTCAATCCATAAGAGAATCATCCTGTTTCCTCTACCTCATCCTATACCTTTTCCTTTAATGAAAAAGATTGAGACTTAAAATCTTTTTTTCTTCAGCACTTTATCTGTCCTTTCAATGTTACATATATCCTACTTTCATTTATGGTTATTTAATTATTTTGGCCATCAATACAAGCATTTAAGAGTTAACATAACTATTCTCAAAACTTAGGCGTTGAGTCGATCTGAGATTAATGAAAAATAATCAATTTAACCTTGCTTTATACTCTTTTCTATTTTTGTATCTTCTCTTTTTCTTTCTTTTGATAAGTTTAGCAGTTAAAAATTACATGCTTGATGACACTGCAATGTGCTGTGATCATAAAACACTCTAATCAATTTGCTTTTTCCCTTTTGGATTTTAGATTTCGTATAGAGTTTTCAATTCACATCTTAATTTTGCTAATATGTTTTCTTCACAAATCACCACTCTTAGCTGCATTTAATATCCAACTAATTAATACATTAGCTCATGGACCGACTCAACAATACATCATACATAAAAAGTGATTATGGTTATAAGTTCACATATATAACAATTGGTTCATGAATTTACTCAACACTAACAGAAATAAACTCTCCTATATAAGTCTACTCCATCAAGCATATGTAATTAACAGTAAAGAAAATTAAAACTCAATTAATTCCCAAAACATGAAGAATTTTACAGTTCACATACTTCTTCTAGCCATACTTTTACCATTAACCCAATGCAGCCACTCCAAATTCAGTGACAAGTTAATATCTAAAACTTGCAAGCAAACATCAAATTACAATCTGTGTGTGAAATCTCTTAAATCAAACCCATGAAGCTCAGAAGCAGATGTGAGAGGGCTAGCAAAGAGCGTAATGATTGGATGCATTGATAATAATTATGTGCATTAATGCATGCAGTTCAATAAAGAATTAAAAAAAAATATTTTTTGATTGGAGGGTGTGACTTAAAAGCACACCATTAACAGTTGCATAATGTAAAAACACTCCTAAAGCCAAAAATAGTGTTTGAGATGAGTATTGATGGATGAATTATTGGGTTTGCTTTTAAACAACTTTGTAATTTGAGGACAAATTCTTATCAGGACAGCACCACTAAGATTTTAAGGTAAGGATGAGGTAGGTAATGAATAATGGACATGTCTTAAACTTTGTGACTTTAGAGATATGGTTGATTGAGTCCCACATTCTTTTGATTTTATTTTTTTATTATATAATTGTTATAAATTTAATCTAATATTGGAGCTTCTCAAATAAAGTTCAATCACTCTTTTGTACCTCATAAGAGGATTATCCTAATTATTGAGTTTTGCCCACTCTTATAACAAATCACACTTCTGTCAATTTTCAAATTATACATCTTTAATTCCATGTGTCAGTTTTATATGATATGAACACATGACATGACGTGACGTGACAGTGTTTTATTACACATCATGTAAGCAAATTTCAGTATCAATCAAATAATTTTATGCCATTTTTATTTTACTTATAATAAATTATTTATTTTTCATCCGCTAGTTATAATCAGTAAAGTGTATGATGGTATTTAAAAATAAATTAGAAGAATTTCAGTTAAATTTTACGGAGAAAAAATAGATTTGAGTGGTATATTGTCTCATAAACTATACACTATATGAATTAAATTCAAATTTTATCATATACGGTCCAATCTATTTTTGAACACCCTTATAGTGACACCTTGTTACTAAATTGATAGTTTATGAATGCATTTTAATAAAGAAAAATCTCATATTTAAATATTTTATAATTTAAATAGTTGAGAGTAAAAGTATGCTGGAAAATCTCATATTAACAGAAGTTAAATCTGACGTGTAAAAACTAAAAAGAAACAAACTTGAAACTCCTCTATATAAGAGCCGCAAGTTTGCTTCATCAAACCCAATTCTGAAAACATGAAGAACTTTCAAGTTCATATACTATCCCTGGCCATACTTTTGGCATTAACCCAAAAATCCAGTGCCAATTCGATAGCTGAAACTTGCAAACAAACACCAAATTACAATCTATGTGTGAATTCTCTAAGCCAAGATCCAAGAAGCGCAAAGGCAGATGTGACAGGCCTAGCACTGATAATGGTGGATATAACGAAGACCAGATTAACCAAAGCCTTGCAGTTCACAAAGCATCTAAAGGGTGAAAGACCACAGCTAAAGAAACCACTGAGTTCTTGTGCTGATATTTATGATTTTATATTAAAAACAGAGATACCGATGGCCATTCAAGCTTTGAAATTAGGTGATCCTAAGTTTGGTGAAGGTGGTTTGAATGATGCTGCTATCGAAATTGATGAATGTGAAGATGGTTTTCATGGAAAATCTCCACTATCTAAATTCAATAAACTTGTTCATGATACTTCTCTTGTTGCTTCTGCCATTATCAGGCTGCTTCTTTGAGGTTAATTTGATGAAGATTATGATTAAACTAGATCAATAAGGATATTTATACTGGTTTGTATTTTATTAATGGAGAATCAATATTATATATGGAGGCATTTTTATTAATAGCTTTTCTTTCTTTCTTCTTGGTTTTAGTAGAATCTTGATTGCTGAAAACAGTGTTTTACTTTCATCAATTATTGGGACTTGCTTTTAATCATACGTCGTAATTTGCCGACAAAATCTTATCAAGACAGAACCACTACAGATGTTAAGGTAAGGATGAGGTAATATGCCTTAAAACTGTGCGCCTACAGGCGGTAAGTGTGTCTGTTTGAGTCATAACGTATGGGATCGTAAATTTAATAAAAAGTTCTAATATTTTTTGAATTAAATGTTTCTCGTGATCTTATATTTTTAAATGAAATATTTATAGAAACTGTCATATTATTTATCTCATGGTTTAAATGCCACGTGTGTATATAAATTTTTCATGATGTGTCGTGTTTTAACGAAAAGAATATTAAAACGCTCTATTAGCTTGGGATGATATTGTTCAACGTTCAAGATAAGAATTCCTCGCCTGGAGTGGATTTGTATATTCATTAACGTACCAATCTAAATAACAAATTGTGCTTTTAAATGGGCCAAACTGTATAGATGGGCCGGACTAATTTTGAACCACCCACAAACGGCCCTGTTTATCTTCAGTTCACGCACGCATTATTGGAAAAGCAAATTTCAAGGTTAACCTGTGGATGTGGACAAATCTTCAGTTCACTAAACAATTTATCAAATTTTCATTTTATGTGGGTGGAAAAAAGGAAAATCAAATTTTTAATTTAAGTGGACTGAGAAATTAAAATATAAGGGTTTATGCATAGCATAAATTACTTCATAGTATTATTAGTGCCATAAGAAAACAGTAAGGGGTAGATGATTCTGGAAGTTCACGAGGAGAAGTTAAAGAAAAATGTATCTTCTTTTTATGGACAAAGCATGGTTAGAGACAAGCAGAAAGAGACAACAAAACATGAATTCTAACCCACAAATTCCAATCAATGGTCAAGAATCACGTAACCGACAATTAACCATAATTTTATCTTTTAAATTAAAAGAAAAACAATTGCCATGAAAATAGAATAGGCTTCTTCTTTCAAATATTCTACACATACTACTTTGCGTTTAATTGGCTTATTATTACAGCAACAGCAACAGCAAGAGACAGTTGTCACTTTCTTGGTTCCACAAAATCACAAGCCTCTTCAACTATTACTAAACACTTTCCCCTCTCACACCTATCCCATTTTCAATCCACATTTCATGCTTTAATTTCATCCACCATCCCTCTAATTTAAACTTAATATCTATACTCCTAATTAAATGGAGAATTAATAAATTAAGATATATATATATATATAATTTTGAAATAATATATAATTTTTTTCTAAATTATTATTGATTGACATATTATTCTATGAACCAATTGAATTTCATTTTATTCCTTAAATTTATTAAAATCTATATGAAATGTCCTTAAAAAAATTAGATTATGCATAAATTTTTCATAATGTATCACGAGTTTACGCAAACGTATAATTATTAAAGAATAAAATAAAATAAAATAAAATGATGTATTAATTAATTATCTAAAGAAAAGAAAAGAAATCACGAACTAAAAACATAAATGTGAAGGGCGACTCTAGTTCAAACTACCGAAGGTTGGTAACTGAAACTAAACTACCCACAGTTTTTCATTACATTATTAAAGCTCTCCCCTTAAAAACCAAACCGAACCCACATTTCCATCAATCCAAACCAAATTCCACCTTAATCTCTGCTAATCTCTTCTTCTCCGACAATGTACTCAAAACCCATTATTTTATTTATTTTCTTTTCAATTCCCTTAGCACAAACCCAACCTTCTGACGATCTTATAGAACGAATTTGCAAGAAAACTCCATTTTACGACCTGTGTGTGCAATCACTAAACCCTCTAAATCCCACTACAGACCTCAAAACGGTGGCATCTACAATGGCAAATCTTGTTCTATCTAATGCGACTGATACTCTTACTTATATTCAACAGCTTATAAAAGAAGGACCAGACCCAGAGTTGCAGAAGCCATTGGCGAACTGTGCAGAGCTTTACATTCCAGTTGTTAGGTACAATCTCCCTCAAGCTATCAATGCTTTGATCAGAGGCAAGTTTGGGTTCACTTCTTACTTATTAGCTGATGCTCGTAAACAAGCTCAGGATTGTGAAAATAATTTTTCTGGGTCAAATCAATCGCCATTGACGCAAAGAAATAAGCTTTTAGAAAATCTCTGTGATGTTGCTCTTGCCATTCTCAAGCTACTGCAAAAGACTTGATTTTTCACATAAAATATATTTAAGGTCATTAATTAATTAATTAGTATGTTTTGGAGTTGTGATTATATATATAAGCATAATTAGAAGTAGTTAGGAATTGGGTCCCAAAATTGGATTAAGATTTAAATATTTCTGTTTTGTTCTTGTTGTTATATGTATATAAATTTGTTTGAAATTTAAATGGATATGGCCAATTTTTATTAGTATTAAATGGACTAACAGCAAAATGCTAACCACATGCTGGTTAGATTCCTAGAAGCTTCATTACCTTAGATTTAAAATTGGAATATTTAAGTTAAATTAAAAAAAAAAAAGAAATTATGAACATATCAGACCAAAGATATAGAGAAGCCCAATTTATAATAAAGGCTTAAAATGTTAAAGCAGTACAAAAGAAAGAAGTAGTTCTAATCAACTACTTAATCATACATAACAAAGTAGTTTTATGTCTCTTTCGTATTTCTTAATATTCGTATCATGCATGTTGGCCTATTAGTCCACGTATTTGCTATTTTCTTGTATTTTTATTTCATAGATGGAATCACAGCACCCCCTTTGCCTTTCTTCTCTTCTACTCTTTCTTCCTATGATAAGACATTTTTAATATAAATTTCGAAAACATGTCCATTTCCTAATTGTCTTCTACAAATAAAACACTTAGATTCCATGAAATCAAATAACACATAATGACTGCTTTCTATCAGCAAATTGCTTCTTAGATTCAAAAATGGATTGGCTTATTTTATTATAGAGATATCTTTTAATTTAATGTCTCTATTGCAGATTATAAATTACACACTAATGATGCAAGCAATTTTGCTTTTAACCTAATGCACAAAACCAACAAAGCATGGCATTTCCTCCATATGGAAACACTTGCTAAAACATAAGCGACCAAGTTCCATTCTTCCAACAAATTGGAGAACTGATTCTCTATTAAACATAAGCTAATCAACTACCCATTCAACCACAGCCAATCTCTTCTTCAATCCTTCAACCATGAAATTTTCAATCTCTCTTGTATTTCTTCTTGCTCTTTTCTTTCTACCATCAACCACATGTGATAATTTGATTAACAAAACATGCAACAACACATCCTATTATGATCTCTGTGTCTCAACCCTGCAACTGGATCCTCAAAGCAATAGCACAGATGTCAAAGGTCTAGCTTCTATAATGGCTAATGCCACCCTATCTAATGCAACCAATATACTAAACTACACAGCAGAAGTAATTAAGAACAATACGGACCCTGAGTTAGAACGACGCTTGACCTACTGCGCTGAAGTGTACATCTCACTGGTCCATGACATTCTTCCCCAAGCTATTGATCAATTGGCAAATGATCACTTTGGATTTTCCAAGTATGGAATATCAGTGGCTGAAGATGAGGCTAACGAATGTGAAAAGAAGATCCCGAAATCTTTCAAGTCTCCCTTAACACAAATGAACACAATCATGCAGAATCTTTGTGATGTGTGTGTATCCATCATCAACATATTGCTCAAGAGTTGATCAGCCCCTTGGTCTCTAAAGTCCATGTAACATAATCCTCAGTGATTTTCATCTACATAAGTGATGACAGGTAGCTAATAGAAGTAGAACTTGTTCAAATCAGTATGTAAAGTTCTATAGATGCGCTTCAACATTCACAGAGTATTAAAAACACCTGCTTACAACTTCCACTTCAACACAAGAACATTAAAATTAATTTTACCGCTTCAGTCTCTTAAAACATAACGAACCTTAAGGGAAATGGTGGAAAAATCATAAGTTTTCCAAATCAAACACACTATAGTCCACAGCAGTTAACGCGCAGATCGTGCACACACAGACCATATACAAAGATAATATAAGAATGTTCATATCCATGGATCCCCAACCAATTTGGTGTTGTATAACAAAATGCCTAAAATAAGTCAATGCGTAAAGAATAAAATAAGTGAATAATATATATCACTAGGTAAGTTCACAAATAACTTAATCATGAATTTCATTTTTAGGCAATCTTATTGAACCACCCATTGCAGTGTTTGGGTGGATTAGTTGCCAAGGAGGAACCTTGTAAGTACAAAAGATGCACAGCGATGAAACATAGCATTAATTTCCTTTATAACCCACTAAGAGACGCATTTGGTAATTTAACTCACTCTCCATTATTAAAAAGTGTACATCGAGGGAATAAATAACCCACCAAACTTCAATTTCAAAGGGCCGTAGGTACAAAAAGTTGCAAGTCACAATTGAACGTAACTGCTCGGACTCGCAAGATTCTTCTTCTAACTGTAAGCTGGAACTCATATATCTTCTCTTTATCCACCAGCTCTTCTCATATTTTCAGGAGGATCAAAACCAACAATTGACTTTACAGAACTGCAAATTATCATATGAACCACAAGTGTTATCGCTAGAAAAGAAAGTAATACACAACTCAGAATAAAATGGCTAGATATAACAAATATTGAAAGTAGATTACTAGCCAATATGAACAGTAACGTACTCAGGAGGACCAGAACTAGTTTCATTTGAGCCACCAGCAGATGGATTCCCCAAGAATTGCACTGTGATTAAACCACTTTCAGGTGTTTCTGCTGATATAGGGGATCCCTGTACATTTACAGAAGTAACTCCCGAAGACATTCCTGCAAAAGCAAATTCCAACAACGTATGAAGAACAGTTGCCTAGTTTTATTTTATTTTTTCAATTTTTTTTTTCAATAAAGAAGTCCTTCAAATAACACAGATCTAGTCGAGGCTGCCAGCCAGGAAACATAAAACTAACATGAATGATAATACAAAATGATGAACCACACTGTGGTGTATCGACTTCCTCTACAAATATAATTTGTGATAATAATGGAGGCCAAACAAATCACAAGAACTGTATAAAAAACAGCAGAGACAATTTAAGTAGGACAGTGAAAACTCCCAGAGAACACTAAAAAAGGTCCAAACAATTAATACAAGGTATAAAAGACAACTGCTTGACAATGCTAAAGAAGATTATAATTCAATTCCAAATGAAAAAATTTGTAATATATAACCAAAATTGAATGCCGTGACACTGTTATGATAGAATAAAAAACCAAAAGACGGGCTCATCTATTTGTTAGCAAATCAGAAGTGAGCATATAAAATGGGAATTTCAGCTGGACAGGGGATGTAAAGTATAGCATATGTAGCTGAGACATTATTTTAATAACTGGAAAAAAGATGCATTACCTTGAAAGAGAATCACCAGAAAGAAGAGAATTGTGAAGACCATGGCAAAGACATTGCTAGTAGATGATGTTGCTTTAGCTCCTTTCATTTTCTTCAAGGCCTTCACTCTTTCAATCCTTGCACGCTTCAACATAGCAATTTCAGCAATCTCTTTGATCAATTTCTGGTCAGCAGAATCCAAAGATGGACCTCTTGGAGGCCTAGGAGGTTTAGGAGGTTTTTTGTTGCTCATTGATTTACGCTTCTCCTTGACTGCTTTCTTCACCACACGATCAGCATTCTTCACCTTCTCCAACTTCTCTTGTTCTCCATGAACCCCCTTTAAATTTTGGGCATCTTGAGAGAAATTTACCCCATCTTCCTCCTTAACTGTTTCATCAACAAATACACTACTGATCTTAGAAAGCAATTTTTTTGCTTGTATTTTCACACCAGAAATAGAGTCTTTACTCGAATCCTCGATGCTAACATTGACACCATTTTCAAGATCAACCTCAAAATCTCTATCTCTTGGAGCTATATCATCCATCCTGCGCTACCAAACCCACTCTTGACTTCTCTTTTCTTCACTCTATAAATTACTAAATCCCCAATATATGTCACAAATCACTAATAGTATTAAATCGTCGAAGTCATCCCATTCAGGAAATCGCAAATTTACAAGATAGATTATATGTTAAGGCGAGCAGTGCCAATGATGAAATCTAACTTCATCAAGCAAACAACACTTTCCAGCTTTAACTTGCAATGAAGCCAAAGATATCTTCAGTAATTAAAGGCAACTTATATTTCAAGCCTGCAATATCTTTCCACTAATAATCAATCAGAGATAAGCAACTAAAAACCTCCTTCTCTACTTCTCCTCTGAAAAACCAACAATGCCAATCTCCTAATACAACATCAACACTAATCCCTGCATTATACATTTGCAAATAAACAATCAATACACCAAATGCAGAAAGATCAAAGCATTTGACAAATTAGAAAAACAGAAGTTTGAAAGGGGTAAAACCCAGAACGCGGATTTAGCATTGGAATCAGGAAAGCATTACACATAAAGCAAGGAACAAACTTTGAGGCGTGTAAAAGCAACAGACTAAAGAAAAATAAAAACCCACGAAATGTAGGTTATAGACTGCACATCAAAGCTAAAAAACAAGCCACCGCAAAATCTCATTGCAAGTTATCAATAAATAAAAAAATTATAAGCAGCGAAAAAAAAAACTATTAAATTTATCAACAAAAAGTGGAGCAATGCCTTGAAGAGAAAGCAAGGAAATCCCAGATCCGACGTGGGCAAATGCAGAGAAGGAGACTGCCAATTAAAATGATAGCCTGAAGAAGAAATAAGCAGATTTGGATATATAAAATAAGAGTCTAGAGAGAGAATGGAGAAGCAGCGCAATACAAGGAGTAGGCACGAGGATGGAGGATTTCAGGTGCAGTACAGAGATGGAGATAACCGGCAAAGCAGTGGAATTTTTGGATTTTGGATTGAAAATATATTAATATAAAATTCAAAAAGAAAAATTTTAAAAAGAAAAGAAAGCAAAGTTTGGAGCTTTCTACTTCTCAGCGTGTCGTATAAATACAGCGTAACAGCAGAACTGAAACATGTGAAGCTGTCCAAGAACCAAGCTTCACCGACACTTGGCTCTTTTCTCACTCCCAGGGGTTTAAAAAAAAAAAAAAAACTTAATTAACAGAAAAAAAAAAATTCTAAATCGAATCGATTGACTGGTTAACCGATTGGAATAAATTGTTTAATGGTTAGTGTTTTGAAAAAACCGATATTAATAGACTGGTTAATGGTTTTTGACTCATGTGACTAGTTAACCGAAACCGAATTTTTAGTTAATTTATTAATTTTTTAATAATTTATAATAATTTATCCTAATTAAATGTGATTATGTACTTTTTTTTCATTATACTAATTATTTTAAATTTTTTAAATTTTTTTAATTGGCAATTAGTAAGTATAATAATTTATTTAATTAAAAGTGATTATGGATCGGTTAATATATTTACTTATTAAATATTAATTTTTAAAAACAAATTTGCTTATATTCAACAAATATTTTTATTTTAACAACAATAATGTTATATTATAGTGAAAAATTTTTAATTTTTAAGTATCTTGAACAATTTAATTTTATTTATGAATATATTTATAATTATAGTGGTTAACCGAAAAATATTGGGTAATCGATCCGAAAATCCGAAACCGATAGACTGGTTAACCGATGGTAATGGACTGGTTAATGGACTAGTTAATGGACTGAGGTTTATGGACCGGTTAACCGACCATGCTCACCCCCACTGTCCAGCCCTTTTCTATTTTTATCCTTTATTTATTTTTTTAATTATTTAATTTCTTGGATTTCATAAATTACAGTAATTAAAAGTAAATTATTAGTTGGATGAATAAAAAGTATAAATCCAGTTTGGATAAAGTAAATTTTCTGATAAAATTGTGCTTCTTTTTTATATGTATTTTTATAAGGTTTTTACTTTCTAATATTAAAGACTTTTTTAAAAAAAAAAATTATGTCATTGAAGTTTAGTAATATAGAAGTCGAATTTTAATCAATTAGAAAAATAATTTAAACTATAATAATTTTTTATTTTTATATTGATCTCTTACAAAAAAAAATGAAAATTTAAGTATTGATTTGATTTTTTTTAAAAGGAGAAATAAATAATTAATTATAAATATAAATATTCGTAGTAGAAATTGAACTTAAAATTTTCAACATTTTTAATCAAGATTTTTAATATTTTTAATTGAGTGTTTACTATCAGGTTATGATGGTCGTTACATATTTTGTCTTCAAATGGCTCATTAAATTTAATTTTTGTATTTCTGATTTTTTTTTTTTTTAAGGAAAGGGTTCAAATATTAAATATAAACCAATTCAACGAATTTTTTTTTTTTTTTTGAAATGGCTAAAATGATATTAATAAACCAAATCCAGATACAGAGCAATAGAAGGAGGGATACCACTCCATTCTTTGAAAGAGATACTAGGAGAAGAAACTTTAGCAAGCTCATGAGCCACTATATTCTTCTTCCTACTAATCCAAAACAATGAAATATCAGATCTAGCATTTAACATAGTTTTGCAGTCTTCAACCACATTGCCTACAGCAGAGCTATCTTTCTCCTTCCCTGAAATAGCAATTTTTACCTGTTGGGCATCAGTTTCTACACTTCCTGGGCCTGGAAACCGAGCTAAAACAAAATGAAGAGCTTCCCGAACAGCCAATAGTTCTGCAATAAAAGGAGACTGGCACCTCTCCACCCAACCCGACACTGCAGACAACAGCTTGCCTTCCTCATTCCTCACCACGAATGCAAAACCAGCACCCATTAAATTCGAAGAACAAGAAGCATCAACATTACATTTCCAGCTCCCTGCAGGTGGACAACTCCAAACCTCATCCGGATTAGAAGAAGTTATAGGACTTCGGTTAGTGATAACATTATGTGAAGCCATAGCTTTTCTCCAATCTCCTAGAAAGGTTCTAGCAAAAGATACTGTAAGAGCATTGGGAATGTGTTTACCTCGCCAAAAAAATAAGTTGCGATTAAACCAAATCCGCCATAGCAAACACAAGATCTCTGCAACCTTATTTCCATCATAAGAACTGAAAATAAAACTCAGCCATGGAAGTAAATTATCATCAGAAGGTAGACTAACAGAGAAACTCAAGCAATCCCAACAGCCTTTAGTCGTTTCACATTGAAAGAAGACATGACTAATGGATTCAAGATCCCCACAACGTGTACATTTCCCATCAACTGCCATACCTCTGCTTCTTAACTCCATATTCGTTGGAAGTATGTTCTGCGCCCAACGCCACATAAAATTGCAGACTTTGGGAGGAACCATCGCTCTCCAGATTTGCTTCCAAATGTTCAAACCTGATCCATTATGAATTTTCGAGATTCCTTTAAGAAGATTGTAAGAGGACTTCACCGTGTAGGACCCCGTCTTTGAAAAATGCCAGATCATTCTGTCAGCCTTCCTGTATAAGCTCAGAGGTAAACTAAGAACCAAGTTAGCTTCCTCTTCAATCAGCAAACCTCGCACTAAGTCCACATTCCAGCTCCTAAGATCTTCATTCATCACATCATTCACTGAAAGGTCTTCAAAACCTTCTAAACACTGGCTGGTCACAAAAAAATTATCTGCCTTTGGTAGCCAGGGGTCCGTCCAAAAATTAACAGACAGACCATCACCAATCACCCATCTCATCCCCGAATGCATTAAATCCTTTGTCTGAAATAAGCTTCTCCATGTGAAACTGGGGTTGGAGCCCAACCTTGCAGTTAAAAAATCCCCTTCCAGATAATATTTAGCTTTGAAGATGCGAGCAATAAGAGAACTTGGATTAGACAAGAGACGCCAGGCTTGTTTACCGAGCATAGCAAGATTAAACAGGTGTAAATCACGGAAACCCATCCCCCCTTCCTCCTTACTACAACACAACCTTTCCCAAGACATCCAGTGCATTTTGTTCTTACCTTCCGCACTTTGACCCCACCAGAAACTATTCATCATCCTTTGAAGAGCATCACAAAGAGAAACAGGAATCAAAAAAACACCCAAACAAAAAGTAGGCAAAGCTTGAACCACCGATTTAATAAGCACCTCCTTTCCTGCCTTAGAAAGAACCCGGCCACTCCAGTTTTGAAGTCTGCTAGCTACTTTATCTTTAAGAAAATTAAACACCTGTTTTTTATTTCTCCCTACCAACGAAGGTAAGCCCAAGTATCTCCCATGATCAATACTATGTTCAACTCCCAGGATAATATCAATATGCCTCTTCAAATCCAAGCTCACATTGGCACTAAAGAAAGTTCCTGATTTTTGGAAATTAACCGCCTGTCCCGAAGCTTGCTCATAAGTGTTTAACAATTGTTTCACAAAATAACTCTCTTCCAAATTTGCTCGAAAAAACAAGAAAGAATCATCAGCAAATAAAAGATGAGAAATGCTAGGACCGTTTCTGCTAACTTGGCACCCATGAATCAAACCCCCCTCTTCTGCCTTATGAAATAAAGTAGATAAACCTTCAGCACAAAGGATAAAGAGATATGGAGAAATAGGATCTCCTTGCCTCAGCCCTCTATTAGGTAAGATAGGACCAATTTCCTCCCCATTCAGGGCAACATTATAAGAAACTGTAGTGACACAAAGCATAATCAACTTAATCCATCTTTCAGCAAAACCCATCTTAATAAGCATGAGATATAAATAATCCCACCTCACTCTGTCATAAGCCTTGCTAATATCTATTTTAAGGGCAACATCTCCTGTATTTTTCTTTTTATTACCCTTCATATGATGAATACATTCAAAAGCAATCAAAATGTTGTCTGTGATAGCTCGGCCAGGAACAAAAGCCGATTGTGAATCCGAGATAATCTTTGGTAAAAACCTTTTTAATCTATTAGCTAGAACCTTCGAAAAAATTTTGTACACTACATTGCAAAGGGATATAGGTCTAAACTCTCTCATAGAACTAGGATTATTCTTCTTTGGGATAAGAACAATCACCGTCTCATTTAAGTGATCAGGAAAGCAGCAATTATTAAACCAATCTTGGCAACCAGCCACAACATCAGGACCTACTATATGCCAGAATTTTTGATAGAAAGAGGGATTCATACCATCTGGGCCAGGAGACTTGTCAGGATGCATTTGAAAAGCTGCTGATCTAATCTCTTCAGCCGTCAGTGGAGCAAGTAGAAAATCATTGTCTTCATTAGAGATTCTAGACTCAACTTGATCAATGACACTGTCGCAACTACCATGAGCTGAAGAAAAAAGACAAGAAAAATAGTTAAAAACATGACCCTTCAGCTCTTCCAAATTTGATATCCATTTCCCGTTCTCATCCTTCACCGCTGCAATGTAGTTTCTTCTTTTCCTTCTTTTTGCTTGCAAGTGAAAATACTTAGAATTTCGGTCCCCATGCTTAAGCCAGAATTCCTTAGATCGTTGCTTCCAAAATAGCTCTTCACTCTCAATGACACGAGCAAGATCTTCTCTAAGGCTATTTAGATAAATAGGGTCATTGCGCTGCTGGGATATGGCCTCATACAACTCCTTCTTCTTAGATTTGAAGTTTCCCACTAAACTCCGACCCCAATCAAAAAGAGCTTTCCCACACCTTCCAATTCTGTCCAACAGAGTAAGAGTGCTACCCTCAGTCCAGCTAGAGGAAACCACCCCGGTAACATCTGGATAAAGCAACCACGCATTTTCAAATTTAAAATGCTGATTGAAAAAACGAGGAAAGTAGGAGTCACAAGATAAAAGAATAGGCGAATGATCAGATATTATAGCAAACAAGTTCTCCAATCTGGCATTGTGGAAAAGATCATTCCATGCAGGATTCACTACACACCTGTCAAGCCTCTCTTGAACAAAGTTATCAGAATTCCTTCCACGAAACCACGTAAATTGATGGCCTATTAAGGGGAGATCAGTCAAGTTACATCTGAACAACGTATTTCGAAAACCCTCAAGCAAACTAGGAGGGTGGATACCTCCTCCCTCCTTCTCCATACTTGAAATAATGTCATTAAAATCTCCTATAACAGCCCAAGGTTCCGTTCTTCCATCTGCTAAATCAAGAAGCATTTGCCAAGACTCTCTCCTCCTTCCTCTATAAGGTAATCCATAAAACCCTGTTAGTAACCAAACTCTGCCAGCTGAAGATTTGACCTTCATATCAATAAAATTATTAGAGAAATGAGTTATAGACAAATCTATATTATTTTTCCATAAAACAGCCAAGCCTCCTCCCCTTCCTAACCGGTCCACAACAAAACAACTATCAAAACCAAGCCTAACTTTAAGATACTCAACTCTACTTTTAACTACAAGAGTCTCCATGAGAAAAAAGACATCAGGTTGGTACTTTTTATTCAGCTCAATTAGAGCCCCAACTGCCCGAGGATTACCAAGGCCTCGGCAGTTCCAACTTAATGTTTTCATGACGTCCGGCGGGCCTGAATTCCAAGGCCGGCCGATATCTCTTCCTGCTGACGAGGTGAGGAAATAGAAGAAGCTGACCCAGCAGAGATCAACTTGCTCTTTAAATTATCAGGACGTTGTCGTTTCTTTCCTTCCTCCATAGTAAAAGAAACCTCTTCTGAAGTAATACGTTGGGCTCTTTCCTGCTCCAGGCCCAAAGCCTCACTTGTAAGCCGGCCCATAGGTGAATCATGATCCATATCCACTTTGGTTGACGGTCCCCTATCAGCATCAGACTTCTTGTTATTTCCAAGATTTGCGGAATTCCCATTTAAATTCAAATTTTTGCTTCTATATCTGCCATATCCCTGGATCTTCGCCCCAAAATTTGGGGTTATGAGCTGTCCAGCCTCATTTCTCAGCCAAGAACTTGTCATGGTTCTGGCCCTACTACCAGTGACTCTAATGGACTCATCCCACTCTAAACCAATAGAATGTGAGTTATCATGGATTCTTAATTTGCAGAAGCTATCTATATGCCCTAATCTCCCACACATATAACAAAAAACAGTAAGTCTTTCATATTTAAAAAGAGCATAAACCTGAGACCCATCTTTAAAAACAAGCTTTTTCTTCCTTGCTAATGGCTGTCTGACATCAATCTCCACTCGAATCCTCATGAACTTCATTTCCCTCATAGCCACTTCACCTGCATCATACTCCATAAAACGCCCAATAAAATTGCCAAAATTTTTAGCCATAGCTTCAGACATACACCCAGATGGCAATCCGTGAACCTGTACCCAAAAAAGACTATGAAAAATGGGAACTTCTGTTGGATCTTCTCCTTGCTGTAATCTATGTGTAACTAGTAAATGATTATTGAAAGTCCATGGCCCTCCATCAATCACCCTTTGAATATCAATCTCATGAAAAAAACGGAAAAGAAAACGTTTAATTCCCTGTTCCCTAATGCAAACGCCCCCTAAAGGGGTCCATAGGTCAGCTAGAGTATTCCTCATAGGCTCAAACTTCACTACTGCAGAAGTTAAAAACTGCCCTACCAGACAATACTCATACTGCCAAGCGGTCCCAGTACTTTCATCCTCGAGATCCCACGCATCCTCCTCAGCTTCTGTTAGCGACAATGATGCTATATGTTCCTCTGGATCCATAGCATACTAAGAAAACACAATATACAAAAGACAAGAACCATAAGAACCAAAAGAGCCCAAAAAGAAAACGTGTCAAAGAGACAGACTTAGAGAGAAAACGTGCACTAGGCAGACCTACTTTGCTCTTATATTTGTTTCAATAAAATGTTCCAATTCAACGAATTTTGTTCTTAACAAAAACCTCATTTTATTTAAATATGGTCCCTAATATAACTAAATGCCTTTGAAAAACAAAAGAAAAACTATAACAATGATATAGTAATGGTTTACCACATAATTAATTGAGCATATAAGTCAAGATAAATGGACATTTAAACTAAAATTTCACATTTCCTATAAAAAAAGACTCACTTCTAACTTTATTTGATTAAGAAAATTTTTCACTTAATACAACTACAAATTTTTATATATTTTTCTATAATAACTTGTAATTTGATTAGTACAAAAAAGAAAAAAAAAAAGAAAAAAGAAAAATGAATGAAGTGTTAAGAATTGGATGGCTTGGTAAGTAGGTTAAATTCAAGAAGTATCCCAAGGGAGGGAAAAATATCATAAGGCAGAATAGACAATACATGCATAGTAATTTAATGGAAAAGGTTGGATGTTTTGTTGGTGGGAAGCCTTTTTTGGACAAAATCTCAATTATTTGGGATGTGATTAAGGTGTAATGCCTCACCCACTCGTCCCCGGCAAAATATCGTGTTAATGGCTCCTTTCCCTTTTAATGCTGAAAATGCCATATTTTTCAATCCATTATTAGGATGGTTTAAATTTTTTAGTATTAATTTTCATCATTCACAATATTTAAACTTGAAATTTTACTTAAAATAAATAAATATTCAGCTACTATGTTTAGATTATGAACCCTAAGAATCAAAATACGCACTTTTAACCCAAAAATCAAGTGAGTAGTGATATTTGAATTATGAACACTAAACGAATATTGAATTAATTCATATGTTCTATATTGTACTAATAAAATGGATAATATAAACTTGAAAGTTCTGAAAATAAACTAACTCGACAAATTTATTGCACATGTATGAATATAGTAATTCAAGAGACATTGTATCATACACTTTTTCGTCAGAATCATTGAATTGGGTTTTCTGAAAAGCATAATAAAGAATGAGGGATCTTTCTGGTAACCTTGGTAAATGTCTTAAATTGGATAAGTTTTCTAGATGTTTCTGGTCATTCTAACATCATTCTCTCCAACTCCAACAACCACCCACTATGGCCACTGCCTGAATTTTTTATTTATATTCATAAATAAATATCATGTATTATTCTTAGAAAATAACAATCAATATTTAAATTTCTAAACAATTAATTACGATTAATTTATTCAGAGTTTTTTTATTCAGTTAGACTAAAATGATAGGCTGCTTTCACAAATAGGCCTTCATTATGATTTATTGCCAAAAAGCAGCGAGATTAAAACTTGAAAATAGCAGCTCCACTTGATGGCTTTGAAGCAAAAACATATAGTCCAAGATCATTCTTGTTGATTATGCCCTTGTCAATCCTTGATTGGAAGAAATTTTCCTGATAAGACCAAAAAAAGAAAAAATAAATCAATATCTAGAGACAACTATCTCTTTTCTGTTCATATGCTATAAATAGCAATTACCTTCAAGTCGAGGATAAACTGTGGAACAATGGACTCTTTCACCAATGCTACTGCACAGCCACCCCATCCTGCACCTGTGAGCCTTGCACCTAAAGCACCATGTTCCCGGCAAATTTTTACAAGTTCTTCCAACTCCGAGCAGCTGTTATAGATAAGAAAGAGACATGAATACACAATCAGCATTTCTATAAGGGGTTCCCCGAGACACAATATAATATACCCTTTCAAATTTTGTACTCCAAGTGTACGGTAGTGTAGCTTAGTAGCTATTAATATAAGCAAGTTCAAATCTTTTATAGAATTATGATGGTAAGATTGAGCAAAGATGAACTTGTACCTGCACTCGTATAGAACGCTACAGCTGTAGTGGCTCTCGTTCATAAGGTCTCCCAACTTCTTTAACTTATCGTCGTCACTGCCAAACAATTCTTCATTTGATAATGCTAGCATTCTTAAATTTCAAAAGTTATTTATTGAAAATGCACAGGCATCCCCTGAAAGCAATATATCAGAGTCAGTGAGCGCACACCTCAGATTTGATGATACAGTGCCCTTGAAAGCATGTACTCGCTTAGCTTCAGAGTAAACATGGGCAGCCCTCTGGACCATGGTTCATAACAAATAGAAAAAATGAATGATGAATCAACATTATTATCTCTAAACAAAGAGCACAAATAATTGCTAATGAAGATTGTAATACAGAAAACATTAGTCATTAATAGAAGGAGTAAAAGAATTCTAATCTTTGTTCTTGAGTGGTTGGCTGCTTTTAGAACATCTATAGTACCTGATGTAACTTGAAGTGGTTGGCTGCTTTTAGAACATCAAGTGAACTTGGGGAATTGCTGAAAATTGATGTAAGGTTTTCCCCAGTGATGTGTTCAAAATCTTCAGCTGTATATGGCTCTTCTTTCAAATATTCCTACAAAATGACCCAAAATGTATTAGGTATGAACTGAGAAAGCATCAACAAAAATCATACAATGTTAACCAAGAGAGGAACATCATCATTACTTCACTAGTAGCAAAAGAGAATACCTTAACAGTAACAACAGGGTCAGAGGAACCACTGTTACTAGCAAATGATACACACAGTCCCTCAACATCTGAAAGAGTTTTCACATTGGATATGGCATCTTGTGGCTTCATCCCAAGTTTTATTCCAAGTACAATCTGAAGAGATGTCCAAAAGAGCAGCGTAAGTATGCAAACACCTCAAACACACACACACACACACACACATATATATATATATATATTTTGAAAAGGAGAAACTTTTTACTAAAGGAGAAATTGGAAAAGAAAACAATAACAAATTTCAAGACAAAATGAATATACACAGAAAAATAATGCTTACAGCAGCTAGTCGACATTCAACAACTCTATTATTGTAATTAATAGCAGCAGTGACTGCCTTTTGAGAGTCTGCCAAAGAATGTGCTATTATAAAAGTCCCACCATTGGGAAGTTTTACATCGGTGGCACGAATAGGGTTGAAATCAATGAGCTCAGCAAACCCCGTTTGAGCCATGACAGAGATTGCCTGCCAAGTAAAACAAATAAGTACATTCTAAAACTATAATATGAAACAAAATGTGGATGATACCGCAAGTTCATACAAGCATTCCAAACAACAGAATCATAGAACTACAAGCACACTGCAAAAACTAAGTTGAGCTGCTAACACAAGTACAGAATAGTTTTAGCAATAAAACAGCAAAAGAATAAATGCTTTACAGGAGATATATTGCTGCAGCATCAAAATATAAAAGCAGTCGCCAGATCAAAAATATAACCTGGTCCATTCCTCCAGATTGAGTTCCGATATGTCTTTCACATTCACATGTGAGTTGTGCAATTTCTTTCTGTTAAACAAGGAACAAGATTAGAACCACTCAAGACATAAGAAAGCAAAGGAATAGAAAGGAAAGAGAACTAAATAAACGGATATATGAATTAAAAAAACCCACAGGTTTTGAAAATTAATCACCATTTAGAGCACACATACATCACATAGATAATGCAATGTTGCATTCTTAGTTTGAAACCATGTCTACAAATTTTGCCATCAATTGGGCTCAACATACTAATAATCCTCTAAAAGACTATACTATTTGCTTTTGGGAAAAGATATCATGATGGAGTGAAATTGCATTAAAATTAATCTTGTTCTTTTCACCTGTCCACTCAAGTATGTCTTGCATAAACATATAATCATGGATTGACATAAACACTTGCCCAAGTTGAGTATATTAAGCATTTGTTTATGCATAAAAAGAACTAGAGGAATATACGAATAGCTTTTTCTATCAATATGGTTTTATGCTTAGTAGTCAATAATGCATACCACTCTGCATGTTACTGTGTTTTGCAGTGAGCAAAGGCATACCTTTGGGAAGTTCACATCGAAAGCTGCCATAATAGCAATTGTAGAAGAACATACAAATGCCGCAGAGCTTGACAGACCAGAACCTAGCGCAATTAAAACCAATTAGCCGTATGTAAGAAGTGAAACACTTCAAATTCCTAGTTTTGGTAAAAAATAATTTAACAGCTAGCTTACCTGTGGGGACAATTCCATCAACAAGAACATCAAGACCAACTGGTTCACCAACATCCAGTCCTTTTGATTTAGCATACTCATGATAACCTTTGTACCTGGAAAGTACAAAAGCTCAAAGTTACCAAACTTCAACATCAATAATCACACGATACAATATTAAGCAAAGATTTTGAATCTCACCCGCAAATGAAATAATGGCCCCATCTATGATTTTTCAAGTCAATTTCCTGAATTATCAAAATTAGGGCAATAGTTAAGAAAAATTAACCATGAGAATTACTTTTGTACAATCATAGTATTAAATACAAAAAGTATTGGCGATACCTGATTAGGATCAGCTGGATAAGTACAGAGAGTGTACTTGTCATCAACATTAGCAATTCGAAGGACCTTCTCCGCCTCTCCAGCGTCGTGTTTGCGAATTGCCACAATGGTGTCTTGCCGGATTGCCATGGGCAGCACCGAGTAACCTTCATAGTCAATGTGTTCTCCAATCAAATTCACTCTCCCTGCACCTCATACATAAAAAAAAAAAAAGTTAAACGCCAACAGAACCGCTAATCTGTTTCATAGCATCTCACACAAAAATTTAAAAACATAAAGAACTTATTTCCATTGCAATCAAAGAAAAGTAAAATGTTCTTCCTTCAATTTAAAATTGTCAACTGAATTTGAAGAGTTAAGAATTTCGTTTCTTTTAAGCTTCGCCGGTTTCTGAACAGCCAAAGAGATAAATTGAAAGAGGTGGGCGTCCAAAGAAGGCGATAACTGACCTGGAGATCGAGCAAAAACATGAGGTGGGTGTCCAAAGAATTCGAGAAACTTAGACTTCAGTCTATCGAATCTTAGCTGAGCTTCTTCAAGCTGAGAACCATCACCATAAACTGGCTCCAAAGATGAGAAAATTGGGATTGGAAGTTCCTCGTGTCTCGCCATTGCTAATCAATGATTATAGAAGAAACGGATACTCCACCGATCACAATAAATAACTAAAAAATAAAACAAACAGAAGCGAACAACAGAGAAGAAAAACAAAAAAGAAGCGATTAGGTGTAAATAAATGTGGCAAAATGGGCAGTTTTGGGTTGCATTATAAATGGATGGATCATAAATGCGTAGCTAATAAATGAGTATGGATTATAAATCGGTAAATACTTAAATGAGTGGGGTGAATTTCGATCCAACCATTTAACACATGTTTTTAACGAAAAATAATTGTCGAAAATCAAATAGGTCAGGTGATCCAAATGGAGGCATGAAGATAAACAAGTAAAGATAATTGAGCCATGTCTTGAAGTCAGTCGCATTAACTGTACCCAATGGACAATGAACGCTAATATTAATTATGTGTTTAAGACTCAGTGGACTCAACTTCGCGAAAGGAAGAGAGATTTGCACAAGGATTACCTAAAGCTACAAACAACAATTTTGTGGGTTCTAATTTTGCAATTACAGAGACTAGGATTGCATTGTCAATGATTAAATTGAGGTGAAATTTTCTCAAACAAAGTTAGCAACCAAATCAAGCACGAGATGTTTAACTGAAAACTAAAAGCATGTAAAAGAAAAAACAAAGATTCATAATCTCACTGTAAATCAACGGAGGAGAAAGAACTGAGAGACGGTGACCGGAGCTGAGAGACGCTGACCGGACCTGACAGATGATGGCAACTGGGTGGCGTTATAGGGTACTCAGACAAACAGAGAAGAAGAACCGTTGAGCTTTTATAATTTTTTAAACTTTTAGGATAATTGATAAGTTTAGAATTTTGATGGGAATTGGGAAGTGAAATCGAAAAGATAAAATCTTTTCGCAGTTTAGAGATATGGATAAATCATAAATCACTCTTTTTCCACTAATTTGGGAATTTTGATTGTAAATTATAGGGTTATGATGATTCAGAAATCTGAACGGCCTTCTTCTGCTATATATAGATTCTGTTATCATTTTACGTTATGGGATAAAAAACAGTAATTTTTTACGAAAGTTGGAGGATTTGATGATTTTAGATAAATATAAAATTTATTGAAAAGTTGAGAATTATTTGGCTCTCTCAATTTAATATTTTCATAAGCTTTGAAAGGCATCAAACGGACCATGACAGAATTGACACTTCTCACGAATTTGTTCAGATTCGATGACACCAACGTTGGTCCAACCCCACTATTCATCATCATACATTCATAATCTTACACATATAATAATTCATTCTTAAGGAGATCATTTTAACACTAAGAACTTAGCAATTTTTATATTTGATTCCTATTTTCTTATTCTGTCACTACACATGTTACTGATAAATTAGTCAATTTGATTGGTTATAATGTAAAGATGTTGTTTAAAAGAACAAATATTTTATTTTTTAGTTACCTCAAATATACAAATGAGAGTTCGGAGTTTGGCAAATGAAATTTTGGTAACTGTAGAGATGATCCAAAATTACCTTTGGATAAAAATTTATATCCATAATCCGAATCTAATTCTAAAAAGGAAAATCCTTATCCGGATAAGGGAGTAAATCCTAAAAATTACCATCCTAGTCTGACCCGGAAAGGAATTTTCTTTTGTTATTATTATTGGAAAGGTCACTTATACAGCGTATCCACAATTTTAATTAATTAATTCATCATATCAAAATAATAATATTTCTTTTTAAACCCTAAAATCAAAATAAAAATACTTAATTTTTACTGCTAAATGTAAATGAATATTTAATGGATTATTTACATCACATTTTGAAATACACATTTTTCACAATAAAAGAAATAAATCAAAGCCCAAAAGCTCTTCACCTTGAACTACTACGCCAAAAGTCATAGCATGCATATAGGCAGCTGACAAAAATCTACTGACTTCTCAACATTTAATTGTCTAATTTGCAACAATTAATAAGATATAATGGTGAATAATCACAAAGATCCAACTCAAAACACTTCGCACATTATAGAGCTAATGTTTGAATATTCACAAACATGTGCACAGCCTGTCAAAACTTCAAGTAATGCCATCTAATTTCTGACAGATTAGCTATTGATAGAGATTCGCTACCAAGGCAAAGGTACTATGTAAATGAGTAAATGACTTCAAGAAGCTTGTGCCCGCAAACCAATTGCATTAAAAGGAGAACCTAGCAACCTCTTCATCTTCATCCTCATCTATGACATCTTCTTCATCATCACTAAACCTCTCAAAATCATCATCTTCCTCTTCATCCTCTTCTTTATCCATCATATCATCTCTCTTGGCTTCTTTGTCCTTCAAACCAGTACTCAAGACCACAGTTTCACCCCTGGACTTCTCCATATCTTTCCTCAACTTCTCCATGTTTTCTCTCCGGCGTTCTTCCTCTAGACGTTGCTTCTCTGCCCGTCTCTTATCCAGGTCAGCCCTAAATTGTCAAGGTTCGCATGTTATGCAAGCTAAAGCAATAGTAAAACCAGAGTAGCTGCAAGATCAAGATTAGCATTTAACATTCGAGAATTACTTGTAGGTTTCCATGTATTCCTCAGCACTGGCCTCAACAGCCTTAAAGAAGGCATCCATTCCAGCTCCAGAAACAGCAGAGACACCAACAGATTTTAAATTTTTATAGAATTCATCGAGTGCTAGGGAAAGGCTCTGAGTTAAAGTGGCTGAGTATGAGTTATCTGAACTTACTGCTGCTTGGAAAGCCTCAAAATCTTCCATCCACTGAACAGATCACAGCTATTAGAACAAAATGCATTTCAACCAAAGGACACGAGGCAAAATCTAAAATCAGATATGCAAATGCAAGGGAAAAATCCATAAACAATGAAAAAATGTGAAGATATTACCAACAAACAAATTTCAGATCTTCAATCTAATTTAAAAGCAGCCTTCATACGCTAAGGATAGTGCAATTAAAGAGAAAAGAGATAAAGACGACACTTAAACAGTACCATGTACTTGAAAAAGATGATTAGAGGTAACAAAAATTTATAATACGTGCAAACACAGACATATATAAACATACCTATATGTATAAATATATAAATGTCATATATGTGCACAAGTATATGTGCATGTTTGTGGAGGAGAAGATGTTGAAAAGTTCAAAGTTAAAAGGTTGCACAAATAACTGTCAGACAGAGAATGTTTACCTCCAAAGCAAACTGGTGTTGAGCCACATCTGTCTTGTTAAATGCTAGCACAAGAGGTAATCGTGTCTTGTACAGTATGCTACAAGCATAAAGCATATTGCTCATGAAAGTAGTTGGACTAGAGGAACGAGGTGTATCAACTACATAAGCAATCACCGTTGGAAATGTGGAGGCAAAAGCTTCTGTAATGATCGCTCCAGAAGCAGACCAAGTGAATATCTCGATTTGACCAGGTGTATCCACAAGAACATAATCAAGCTGATCTGCTCTCCTCTCGATAACTTGAATAACCTGTCATTGGGAACTAGAAAACTAAGGATGCATTGCAACATATGCTACAAATATTGGAATTAGAATTTAAGAAAGGAAAATATAGCGCATATCTTGTCACAGTCCAGTGCCATCAGCCAAAAGTATCACCATAAGAAAGAAACAGGTTTCTCTAAGTGATGGTAATTAACTTATCATTAAACTACTTAACCCAACATTGCTACAAAACATATATCGAAAATTATTATAGTGGAAAGACAGTAATATAGATCTTGAAGGCGAAGACTTGTGTTTCAGTGATTTAAGAAAGGAATTCCAAAGCTAGGTTTCACCTCATCAAACTTTGTAGCGAACAAGTTTAAGGATGTCAGAATTCCACCATTGGGTCCAAGATTAAACTGTTTCATGACTTCCTTGTAACGAACAGTGTCCCGTATGTCAATGTTTGCACCAAATGGAAGAGTCATCACCGCAGGATCAAGATTGAGTACATAACCACGGACATTTGTTGCTTGAGTGTGCCAAACCAACCTGTGCAGGAAAGTTGTTTTTCCACTACCTGCAGAAATGAAAGTGATGATCTTCATGTCAATAATACACTTCATTCTCCAATTTAAATAAAACTCAGAGCAAGCAGCAGAAAATATTCAAACTCAGAGGACAACAACACAGTTTCAGGAGATGTAAAGACACAAGAAAGTAACAGCAAATTTTAAATCAACTCTACCTGCCATCCCGACAACAATAATGATGACTGGTTTTCTTTTGAAGTTTGTCGAGGAAATCCCAGACTGTCCAGATGTTGATTGTTCAATATTGAGTTTCTCCATTGATTCAGAAAGCTCCTCTTTCTCTTTAACATTCTCCTTAATATCAAGATCGAAAGATAAGAAATCAATAGTTGAAGCTGCTCAACAAACAAAATCTAGATCACTCATAGAATGTACAGAATGACAATGGCAAAACAATTTTTCAATTCTCAGCACACCTTAGAATCCAACTGCATCGATGAACCTTCATCAGCAGATTTAATGTTCAATTTGTCCAAACCAGAATCAATATCCATTATCAGCAGTCACAAAGTCAACTATCAAGTATCAACAAACAGAAGCCTACGCCTCCAGAAACTGAAAGCCACTGTAATTACAATCTGAGAAGGAACAAACAAAATAAGTGTTCTGTCTAATGATCTATAAAACAACTGATGCAAACAAGCAATAGAAATAGATGCACAAGGTTAGCCCAAAGAAATAAATGCAACATAATGGCCATGCACTGCCTCCAAATTATAGTTCCTCAGCGATGAAGCTAAATGTTACAATCAATTAAAAAGATACACAAGCCAATAGAAGGTTTTTACTCAGATTTCCTTGTTTTTCTTTTCAGGAATTCTTTCTAAAATTCCAGCACACACATGTATGACACTCGGCCAGAAACAAGCTCAAAATAACATTGCTTAAACTTTCACATATTCTCTTTGCATATGTTAAATTTTGTTATTTACAGCCTCGAACCTAGGCTATATTCCCTCAATTTCAATTCATCCAAGTACCAAAACAATGCATTGTTATAGAACAAAATGCAACAGCAAGAAGAATGTTAGTACCCAGAAACTGCAAAGATAAGCTTGAGCACAACTAAGCTTGTCGAAACCAAAAAGTAACCAAGCACTTGAACAACACGTAGCTATTATTGAACAAGTAATCAATTTTTGTATTATATCCATTAGATATGCAGATAGCGCCCTTTTATATTACTCGCCTTATAATAGTCAGTCCGTTGAGTTGCAATCGGGCATTTACAATCCTAAAACTCTCAACCCAGAAGCAGCAGAAGAATACGCTAACAAGTTATTGGAACCATGTCCTCCATCAACGAACAAAACCCATAGATTAGGCAATTAGTATAAACTTTATACAGTTATAACTCAATCAGTAATTTACTGACCAAGCAGATAAGAACAGAAATCGCAAGACAAGAGCAAACAACTGAACAAGTATAGCCCCATCTGAAAACAAAGTAGTACCGGTAATAGGTGCGTCGGCGGGAGAAAAGAGTACAGAGCGGCCGGCTGTGAGAGTTGCAGTTGACAAAGCGAAGGTGGGTCGTGGTTAGGGCAGAACAGAAAGTGGTGGGACTGAACGAATGTACCCTCACAGCTTATATATACGAACCACATTTGAAAAGAATCGCTTGCTAATTTATGTTTGATCAAGCTACTATATTTTTATTTTGCAATATTAAACTATTTAATTTTTATATTTTTACATATTAAATTTTTAATTTATATTAATAGATACATTTTATTTCACAGGTCTTTATTATTTGCATTTTAATTTTAATTTAATTTTTTAATTGATTTGAAATTGGGATACTAATAAAGAGGATGCTACTTATAATTTACAAAATATTCGATAGCACATTAAATTAAGTTTCAAATGAACATATTAAAAGCATATCAAATAAAATGCACAGTTTAATTTTATATTTTTAGTCTATTGAAAATTTAATATATAAAAAATAAAAATTCAAAAATTTAATATTGCAAAATACAAATATAATAACTTAGCAGCAAGAACTTAAAAAAATTCAAGAATTTAGTAATACAATTAAAAAAAGAAAAGTGAAAGATTACCTGCATTATTTAAAAAAAAATAAAGATGTTTTGTGTCCAAGCCCAATTCAAAGCCCAAGCCTGGCTACTAACTAGTGACAAATTGGACAGATTTGAATTAGATCAATGAACCCAAAAGTACAAATCATAAATGATTAGGAGAATTGGATCAATCCCATGGCTAAAGATTTTGTTCTGATTTTGAAAATTGAGTATTTTTTTTTTGTGATCTTAAACTCTTACTCAGCTGCAATAATAATAAATATCTGATAAAAATATTACAAGAATACGCAAATTGATCGGGTGAAAGTCTAAACAGAGCGAAATATAGATCGACCCATTTGATCAACTTTTAACAAAAAATAATTTTCGATATAATAACGGAGTATTAAAATGGCTACTAAAAAATAGCTCAAATGAAAGTCCAAATGGACCGAGATATAAGTCGATTCATTTGATCCATTTTTATCAAAAAATAATTCCCAATATAATAACGGAAAGCTAAAATAACAATTTCAAAAATTTTAGCTCAAATGGAGATCTAAACGGACGGAAATGTAGATAAATCCATTTTTAACAAAAAAATAATTTCAGATATAAAAAATAGCCCATATAAAACAAATAAGCAATTATTACATACATATGAAACACGCTTGGATTGGAAACCAACTAAAAAGGGTAAACTTTTCCTTGTACAAGATAAGAAACAACATAAGAAAATAGATATGTATAAAATTACAATATAAAATAACTACATAACTGGAACACATCAAATACATAGCTCCAGAAAGCAACATACATAAAAAGCTAAACAAATATAAATTTCACAAAAATGTTTAAATAATCAATGCTTTCCACCATAAAATTATTAGACAAGAAGACATTAACAGTATTTGGAAAAAACTTTACCGCAAAGCAAAATAACAAAGGGGTAAAATGTGATGATATTAGCATATAAATTATAATGATATAGTGAAAAGAGCTGATACAAATTATATACACTTTCAACTCTAAGCTGATTAATTTGGACTAATCCTATCGTTAAATGTTAAGAAATGAAACAATGAGAATCCTGAGCAGATTCATGTTTAGACCACTATAATTCATATAATTCATATAACCCAGTCCAAGCAAGTGAACAGGCAGAGTAAGATGACAAGCAACACATTTATTCTCGACACTGAGCGCAGATTCAAAAAACCATGTTTCATAGCACAAGCAAAGTCTATGCAAAAGAATTTCAAGAAGGGATGAAAAAAAAACTAACATAAACTTTACTTCTCATTAGTAACAAAGACACACAACATTAAACACAATAAATGTGTCTCAAATTATTACACAAAAAAATAAAATTCTGTGGAAATAAGCAATTTTTCTGTTTTTTCAATTAAAAAAAAGCTTAAAAATGTCTAAAACAAAGTTCTGCAAATCATAAAATTAAAATAAAAATTACAAATGCCAGAAAAGAAAGTATTATTAAAATCCAATTAAGATGAGAAGAATCCCATCCAGTAGCAGGGTGCATTCTTTACATATTCACACCTGTTACTGATTCTATCATGATAAAATTTCTGCTCTCACAAGCAAATATAGGCTGCAGTACACAGAGAATGAGACCAGTAAATTTTAATACAGAACCCTTTTTATTGATGATACTAAACTCTCAATATCAATAAATCCAACTTAAGAAATGAATAATTAAGTTCTATGTGAATCTTTAAGCTCCTATAAGGCAACAATAAGCTTAAACTACATCTGACAAAGATTATTCTTTAGATAACAAAGTGATCATTGACATGCAAACCAGAACCGTATGTGGCTACAAGATTAAATAGAATTAAACTCTGTATTAATAAAATACATCTGTATCAATAAAATTCAGCTCTTGATTAAGAGAAGCATAAAATGTGGTGAATAAAGAGAGAGTTAATTTGGTGGTTACCTTCACTTTAATATCTAATAAGGATCCGTAATAAGGATCAGCATCATGTTCAAAGCAAAGCCCAAATAGAAACTTTCAAAATGAAAAACTAATAATAGAGCATCTACCTTTAACCATTTTCCTTTTACAACTCAGCTTTAATTCCCATATATGATGAAAATAAAATAAATACAGGCAGGAATGGCAGATTTGTCTTCCACATCAAGGACACTTCCAGAACATATAAGAGTATAGAATTCCAGAAAAATATTAACAACTTCAGTAAAAATCTCCAATTTAAATGATCTTCAAGCATATATGGGAAGGAAAGAAACAGAATTTCATTGAAACAAATTGCTGTAAAATTAATGGATCTAACACAAAACACAAAAAATTCTAACCAATTAAATATAAACGCTTTAATTCCCTTAAAAAATAAATAAAATGGCAACTCATAACCCAACTCATGGATTTTCTTCCTTTCTTTTGTATACACCTTCTCTGTTATCCTTGGCATTAAGACAAAAGTGTTTTGACAGATTCCAATCTAACAAAATATTTGTAGCCAGAATAACAACTGCAATAGGAGAGAAGGAAGTGTCATGCCACATACTAAACCATTATTACATTTCAAAATGGCCTAACAAATAGCAATAGCAAAACAACAATCCTCCGTAGATAAGTTTTAAGCAACAAACAAGAACTAAGAAATCATATTTGAAGAAAAGACATTGAAAAACCCCAGTCGAGACTTGGACCACACTTCCTTAACCACCAAACATTGAACAGGAATATGGAAAATGGATTCAACAGCAATACCACACAAAGGACATGATGGAATCACAACTACACCTTTAAAAATCAACAAAGTACGCACAACAAGATAAGAATAAAGTACACACCAGAAAAATTCTTCAATTTTGCAATTTTTTCCATAACTAAGAAGGTAGCACAGACACGTGATCCTAAGGGACCTCATGAATGTGCCCATAAACACTCTTTACAGAATAATCACCATTCCTTTATGAGGTCCATTGCCATACATACATCTTCACAACATTGAATGCTAAGAGAAACGCTGAAAATAAGCTCTCTATCCTTGGCATTAAGACAAAAGTGTTTGACAGATTCAGCATACATTATCTGTCTGATTCGGACTAAATTGATACCTAACCAACAACGGAAAACGTTAAAATATTTTTGAAAATTAATCTGGAAAATGAATGAGCCAATTGCAGTCTGGGCCGGGAATAAGCTGGATTGCTCCCTCTTATCTATATCTCTAGTCTATGTGTACAATACAGAATCGAACTCTTTTAACCATACCAAACCCACATACCAGACACTTACTAAATTTACGAAAACATAGCAACAGAAACTCTAATAAAAGAAAGAGTAGCAGAAGGTAAAGAAATTAGAAGAAAGTTGAAAAAAAAAGCTTAGAATCTTACAGGATAACAGGACTGGCAGCTTGTTGGCGACAGAGGCTTGAACGGCGGTCAGCCAAGGAAAACTAACGAGCTGGAGGCCGGAGACAAGTGGACGGTGGAGAGGGTGGAAAGGGAAAGAGCGGGAGGACTGGATGGAGAGAGAGAGGGGAGTGATCACGGGGCAGGGGGCAGGGAATGGCTCCCCACCCACTGCCCTGCCCAGGGCGGGGGAAAGGAATGCCCCCCGTCCCCAATGGAAAATTACCCAACCCCGACGGGGATCCCCAACCCGAATCTTTTAAAAGGACAGCCATGAAAAATCTTTTAGTTTATTTTAATATTTATAAAGATGATTATTGTAGTGAAAATAAAGAAAAGCTCCTTAATAGGAAAAAGATCATAGAAACAATATATGATGCATACTTAGTGAACCAAATACAACACGGCAGCTATAATAACCAAAAGATCTAGAAATACTATATTTTCTGACTACTAGAAATTCATGTAAAATACAGTTAAGTAATTGGGACCTGCCACTAAAATTATCAACCTAAAAAGCTGCTAAATAAGGCAATAATATAGTAAAAGGTAAAATCTACTCACCAAAATCATCCAGTTAAGCCTAGTTTGCCACAATGACCCTTGTTCTCTTACCATTGCCACTATGCTTAGGTTCAATGTAATTATTCTTTTCATAACTTAAACAGCACAATATGACTAGCAGAAAGATAAGGTCTCTGAAAGATCTAAAATCCATGGTTGCTAAATTCAAAAAAATCACATTTCATTTATGTTAATTCAAAACACTTCACATGTGTAGCTCAAAATTTTTTTTCATTTGGTTTAAATCTCAGATTCCAGGCCTTTGAAGCTGAAACAATTCCTCATTGGGAAACAAAAATTAAAAGGCTTTGCTAGTGCAGGATTTAACTTGGATCAGACAATGAAAGATCATTAACATGTAATATGAAGCACGACCCTAAATAGATAAATATGATTACAACATCCTTAATTTCACAACTTAAATTATCAAATATATACACATGTTCATGAGTTTATATGTGTACATCTGAAAGACATATATAAAACGTAAACATGGGCATGTATGAACATACTTTCAAATGCTTCACAAGCAACAGTGATATTCTGACGATAACATAAATATCTGATCAATTCCCATGGCGATGATACTACAATACATACAACCAATGCAAGGGCAGAGAAAGATGCATAAGATTATCATCACCAGATTCACCACCAACATTAAACCATTTATTACCAAAATGGGTAATTGCAAGAAACACTAACCTAATTGAATCGCAGTGACTGTGGCGACAGCGTCGAGGCAGCGGCGAGTGAGAGTGAGAGTGGGTGACGGACGGCGGCAATTGGCGGTGGAGCGGCGAGTCAAAGTGAAAGTTAATGAGAGAGAGAGGAGCTGCAATTTGTTCACTTTTCGTGGGTTTAGGTTAGGGCAGGAAAGGGGGAAATGGAATAAATTTAATATATATATATATAAAATGCTAATTTTTTTCGGGTTGGGGATCCCCGCGGGACGGAGATCCCGTTTCCCGTCTCCACCCCAAATTTTAGGATGAGAATTTATTTTTTCTTCACTCCCGTCTCTGTAAAAGAAAAATTTGAGAATTTTTCGTTCCGTTGGGGTCAGGGCTCTACCGGAGACGGGAAATTTCCTCCGTATGATCATCCCTAGATTCAAAAAAACAGAAATGAGAAATTTTTGGTAAATTCCTAAGGTCCGTTGGGCATTGGGGGCAGACCCAAACGGATCAAATTTTTGGTAAATTGATTTTGGACAAGTTTAATAAGTAGAGTTTTAATTTGCTTGAGTTTATATCAATATTTTTTTGAGCAGATTGAACGGAATTTTTGAATTTTAGCCGATTAAAATATTTTGCATTAATTGAGGGTTCAACACAGGTACAATGGCAAGAAGAGGTTGTTGCACCTGACAAGGATGGCCAATCCCGTGAAGTGAAATTTGTTCCCCAGTCCTTAAGAAAATTTGGGGGGATTGGGAAACATTCAAAGGTTCCAATAGGCTAAAATGCTGAGAGACGTAAGGATAAGTAGCAGAAAAATGCGCATTAGTATCGGCCAAATAGGAGATCCAGGGCCATTGAGAGTCTAGAAAAAAGATCAATGGATAGTCTTTATCAGCACGAGCATTCCACGCTCATTACACCAAATTGATAACAGTTCGACTTTTTTAAATAATTCAATTATTTAGAATTTTCTAACTACATGCGATAAAAAAAACACTTAACGGAGCTTGGTAGGAAATTTTTCAAATGCCAAGTCAGCATCTATATAAAAAATGATTGTAAAGAGAATGAAAAATCAATCTTCCTTTTACATTTTCCCCTGACAACTTATAATTTACTTAAAAATATTAATTTAAACTAATTTGGCATGTTATTTTCAACGGCGTTCCCCCTTGTAGCAGTTCTTGGCTAACTTCTTTTATTGTCAGCTTGCCCCATTTCGTGCAAAATAATGTTAATTTTTTTATTATCTTTTTTCGATATTTTTAGACCAATAATTAAATGATCAATAGAAATTTTATAATATTGAAATATAACTGTATGGCAGATAAAAATTCTACTAAAGAAAAAATATATTACAGTAATTACATGGAAAATTTGACAATAAATTAAAAAAGTTGCGCTAATTTAGAATATAAATGAGATTTCGGGCAAAATGACTATTATAAAAAGAAAAAGACAAATTAATTTTTTATATAAAAATACATATACATGTTTTTGTATTTGTGCCCCCTAATATAATTTTCTAATTTTACCCCCAAACAGCTGCATTAATTATGTAATGCATATACTTCTTGATCAATTAATTACGTAACCGCCTTTTAATTTGAACAAATTGAGCTCTATGAAAGAACAAAATAGTAGCTTGGTTATCATTTTTTACTGTAATAATTTTTATATAAATACTAAAAAAATTACAAATTTAATGTTATGAAAGTAAAATTTAATTCACGTATAAAATAATAATTTTCTCGTAATGAAAAAATTAAGAGTAATCATTGAAAGAAAATTTTGAGATATGATTTAGTGCATGTACGCATTTGAACCGTATAATTGTCTAAACGCACGTAATTCAATGATTTAAATAAATAAATTCATTTAAAAAATTTGCTTAATGATTTTTTTTTTCTTCAAAGCAAGGAATGCAATTGATCAACCAGCCTCATCATCTATCATTCTCCATTAAAATTAAGCACTCCAATGTCATGGATTTACCTTAAGTAACTGACTTTGTTGCCATTTACAAAAGAGATTCAGGATTCAAAATATTTGCCACCAAAAGGTCAAGGGCGGGCAATTGTTGTCATTTCAGCCTGACCAAATTGCGATTCCTAGGCTCATTTTCTTGTCAAGGAAGGAAAGCCACAAAACGGGGTCGTCTTACATTGTTCATCTTCTTCTTTACCTGGCAGTTACCAAAACCCTCCATTCCCTCCAAGAACGAAAGCTTCCGCCATGAACGAGCAGTTCATAACCATTGAACCTCATGAAGATCCAGACCCACGCAACAAGCGAACCTTCACAGTCTACTTCTTCACTTCTGCCATTTACACTATACTCACATACTCTCAAGCCATTATCAGTGACTGGATCACCAGAGCTCTCCGTTCACGCCACTACCGCCGCCATAAGCTTGTGGTTGGCCTCGGTGTGCAGTGGCCCCCTGCATTTTCCCGCTCAGTGCCATCAGCCGCCACTCTCCAGCTCTGCATTGGCAGTAGATGCCTAATAATCCAACTCCTCTATGCCGACTCTGTTCCTCAAATTCTTCGTGATTTTCTCAATAACCCCAACATTACCTTTGTTGGAGTTTGGAACAGTAATGATGTGGCCATGCTTTCAAGTTCTCGCCATGGGTTGTCTATCTCTAGGCTTGTTGATCTTAGATATGTTGCAGCGGAGCAGCGGGGACTGAGTACAAGGCAGTCATTGCAGAGTTTAGCAAGTATAATCTTAGAAACCCATGACGTGAACAAGGCAGCGTGGATTGGTAAGAGTAATTGGGACGCTTTCTGGCTCACAAATCATCAGATTCAATATGCTTGCGTTGATGCGGGCATAAGCTTTTTGTTGGGGAAGGAGTTGGAAGCTTGGAATTGGGGTTAATTGCTTCTGGTAATCTACATTTTTTTGTTGTACATTCAGGATTTACCATATGATGATAGCATTTTTTTCTTTGTTTGGGTGGTTGATATAAAGATTTAGTTAGATCGATTACATTTTTTTTACATACCAGCAATTTATATTGTGAGTAAAAAGGATATGTCATGAATTTCACTCTGAACCGATTTTGCAATTTGTTATGTTACCGCTAAATTTTTGTTCCTTATGCTCTATTTCTGTTATTGCTTCGCTTGTTATTATAATTTCTTTCTAATATTCCATTGTATTCTGATTGTGCTCTTGTTAGCTACAATTTTGTTTGATTGCTATATTTTATCTGTTGGCTCTGAGGCGATCATGTCTCCATAGATACTCATTTTTAGGTATGCAAGAGTATAAGACTTGTTAATACTTACCAGCCAATCATTTTAATTTTTTGAGTTGATGTTTACATCTTATATGCAACAATTTCAAAGACAAGTTAGTGTGAAGAGTGAGTTGGATGATTGAGGAAGGGAGATCATCGATATACATCCGGTTGCATTTGCCTTTCTATAGTTACTATTCCTTTCAGTTCAAGGTAGCAATGCTGTAAAAATGCCTCTCAATGATATTAATGGTTGAATTGATGATTGCTTTTGCTTTTTTTTTTTGCCCAACTAAGCTTGCATTGTAAAAGCGCATTATCTTTCATCCTTAATTTAATTTTGTTTAGAGTTGTACAATCTCACTCACTATGCATTCAATTGTGACTAGATTGTAACTCATTATAATAGCCATGAATGTAAGATGAAGAAGGTGTTCTAGAATTTGATCACTCATCAACGTCAGTTTCGTTGGCGCTCGGGTTTTCTGATGTTGCTTAGTCTGGAGGTTGTTTGTATTTGGTCCTCCCTTTCTTGGCGTCTTAGGCTAGGACATAATTTGATAATAGAATTGTACTATCCAGCTGAGAATCTGAATACTGCTGTAGAAATGCTAAAAATAACACCATAAAAAAATATCATGATTTTCCCCCTCTAAACGTGTTGTATAGTATATATTTGCTTTGAAGCTTGGAATACTCTGTGTTCTTAATTTGAGGAGAAGTATGATATGATGTTGAAGGGTAACTTAGCAGTTACTGGACTGTAAATGAAAATTGACAAGACCATTGACGGTTTCATTTCCCAGTACGTAGTAAGTCCATCATCAAGAGAGATGAATTAGCACCTTTTGGATTTCTCATCTGGATCTGGCACAATTTACTTTCATTTCATATATAAAAGACTTCGGCTTCTGTTTGTTTCTTTGATATACACTGATCTATATTATTAATTGCTCGAGACATATGAGCGCTAACATTCAGTTGAAGTGGGCAATAGCTGCAGGCCTCCTTGGCCAGTTTGGGTAGCAATTAGTTTGTTGTTATTTCAACTTGTATATATATATATTATAGATGCTTCATTGTTAGGCGTGCAAGAGGACACAACTTCTTATAATCCTTGACAATATCTGTCACAGTTCTCTTTAATTTCAGTTTTTTACATATTATTCAGTACAGTTCCAAAGCAAAGTTATGTGAAGAGGGAGTTGGATTATTGAAATGCATTGTCTTCATTGCATAGATTGTTAACAATAAATGAATTCTTGGCTCCTTTATTTGATTTTCAATCTCATTCTGCTACTATATTTGCATTATAACTTACAATAGCCTTCAACCTAGGATGAAGATGGTATTTCAGATTTTGATCACTCATCAAACGTTATTCTATTTTGTGCTCAGATTTTCTAATACAAATATAAGCAAGTGGAGGAAAGGTATTTGTTAACGTTCCTTTGAGCAAAAATTACTGAGATTTACTTTTGATTTTCTTCATCATTGCTCCCAAAAAACCAACATTTATGAAGGCATGCATATGCATATAATTCATTATTAGTTTTCAAATTTATATAAGATTCATGCCTTTATTTGTGTTTTTTTGGCTGCAACTACAGTTTGCAGTTGGATTTTACATAAGAGAAGTTAAAAGTGCACGAAACAGCATGCAATTTGTTTTTTTTTTTGTTTGAATTTCACCATATATAATTTGGCTATTATTGTAACCCTATATTTCTCTTCGTCCTCTTAAATGAGCAACAACATTTGATTTTCTTTTTTTAAAATAAAACTTTCGTTAAAAACTTAAATTATTAAGCAAAACATCGATAAGAAACGGAAATGGACAATTCCATTATCTCCGAACAGATCTAAAATTGACTGTTTTAGCGAACGCATGGGAGTCATATTCGCTGAATGGCTAACAAAAGCAATAGAACATTTGATTTATTTCTAAAACAGAAAACTTATATTTGCTTGCCTCCTTTTATTTCAGCTGTTCCCATTTTCCCTCTGTTTGGAAAAAGTCCTTAAATTATCTAATTTGTTGCTCTAAAAAAAGATAAACCTATAAAAGAAAAAAAAATTAACATCTGACACGCATAATCACCGATAAGGAAATTGAGCAGAGTGCGATTACTTGGTGCAGGGCGATGGCTGTCATTTCATTTCAGTCTGAACGAATTGAGATTCCCTAGGCTCAATTACTTGTCAAGAAAGGAAAGCCATTAAACGTTGTCGTTTTTTTTGCCATTTGTCACTGCTCCACCATTGCTGTTTCTTTATGTATATGGCAGTTACTAAACCCAGCTTTCACCCAAAGCCCCTATTTCCTCTAAACGAAGAAGCAATCGCCATGGACGATGAACCCATCACCATCGAATCTAATCAAGATCCAGACCCACGCATCAAGAAGACTTTTACTCTCTACTTCTACTCTTCTCTCGTTCACACTACCGTCACTTCCTCTCCTTCCGTTATCAGTAACTGGATCTACGGAGCTTTTCGTTCACCCTACTACCACCGGAACAAACTCGTGGTGGGACTCGGCGTGCAATGGCGCCCTTGGTCCTCCAACGATTTACCGTCACCAGCAGCCACTCTCCAGCTTTGTATTGGCAGTCGATGCCTAATCATTCAACTTTGCCATGCCGAGTATGTTCCTCTCGTCCTTCGCCGTTTCCTGAATGATACTGACGTTACCTTCGTTGGAGTTTGGAATGGCAATGATCGGGCCATGCTTTCGAGGTCTCACCTTGGATTGAATGTTGAGAGGCTGATTGATCTCCGACTTGTTGCTGCTGAGAGCAGAGGATTGAGTAACAGGTTGTCAATGGAGAGTCTAGCAAGTATACTCTTGGGAGCTGATGATGTCGAGAAGGATGAGTGGATTGGTAGGAGTGATTGGGATGATTATTCGCTTTCAGATGAGCAGGTTCAATATGCTTGTGTTGATGCATACGTAAGCTTTTTGTTGGGGAAGGAGTTGGAAGCCTGGAATTGGTATTAGGGCTCTTAAAATCTGACTTTTGTGTTAGATTGTGCAGGATTACTGTATGATATCGACTGATCTTTTTGTTTGGGTTGATGATTAGGGATTTCATTAGACCTAATTACACTTCTACATATTAATTAGCAAGTGTTAGGTTCTACTAAGTAAAATGGTATATGATGATAACTCTTTCAATCCATTTTGTAAGTTTTTGGTTACTGTGTCTAGGATTTGTGTCATCCTGTTGAATATTGTTCTCTTAGTGATGCTACAGTATGGGAGAAAAAAATGATCTTTTATTAGTTTTTCTTAATTAGTGCCTGGCTTGTTATTGCAATTTCTTTTCTATTCCAGTATATGTTCTAAGTATACTCTATTTCTTAAGTTTGAATTTGATTGCTATATATATCTCCTATGTTTCATTCTGAAGTTCTGATGTCCCCGTAGCTGCTTCATTATGTAACCAATATGAATGAACTATTTTCTTGAACTTTTGAGTTGCTATTTAGCATCTTTATGCAACAATTTCAAAGAAAAGTTATGTTAAGAGTGAGCTGGATGATTGAAGGAATTATTCAGAACATTATTATGCATCCAAGTTACACGTGCCTCTCTATCTAATGTTGCCAATTTGGAAATTATAATAAAAGGTTGACTTGTTGATTACTTATTTTAATTGTTGTTCAACTCAGCTTGCATTGCTAAATTGCATTGACACATTGTCTTCATGGTTTTGATTTTCTACTCACTCCTTAATTAAATTGGTTTCTCTTGTCTCATTGTGCTAGTATATTTGCATGCAATTGCAAGTATGTTATAATTAAATTGGTTTCTCTTTTCTCATTGTGCTAGTATATTTGCATGCAATTGCAATTATGTTATAATTATTAATAGCCTTAAACCTAAGATTAAGAGGGTTTTCCAGATTTTGAAAACTCATCAAACATCGTACTATTTTGTACTCGGGCTTTCTGAAGCATTGGTTGGTCTTTTAGTTTTTGATCCTACAAATTACAAATTCTTCCTTTCTGAGCAGCTTAGCTTAGGAACTTTTTACTTTGAAAATAGACACTTAGTAATATCATCTGGCTGAGAATATGAACAGCTCTATAGATTTGCCGTCTGTTTTATAAGCTTGCTGTGTAGCTCATAGCATGTATTTGCTTGGAAGCTTGGATTGCTATATTTTCTTAAGTTGATGTGATGTTGCAGAGAAATGGAGTAGGTTACTGGACTGTTAGTGAAAATTGAAAAGATTATTGAAATTGAAGGTTTCATTTTCCCCTTTGGTCCACCTTCAAGTGTGATGAATTTGCAGTTCTTTTTATATGTGTTGCTTAATTTACTTTCATCATACAAAATATCTGGATAGAAATGGCATTAGATTCCGCATTATTTTTTGACCTGTTGTGAGTTTATATATTGTTAGTTGCTTGTGCAATTGCATGAGGCAATATACAAGCAGTAACATGCAGCTAATTGGGGAAATAAGCCAAAGGGCTCCTTGTTTATTAGATTAACACCTTTTGTAGTAAATAAGTTTTATATGCCTCCTAGTTCTTTATTCTTTTGGCAATGGTAATGCATAGTAGTTAGCAGAGGCTTCTCAGCCATAGGACTGCTCAAGACCACTGTGAAAATGATCACTCTCCCCAAGTCTTTAGAGTAAGGATGAGTAGCTTTTGGTCATCTTACCTTATAAAGGCATATATATATATGTGTGTGTATGATTAGTTTTCAAGTTTAAAGATATAAGATTAATACCTTGATATTAGGGTTAAAGAAGCCATGTGCACATGTGATTGTTTTCTTTATGCATGAACTATTAAATAACATGCAAAAATATTTCTGTGCACATATATTTGGAACCGGTGAAATTCCCAATGGAATTCCAAAAATAATAGCTTAATTCTTTCCGCAATGCCATGTTATTATTTGAGTCCTTGCAATAGAATTCTATGCTAATTTGGGTGACTAGCTTTTAAACTACGTAGAAAATCAATTGCCGATCAAAAGAGAGAATAATATGCTTGTGCCGACACCACTTATTAAGCCCATGCGTAGCTATTATCCACAAAGAGAAAATTAAATTCGTGAAATAGGTTTTTTTTTTTTTTTTGAATGTTTATTAGTGAAATAGGTTAGTAAGCTAAGTGTAGGTTTTAAACTTTTAACTGGCCTAATAAATATCCCAAAGTAAATTTAATAATTTATACATAAACTTTTTTTTTTTGACATTTAAAGTCATGAACTTTTGTTGGCTAATCAAGTTAATGTAGAACATTAAATTATAAAAATAAAATTTATTTTATTTTTATATACCATTTTATCACTAGTTCAATGATAAATAAAACTACAAATTACTTTCTTTAAAAAGAATACTATTAAATGAGGGTAAATTTCATCCTTTCATCCCTAAACTTTTACAACTTTTTACATTGAATTCTTGAACTAAAAAAAAGTTCTTTCACTCTTAATTTTGGATACATTAGGTCTCTAATTGACAACATAAATAGAAATAAAATACACGTGCAATTAAAATTGTGCGAGTGTGATTTAAATGTGGCCAAAATTAGAAGTAAAATAACTTAATGTATATTTTCTTTATTTTGAGGACTTAATAAACAAAAAAAAAAACAAAAGTAAAACTTCAGCAAGCACTGCAAGCTTATGATATGGATGATTTCATAGCTTTTTACAATTTTTTCATTATCTCCAAAATTGAAATGGGATCATAATTATATCAATTTTGTTTTTATATATACTATTGCTATTGCAAAAATTGTTCAATTAATCTATATATTTTACAGAAGACCACATCAAATGATTGTTTGTTATCGCTATTGCAATGTAATGGATCAAGTACTTTAAGATCAGTTAAAAAAAAAGTTTGATATTCCATCTGCAAATCAAGTAAATTTATGAGATATTGATTTTCTTCAATTAGTAACATTTGGAGGGTTAAAATCCAAAGTTTACATAGAAATCTTACAAACGATTATCATCATCAATCTCACAAAAAATGTTGCTGTTTCATCTTATGCATTACAAGTATGGCATTCTTTCTTCCCTTTTCCTCTATAAAAAAACACCTCCAACCTGAAACGACAAGACTTTTGCTATTTGTTTGGTTTAGTACGAGATGTCGTTTCTCCATTGTTGGATATATTGCAGATAATTTGGGCCTCTACTAAGCCCTCAAATAAAATTCTCTTTATTAGTTTTAGTTTCAACGTCGGATACAATCTTGAAGCAGCCCAATCAGTAAAATTAGCAGTCTAATACCCACCAATCCATCGGAGCATCAATTTTTTTTTTTTTTTCTCTAATTTACACAGTGCAGCTAATATCATACTTCCGATTCTTAGAACCGTCCCCGTTTTCCCTCTTTTTCCTTAGCAGAGCATAAATTCCCACACTTTACTCCATTTTTCTCTTCCAATTTCTGTGATAACTCCTCAAATTATAGAATTAGGGTTCTTTACTGTTCTTAAACCTTGTATGGATAGGCACCGGGGAGACCGCTACGGCGGTGGCGGTGGTGCTGGCAACAACACTATCAACAGCAGCTACAACCAAGACTCTTATCATAGCCGGAGACCCTCTCGATTCTCTGATGGTCCACCTCCTCGATTCTCTGATAGTCCTGTTAGCCGCTATTCCACCAACGGTACCAATACTGCTGGCAATTATGACCGTCGTAGCCCCAATAATTATCGTGGTGGTGGCGCTCATCGCCCTTTCGACAGCCCTCCGCGTCATCCTCCTCCTATTCCTGGTGGTGGAGGAGGAGGAGGAATGGGAGGATTTGGACCAATGGGAGGCGTTGTTACTGGTGGTCCTGGAGGATTTCGGCCAATGGGCGGCGGAGGTGGAAGTTTTGGGCCTAATTACCAAGCTCCTCCGCCGATACCACCTCCTCAGCCTCTTTCGGGTCAGAAACGAGGGTATCCATTCTCTGGCCGTGGAAGTTCTCCTGGTGAGCTTTACTTGATTGATGGATTGTGAAATTTCTGTTATGTGTTGCTTTGCTACTTTCTTCAATATCAATGCATTTAGATTTTTGGGTTCTCATAAAAGTACGTCCATTTGAGATTTTAATGAACTGGACTCGGTTACTGTTCATCACTGGCTATAAATTTTAGGGCCTCTGCCTTCCCTTTCCCATGAACTCAGGTTCATGAAGATGATGCTTGAGGTAGAATAAAATATAATCAAGAGTTGAGGTATTTGATTTGACAATCGAATGGAGAACTATGCAAAGTTGGGGGTTTAGATAAAAGTCATTGATTTTTAAATAAAAAATTTAGACATTCTCAGTGCACAGTGATTAGAACAACAACCAAGTTGAGATCTGACTGTCGATCTTGTAGTGACTATTAATGGGATCCATATCATTTCCCTTCCTTTATTTTGGATATTGCTGAGATTACAGAGCCTAAAACACTAACAAAATGGATGATCTGACTATCTAATTTGGACACACTAAGGTCACAGGGGTTGGAACACTGACGAAGTGGATGATTTGACTATCGATTTTGTCGTAATTGATCTGTGTCTACTTTTTATGATCTGACTATCAATGGGACGCATACATTCACATTCCGCTATTTGAATCCTTTTAGTTAAGCTCTAGTTCATCTTCATCTCTTTGATTTCTACCCTGTGGTTTCTTGCTTCTCTCTTCCGTTGCTTTCTATTACTTCTCATATCATTATTTCATCTTACGGTTCCAACTCGAGGATTCTCCCAGGTTGTTATCATATATATAGGCATCTTATGCTTCAATACTACCATTTTTCCCTTCTTATTCATCCACCTGGTTATGAGGTTTTGGGTTTTTCCACATGGTCTTAACTCTAGTAAATTGGGTTTTGGTTGGTGATAACATTGGGGATATTTGGGTGTTAAAGTTGGCCTCTACTAAGGGATTCCACCTATTCAAAGCATTTGATTTTTTTTCTATTTTGGAATGCTCATTATGTTTATTTCCAGGGAAAAAAAAACTGTGAAGATATTCATCTTGCATGTTTTCATCAATCCCAGTCTCGTTGCCTTTTCACCTTTATCTTCAAAGCCATTTTCTTTTTCCTTAAGCGTCTAATGGTCTTTGTTTAATTATTTTTTCAGATCATTTTGATGCTGGTGGTTTTGCCAAACTCTTTGTGGGATCTGTTCCAAGGACTGCTAGCGAAGATGATGTAAGTTAGATAATTTTCTGTTTGGTTCATCTGGAATAATGAAAGTCAGATAATTGATACCTGTACTTGCTGCTTCTAGAACTTTTTATTGAGCAATGGGAGCATATGAGGCTTGTAACTTGAAACGTATACAGACAAGTACAAAGATGCTTAAATTGAGTTATTTTTGATAACCTTCCTGACTGCTGGCTGGTTTTCCAGCCACTGGTAAAGCTTAAGTTGGCTCACATCTAGTTCATGACTGATTAAGATGTCTTCCCATTTCTTTTTTCCTTTACCATATGTGCAAGGAAGTTTTGGTGTTACATCATTGTCCGGCATTAGTCACTTTACTATAGAAGAACCTGGAATATTTTTGGCCAAGTCTTTGCTGTTCTGTATATCATATTTCTGCATTTCTTGAACTTTTATTTATTTTTTTGGCTGTTATCATTGTTCAAATTCCAGTGTTATGATAAGAATCGCTTCTTTGATGCCAGATTCGCCCCTTGTTTGAACGGCATGGAAATGTGATAGAGGTTGCATTGATCAAAGATAAGAGAACGGGGCAACAGCAAGGTATGTATACATGCTTTTTCCATTTGAATAATTGTGATTCATACCTATCTCATTTCAGGTCCTCTAAGAGGCTGATGGGAGCAAAGTATGCTCATCGTTCGTCTCAGTTTGTTTTTTGCAACAAGTTTCGGGCTTGTTGATTTTGGTTGCAATCCCTTTTTTTGTCCACTTCCTGTCAAAACAAGAAGGCAACACATGTAGACCTACTAAAAACCATTTTATGTATAGCATTTGTGGACTTCATCCTACTGTCATAGTGGCTGCAGCGGTGGGGACACTACCTAACAAGGCAATTGTGTTGGGAGTGTCTGTTGTCGTACTATAGTTTTTTTTAATGTCAGGATATTAAAATGAAAATTTTGTATATTGGTGAAATGGAAAGAAAAACTTAAATTTGTTGCCTTTTGGATGGGTGTTAAACAGGATATTATCTTACTTTTTTTATTATTTTCAAGGCAGTTAGATGAGTTAGTTCCACCGTGTGAATGAATAGCTTATTCTTGTTTGTAACTGTTGGCAGGATGCTTGTGATTTAGCTTTCATTGTTTGGATCATTTTCTCAAATATTCATGTAACAGTTGTTTGCTGCGTAATCATGGGTTGAGAAATTTGATCTAATTCTTCTTTTTTCCTTTTCATTGAAGTAGTCTGTTGCTCATGAGATGGATTTCTACTTCATTGGTCATTTGTCATTTTTAGAGAAGCTTGGATTTAGTTCGTTTGCTTGAATATAATTAGAGGATTTACCATTGTTGTTGCTATGTGATAGCAGGCTGATTGGATGTTTCCCTAGTTTAAATATGACTTTGATTGTTGTTTTGATTAAGATGAGATTGTGACCTATTTTTATTTTTATTGTGGCAGGCAATGAGTAGATGAATTTATATATTGTGTGATGGTATTGATTTAGATAGAAGTATGAGGATATTCTTATGTTAGTGTTATTCTGCTTGTGGGGTTGGCTGTTACAGTATAGTCCAAGCCATTTTCACGACTTTGGGCAAGCCTTCCAGCGTCAAAACTTATGAACTATTGTTCATTGTCATAGGTTATTAATGCTTTCTCCATGATTTGCTTGACAGATGATTTAGTATTTTAAATAGCTCACAACTTTCATTTTTCTTTTTGATTAGATTAGTCTCTTTCCTTGGATGCTTGTTATATGTTCCCAGCTCCTCTCAATGGCTTCGCTTTTCTGCAGAAGCCTATCCTATTATGTGAAAAATCTGGATGTTTCTTAGTTAAATTACTTCCATTATGCTTATTCTTTGACTGGAATTGTCAGTCAGGTTGTTCAGATCTATGTAATGCTAAAAGTAGAATTCCAGTGCAAGTCACATGGTATCTTTAGAGGCAAGTAAATTATAATTGTTTGTTACCAATTAGTAACCGAAAATAGATCAATGAGGTTCTTCTGCTGTCCTTGTGGATATGGACAGTATGATATTTCAGTCATTGTTTATGTGCTTGGGACATTGGCCTTGGGGGTAGTGAGAAGAAGGATAAGTATTATTGCTGCCATATGATTTTATTTTGTCAAGTGCAAGTTTATAAGCTCCTCCATGCTGCAGAGTTCATTAGCTGCCGTGATTATATAATTTTCATTAGTTCTTAGCTTGTAACTTGTTTATTTGTTATGAATGCTCTAATTGATTGTTTCAGCAGAAGATTTTGAGCATTTCTTTCTATGTGGAGATGACTCATTGCTGTTCCCACTTCTGTAGTTGTGTCCTGGACTCGTCCTTTATGCCGTTGTTGATTGGCTTATTAGTGAAAGGCCTGGGCATTTTTTTCTTTCCTTATTGAAGCCTTGGAGCAGTGGACGTTGAAAATGGATATTGTTGGCAAATTGCCATTTACACTAAATCTATGCTTTTGGGACTCAACATGAGCTAGAAACTGGGATTAGGCTAAGCAAATATGATAGTGGTTTAGTACTCTATCTCAACTTCAAACTTTGATGATTTAGTGAATATGGCTGTCTTTGCAAGGCGATCTCATTTTTGTTTGATGATGTCTGCAATCATAAAACTGTCAACAAGGCTGTAAAATTTGTGTTCTGCAAATTGTCTATTCATTGAAGCTCAAATGGAAATTTGAACATTTATGTGTGTCATTTAATAGCAAGTACTATTGACTAGAATCTTGGAAGAATATGTAAGATTAATCCCAATGGCCTCACTCCTATATAAGAGAAGTGAACTAAACGAAAAGCATGTGGTGATTTAAAAAAAAAGCCATGCTATACAATATACATGTTTGCTTTATATTGTTACAAGATCTGTTCCTACTTGCTTGATTGTGGACAGATATTTATAGTTTAATTCCAGAATGTATTTTTGCACTGGCACAGGGTATAGGGGAAGAGGGCATGCTTGGTTTGTTTGCTTTTTGTATAATAATATCAATTCTGATGTGTGTTTGATCATTCCATTCCTTACTGTTATGAGGGACTGGAAACTTTGAATTTCCTTTTTGGACTGTTTTTGATATTCATTTCGCCAATAAGGTCTTCATTAATTGATTGTTCTCTGGGATTTGCTAATCTTTAACCCAAGTGGTTGCTAGCATATGCAGCTCTTTTTTTTTTTTTCCTGGGTTATCTTGAGGCAACTTACTGTCTGACATTTTGAATGAATTATGATCTGTAATGCTTTTTCTTTGTACGGAGGGAATTTATCTATGGAATCTAGTTTTCTGTTTCTCTATGAATATCTCTATGTTGAATGTGCCATTAGGTCTTCATTTTTTTATAAAAATTGTATTTGTAAATATTAGAATGCTTCATGATGCAATCTACCCAAGTTCGGGCTTGTTGAGTGCACCTTCTCCTCTCTTTGGATTATTTTCCAATATGTTCGTTATATTCAATAACTGATGTTAATAGCAAATTCTCATTGCGTCTATAATTTTATTGATTCAGTCAAAGTTTTAATAAGGTACAAATTTCCGAAATAAAATCAGGTTAACAGCCATGTGCTTCTGTATAAAAGCTTACCATTTCTTGAATAGCCACATAGTAATTTAGTATATTTACATATAGCTACCATTGCTAGAAAGGTAAAAGTTACCTCACAAAATCAGGTTAAAAATATTTCACTTATGCAGGTTGTTGTTTTGTAAAATATGCAACCTCAGAAGAAGCTGATAGAGCTATCAGAGCTTTGCACAATCAACATACACTACCAGGAGTGAGTTTTTTCTTTGAGGTAGCTTTGGCTTAATTGTGTTAGTTTAGTAGTTTCATATCTTAATATTTTCTTTTTCAGGGTGTAGGTCCTATCCAGGTAAGGTATGCTGATGGGGAACGAGAACGTCTAGGTAACAATCCACGGCTTGTTAAATTCATTGATTTTTTTTTTAAATTGATCTTATCATTGTGATTGGAAAATTATTACCATATTCCAGGTTTTCCTAATTAATAGCCTTTTTACTTATCAAAATTGCATTATTACAATATGCCTGGGCCTGGTTGACAGTCAAAATTTTCATTACATGGAGTGTTTATGTGTCCCTTTTTCTAGTTGATGATATCCATAAACAACTAATATCCATTAGTGATGTTTTGTTGAGTGAATTTTTTTCTCCTGAAACTTCAGAGTTTCTTTGATTGTTTGTATCCACTTTAAATTTTTCCCTGCAAATATTTAATTTCCAATGTCTCTGCTTTCTTATGGTAGGTGCAGTTGAGTACAAATTGTTCGTGGGGTCAATAAACAAACAAGCTACAGAAAAGGAAGTTGAGGAAGTATGCCCCATGTCTCAGTTGTTTGAGTTTAATATGTTGTGTTAACTAAAATTAACATTGTACTGGCTCCTTCTGTCCCTCCCACATATTGCACTTGGCACAAAAGAAGCATTTCATTCATCTCCTAGTGGAGGTGTAAAATTTTCTGCCATGTTCTGTTTATCAAAGAAATTGAATGTTGCTTTTGATGCATATGAATCTTACTAGTTATATGCTTTTATATAAAGGCATGAATATCATAAAGCTCGTAACCTATCGTTCTTTTCAGATTTTTGCACCATATGGCCATGTTGAAGATGTCTATCTCATGCGTGATGAAATGAAGCAAAGCCGTGGTATATTTGCAACTCCTTTATGATTTTGAACAAAACATTATGCCCTTTTCTTAACTGTGGACTGCATTCTCAGCCTTGGTTTTCTTTATCATTCTATATGGTGACATATTTATTTACTGACTGAATCAGATGCATGAACTTCAAATTATTCTCTTTCTCATATTGAACCATCTACAAGAGTTGCAGACCATTTGCTTGAATCTTTATAGGGCATGATATGATTAATGTGATCAACATAGATTATCAGCTCTAAAGATCACTTAGGATTTATATGTTGCTCTTGATGCTTCATTTGTATCATTGCCTTTTTTTTTTTTTCCACATGAATCTAATGTCTCTATTTTTATTCTCTGTTTTCTGTGCTTTTGTTAATTCTTTTGAAGGATGTGGATTTGTTAAATACTCTCATAGAGAAATGGCACTGGCAGCTATAAATTCCCTTAATGGAACCTACAGAATGAGAGTAAGCAAAGTTTTTTCATTTTTTTTTCAAAGTTTAATGCATATGTTTTAAGGTTATAATTGATGCCTTGTTTTCTGAATAATAGGGTTCTGATCAACCATTGACTGTTCGGTTTGCTGATCCTAAGAGGCCTAGGCCTGGAGATTCTAGGTTTGTTTGGCTGAAATCATCCTTTTTCTTTGCTTTGTTTTTTATCCTAAAGAGTGGTTGGTGAGGAGATGTAAGAGCTTGCAAGATCTTATATGTGGTAGCTTAATCTTCTTAGGGGTGGTCCTGCATACGGAGGTCCAGGCTTTGGCCCTCGATTCCAAGCTCCAGGGCCAAGGTGCTTTTCCTTTCCTTATTTTGGTGAAATTAGTGCCTTTTCAAGTATCATTATCTTCTCTTCATACACTCTGATTATGCCATGGTTTTCATGTTGATTCTTATCAGACCACCACCCAACTTTGGTGACCCTATGGTAGATCGACCTCCACCTAATGCTTGGCATCCAATGAGTCCACAGAACATGGGGCCTTCACCGAATACTGGTGTTCGTGGTCCTGGGAGTCAGATTACTAGGTCTGGTGACCTAGCAATGCCTTCAAATCAGGTTAGTAAAACTGGCATGTATCACAAACAACTGCAGTTAGCCTTTTTTTTTGCGCTTCCTTGCTCCTTGTATATTGATGGTTTGATCAACTACTTATTTGATTATAGTGCTTGTTTTGTTCAATTACCAAAAATAATGACGACGATGATAATCCTAATACTAATAATAATAATTTGGTTGGAAAAACTTTTCTACCTGACACATTGCTTGTAAATTTATTTTGTTCATTTTTTTAAAAAAATTTTTCTAATGTTATATGCTCAATATCTACTTCCCATTATCTGGAAATTCTATTTTCCGAATTCAATATAGCTGAAAACTTTCTTTCATGTTGTGCTTGCTAAACCAGGGATTGGGTGTCCCTTCTGACAGTGCTCCTTCAGGAAATGTGGTTTCTTCTAATGCACAACAGGTTTGTGAAGAATGTATTTTGATGGCTAGATGTACCTTCACGGTCTTTATCAAATATGAAATATTGTTGATTTGTTTTTTCTTTTCCCATCAGAATTTTAACCAGCCTCTACAGCAAGTCCCTCCTGTCACTCAGCAAATATCGCCATTACAGAAGCCCCTCCAATCTCCTCAGCATTTGCCACCTCTTCAACTGCATCCTCAAGTTACTTCCCATGCTGGCCAGTTACAAACTCATCCTCCTACTGGTCAGCCACCCTTTTCTCAAGGACTGCCATCGCAGCAGTACATTGGTATGGGTGGACAGATGTCTGCTTCTCAACCTCAGCTTCAGCAGGGTAAATCATCTGCCATGCCTTCACAAGCACCTTTCAATGTGAATCCACAATCTCATCCTGTACATGCTGTAGCAAACCAGCAGCAGATGCCTGGCCAGCAGCAACTTCTTCAGCCTCAGCAGTCCCCCTCTCAGTTAGCTCAGATGCTGTCCCAACAGACGCAAACTCTGCAAGCCACCTTTCAGTCATCTCAGCAGACTTTCTCACAGCTGCAACAACAATTGCAGATGATGCAACCATCAAATCAAAATTTAGCATTGCAGCCTAGTTCCCAGCCAACTAAACAGCAGGTATGATTGAATTGGAGATTAATAGAGTTCAGTTTTTAACTTTAAATGAGAGAGTGCGACCAATGATAGGTTGGTACAATGCTGAAGGACGAGCATTATTTTTGGTTCGTTGTTCCTTCCTTGCCTTCTGTTTAAAGCTGTGATGGGGAGGTGCCCATTTGTTGAGATATTTTCCTCGCATAAAAACTTATTACGTGCTCCCATTGGATGCTATTTTTCCAACATGGATGGGACTAGTCTTGATATTTTTGCACCTCCACCTGAGTATTTCCTGCTCAAAAATTTGTCATGTTGGCATAGTCTAGGTGGAGGGCTGGGCCCTGCAGAACTCTGCTTTTACTAGTTCTTTTGCTTTGAAGAGTAGAGGTAGTAGGAGTCAAATGGATAGCTCTTCTTTCTTGGAAATAGCTGTTGTTCTGTGAAGGTGGCTGTTCTTGGCAATACTGGGCTGTGGACTTTGTCCAATGTAGAAATAACCCTGGACATTGTGTGCTGTGTTCTTGGCAATACTGGGCTGTGGACTTTGTCCAATGTAGAAATAACCCTGGACATTGTGTGCTGTTGTTTCGATCACTCTCCTCCATACTGTTCATTTTCTTGATATACATTCACTTGTTTATAAAATCTATAACATTGTGATTTGTGCTAAAAGTGTAGGCTTCCTTGCATTGTCAGTGGCCAGGGATTGCACCTTGTCTACTGTAAAAATTATTCTGGACATTGTGTGCTGTTGTTTCAATTTGCTATCCTCTCCATTGTTCATGTTCTTGTTGTTGTGCCATTCACTTGGTGACTATAATGTTGCCTTCATCGCATTCACAGTGGCCGGGAATTGCACCACAAACTGTTTCTAGTACACCTCCTACCACACTTACGTCAGATGTCATCCCATCTACTTCATCTGCTCCTGTCACTTCTGCAATAGCCCAGCCAGTGGCTCCTGCAAAATGCAGTTGGACAGAGCATACCTCGCCCGAAGGGTTCAAGTATTATTATAATAGTGTCACTCGTGAAAGTCGGGTAAGAAACTATTCAGTTGACTTGCTCTACTGTCAGTGCTTTATGTCTATAAAACGATGAGTTCTCTCTGGGCAGTGGGAGAAACCAGAGGAGTTGACATTATTTGAACAACCACCACCACAACCGCTGCAGCAACAACTGCAACAAAAACCTCCTCTTCAACAGCCCCAAACACAGTCAAACCCACAAGCTTTGGCAACCCAGCAAGCGCCACAAGCACAACAGCTGCCACTTCAGGCTCAGTTCCAAACACAATTTCGCCCTCAGCAGCCTCTGCAACAGGCTTCCTTTCCATCACAGGTCAGTTTCTAAATAATTTTATAGCTTTCAAATTGTTAATTTTCAATTGCTAACTCTATTACGTGGAAATACAGTATGCTGCTTCTGGGGGTAGAATTCAACAAGATCCTCAGGTATATATCCTCGTCATAAAAAATGGTTAAATTTGCTGGCACTCTAGTAATGTCCTTATAAAGTTTTGACTATTGATCAAATGAATGCAAGTAGTTGGCACTTAATATGAATGCCTAATTTTCTAGTTGCTTTCAACAATTTTAGTGCTTAGAAGTACCATCACCTTGAACCATGGTCTCTGGTTTTTGCTAAACTTCAAGCAGAAGTATTTTTATCAACTAAGTTGGTCTGAATTACATTTCTAAATATCATATAGTTAGCTCTGGGGCCCTGCTTTGGACAAGTCCTTTTTTGTACAAAGTTAATGTAAATGCTGTATTTGACCAATCTAGTTTAAATCAGTGCAGATATGTGCAATTGTTAGAACAGAGGATTGCCTCTTTAAAGCATGATATGATTGTCATGTTTTAATTCTTGCTATTCCTGGGACGGTCCAGTTTTTGCAATGTTATGGATGGCTTCTTGCATTTTGTGGGAGTGTATAATGCAGCATGCAAAATAAGTTGACTTACATAATCCATTGCAGGAATGGTTTAGATATCCAATGAAGCTGTATATTGCTTATTATGCTTGTGCTATGGTACCTTGTTCCAATTGTGTTCCTTCTATATCAGATTAGTTTAGAACGTCCCACTGCTGCCCCTAATAAACTTTCCCATGATTGTATTTCTTCTGTTAGTACTAGTTCATATATGCTTCTGATTTTCATCTTCCTCCTGGTCTTTCAACTTTTCAGGAACCTGGCTTTACACAATTACCTGGAGCAGCTAGTTCAGTCAATGATCCAACACGCTTCCAGGTATCGTCCACCATCTTCTTTTGTTTTCTTTTAGGTAATTAAACTTTGTTTCTGAAGCCATCTTTAATGCAGGGGCTTCAGGCTACTCAGGACTGGATGTGGAAGAGTAAGGCAGCTGGTTCTGGTAATTGCATCTCGGTCTACAGTTTGTTTGATGTTAGTCTGGCAATTGGCGTGTCTGCTTTTCCTGCTTTTCCACCTAATTTCTCTGGAATTAATTTTAAACGGTTAAAGCATAAATGGAAATAACTCTTCAAACCAATAATAAACCAACACTTTTTTGTGTCTTCTTATTTTGAGGATAATTGCATATTGCGTGAATTTTCTTTTGCAATATGGGGAACATGAACTTATATGTCGGTTTCATCTCCAGGAATGTGAAATGAAAGATGAATTTGAAGGCAGCAGTTGGTTCGAGAAATTGCTGCTGTCAGCACATGTTGTAAGAGAATGGTGGCTCGCTCAGTGGCAGTGCAAGGGAAGGCAACAAGAGCCATCGCATGAAAATATTAAACAAATGAGATTTGTAAGGGCAGCCTTATGTCTTTGTTGGTTAATTATGGGTCTTTATTGTCCCAGTTACTGGGTTAGCAAAATCATCTGTATACACCATTAGTCATTGGGGCAATTAATAATTAATACCCCTACTGTGTATTAATTCAGAAATTTTGTGTAACATGTCTTTGTAGTTCCTGTAATATGGATAAGTAGCTTAGATCCTAATCGGCCACTTTAATTAGAAATTTTATAGATGGCAATTTAACCCAAACAAACGATGGCCTATTTGCCCTTTGGATTTTAACCCATGTTCTCCTTTAGCTGTCTCGATTAAAACTAAAACTGGACTGAACATCTCTGTTTAATTTTTATTTTTCAAGTTGTATCTAAAGAACATAAGGTGCTAAGACTTAGCTGAAGTAGATTAAAACAGACATGAAAGGAATCATAATACGAACATTAGCATTTTGCTTTTGTGAGGTTGATAATGTTGGGAGTTCAATTAACAAGCCTGCAGTTCCTTCGTATCTCCCCACTGGTCCCTGTAAGTGGCCCTAAACTTCCCATTTTCAACATTGAGTTCTTGAAATCCTCGAAGAACAAGAACAGGTCTTGGGCGTAGGATTCAACAATCTGTCGAGACTGATCATCGGTCACAAGAGTCTGGTCGGAGGGAAGTAATCCCTCCCCTGAAAGAAGATTAATGTAGTACTGGTTGTCAAATGTTGCTGGTGTCACCAAATCAAGCTGTGCTAAATTAGAGTTGCTGTCAGGTTGTGAACATAGTTGTTGCAGCGATTGTATGAATTCCAAATTAACATCAGGGCTATTCATGTCGCCTATCCCTTGGAGCCTAGATGCAAATGTTTGGCATCTTGCCTTTCCTATTGTGTGCCCACCTATTAAATTACAGCCAAATCAAATGCTATTTCTCATAAAACACTTCTAATTAAATAGATTGGATTCATGATTTTATTGAAAGATTGACTTGTAATATAGTAATTTTTAATTTTTGACCCTCAAATAGTATCATTTAAAACATTAGCCGATCTTCAAAAAGTAGAAAACATGATATACTGAGGAAAATAGTAAGAACCCTTAGAACATTGTTATGTTTCCTTTATGACATTCTATCATTTACTAGAACATTACTTTATTTTTTTTATGACATTCTATCATTTGCTCTATTGGGTGAATAAAAACGTAAAAATTTAATTTTAACAATACCAGAAAGGGCAACCATATCATTTAAATTGAGGCCAACATTCTGGAAATTAGCCACAAGTGTTGGCACAGTAGAATTTGGAGATGGAATATTGTTAGTGGCAGCAGCTTTACTAGCACTTAAGCTATCTTTCCTACCCATCTGGACTTCCCAACTTGGTCCACCTGACTGCACATTTTTATCATAACATTCTTAAATTCGATTAACTCTAAATAAATCCATTCACAAAACAATGTATTGGCTAAGTGATTACATACTAGAACAACAGAATCTCTGGCAACAATTGCAAGAATATCCGCACAAGACACAGTTTCGGGACAAACAGATTCCAGTTCAGATTTAATTGCATCGATCACTTCAAATCCTCTTAAAGAATTTAAGTTTGGCGGTGCAGTTTTTTCACCCACCAAATTGTCAGTATCATCTAGCAACACTGAGGCATCACAACCCTGCAAAACACATAATTATGCACATTAAATATGTCATTAATTATAACAGATTGCTTAATTAATCACATAAATGATAAGAAATGGGAAAGACTTGCATTAACAAAGCAATCATGGAAGTGAAGGCGAAGTAAAGAAGCAGCCATTCTTGGGTCTTGAGAGATTGCAGTTTCAACCCAAGAAAATATAATAGCTTCTGCCTCTGGACAGCTTTCTTGGTAAATATTGAACTGAAGAACAAAACCAATATCATCAACACATGTTTCATTTAACTTTGCAAACACAGTTAAAAGCTTAAGCATCATAAAACACAAAGCTAATAAGCAGTTGGCCATTGTTGAGTCAGTGTGAGAATATTAGGGTTCTATTACATGTTCTTATATAACGTAGAAAAAAGGGAGAGAGAGTATAAAAGTTTTATGTCATTGGCCATAGGAAATATACCTAATGCCATGTGCTTCCTTTTTGTACATTAACAGTACTGTTATGGCAGTTGAGACCTATTCAAGGTTTTGGATTTTTAGGGTTTTGAACTATTCGCTTCATGATCTCATTTTACATGCAAAAAGTGTCACTTAGGGAGACAATAATTCTACCCATTTATCATTCATATGGAAACAACATACAAATATATGTCATAAAAATAAGTATATTGCATTGAATATTGATAACCGGACTCTTCGATCCATAGCTCGACATGGGTTTAACCGGACATGAGTCCGTCAATCAGACACGTCGACGATTGCTATAATAGTTGCTCGGTTTCGGTAACAGTTCGGTAATGAATTATGGGAAGTCATTAATAACGAATATTTTCTAGATATTGAAAGGATCCTGATCTTATAATGATGGAAAGTACCAAGAATCACTCAACAAATCTTTACAAAAACGGAATCAAGCATCAATCAAGAGATTAAGGTGATTTTCTCCTATTCAAGAGGTTATCTCCTGTTTTGCACAGCTCTATATAAGGGGAATCATCAGGTACATTACTCTCTCTAGACTAAAAAACCAGAAAAACCTTTATTGATTGAAGAACTGACTTGATCGTCGGAGTTTCCCCTGTCGGAACCCACGATGGTCCTTTGATCTCTTTTCAGGTAACTCAAGTGAAGATTAACGGAAGATTTCTACCTTGTTCTCAAATATCTTGGCAATTTAGTACAGTTTTATACAATAATTAAGTAATACATATACATATATATATATATATATATATATATATATATAAACAATTTACATATTAATTATAATGACATATAGAAAAAGAATTTTTATATAAACATAATATATCACACTATATCTTATTTGAATTTATAAATATACATGTGTTTATGTATATTATTTCCAGTTCCAATAGCTATGCAGCACTATGGCTTATTCATGAGAATGTAAATGTCTTGAATTTTGTTAATTAGATGTTCTAGTCACTTTTTATTTTTTCCCACCATTCAACTAGAAGCTGCAACAAAAAACCTCCTCTTCAACAGCCTCAAACCCACAAACTATGGCAACCCAACAATTGTCACAAGCATAACGGCTGCCACTTCAGCTCAATTCCAAACACAATTTCACCCTCTGCAGCCTCTGCAACAGCCATCCTTTCCATCACAGGTCAGTTTCTAAATAATTTTATAGCTTTCAAATTGTTGATTTTTAATTGCTAACTCTATTATGTGGAAATGCAGTGTGCTGCTTGTGGAGGTAGAATTCAACAAGATGCTCAGGTACATATCCTCGCCACAGAAAATGGTTAAATATGCTAGCAGTCTAATACTGCCCTCCTCGTCATGGAAAATGGTTTAACTATTAATCAAGTGATCAATGCTAAACCATCTTACTGTAGTTGGCACTTAACATGAACGCCTAATTTTTTAGTTGCTCTTAACAATTTGTGTTTAGAAGTACAATCACCTTAAACCGTTGTCTCTGGTTTTTGTAAATTGCAAGCAGAAGTATTCCTAAAGGCATTTCTAAATGTCATATAGTGATCTGTGTCCAATGTAAGTGCTTTATTATCAAGTGTATTCGGTAGTCTCTTTAAATCAGTGCCGAATTGTGCAAAAGCATGATCGGTTGAGCACGACAGTCTTTGAAGTTATGCTTGTCACGTTTCAACTCCCGTTATTATCCCTTGGATGGTCCGATTTTAATTATACATGCAAAATAATTAATATCCCTACTGTGTATTAAATATAATTATATTTCTTACCTAATTTCCTTAAAAAAACACAAAAATAAAAAAAATTGCGAATTGATGTTTGGGTAATAAGTAAAGGAGGCCATGCAGAGGTGATAATGGGCTGGACTATATATGTCTTCGGTCCAGTCCACCAAAAGTTTAAGGCTGGACATATACTCTATGTGATTATTTTGTGTGTATATAACTTGAATTCATCAATTGAAAAAGTTCCGAAGGCAAATGGGATCATAGCCGTAGGGATACAATTGCTCATATCCGTGAAGGTGCGCAATTCCATGTTTTTTTAAAGATATAAAGTCCTCTTAACTTAGGACTTTAGTTTTTGACCTAAAATAATACAAAAAAACTTCCCCTTTTAGTCTCTAATTCATTCAATGGGGTAAGAATAATTATTATTGATTTTTGAGAAGATTAAAGCTTAGAAGTAAGATTGAAGTGTGGGAATTTCGAATTTAATTTTCTTCTCTTTAAAGTTGTACGTAACATGCCTTTTTTTCTCTACTTTTTTTGGTTTTATTTCAAAGTCTAGGGAATAAATTTCTTATTTTGTTAAAAGATTCTTAATTCCCTAAAATTGGTCATGGATGTTTAATCAAGTTTAATGTAATTTTCAATTGGATTTCTTCATCTATCCCTTCTCCTTAACAAAGATTAATATTAATATTAATCTTGAATTCTTGAATTAATATTTTTGAGTTGTGTGTATTTTATTAGTTCATAGTTAATTTTGTATTAATTAATTTTAGATTTAGTTAGATTAAGCCAAAAACTAGTATAACATTGATTTTTCAAATAATATAGATAATTTTAAGATAACTGTAGATTAGATTTCTGTAAAACGATATTAGGATACTCTGATATCTACTATTACTTTATCGGTGCACTTGCCATTCATTGTATTAAGGTAATTATTAATATGTGAGCAATCAAGACGTTGTAAATAAAGGTTTCGAAAACATTCTTATATTTTCAACACACTGTTTCACCACGTGTATATTGGTTCTTATTGAACTATGTATGATATATTAAGGTATAGGTTTTGCTTAATTACCTTAATATTGTTAATTATTATCTCTTTTATTTTCTTCAATGGGTATGATTAAACAAATCACTCCATTAATTTTCCTTATTACAAGATAAATACTCAAGCACACCTTCCCAATATTCATTAAAAACGTATTATATGTTCTACTAAAATTCTTTTTTGATTTCTATTAATAAATAGAAATGTGGAAAGAAACATACTTGCTGAACAGATTACAGCCCTTGAGAGAGAATATTAAAAAGCAGGCAGCATATATTGTATTATTTGAAATATTTCTTTTTTCTTCCTTTTTTTTTAATTCTTAGAAAAAAAAGCCAAATAATAAAAACTTTAACAGAAAATGAAAAGTTATTTATTTATTTATTTTTTACAAAAAAATTATATAATATCTAATTATAAAGATATTATTAAAAAAATAAAATTCTGAAATCTCTCCTATTTTTTATTAAATACTGATAAACAGAACAAAGTCATTGTGGCTACAAGAAATAAAAAGTTAATGAAAGCTAGAAAGTTTACACAGCCTCATAAATCAGGCAAGACAATTCTAACTCATCGATTACACTTTTCGGCAAACACACGAGAGGGTTTGCAATTTTCCAATTTTTCCACTTTCCAACAAAAAGATGCTTAAAGCCAAATACTCATTATTAATTTCAAGAATATTCACTGCTGCAGCATGGACGAAATTACAAGAATATTTCTTTATCTTGTTCTTTGTTTAATTAATTATTTAACTTACCTTTATGTTCATACTAGATCTTCCTTTTCAAAACCTCCTAAATAACTTTGGTTTAATTATAGCCTTTCACACATACAATACAGCTTTCTAGCTAGCTAGTTACTGTATATCATGGAGAATTTAAGTGTGAATTATAATTCTAGATGCTTGGAATATATATATATATAGAGAGAGAGAGACTTGTAAGTATATTTATTGAGATAATTGGAGTAGAGGTATTATTTGCAAATTAATCTTGCATAGGATGAAGCTTAATCAGGTAGGGATATTGATTAGACATTTTAAAAAAATAATAATTCTTCCACATCACCTTATCATAACTTTTGCAAGTTGTCAAACATAAATCTAGCTTCACAATTCCAAGAAGCAATCTCTTCAGCTAAAAGCATTAGCCTTTCAATCTCTTCACACTATATACATACTTTTTACTTATAACTTGTACAATATATTTTCAATGCAGTAAATTTCACCATACACCATAATTAATACCTATATGTATGTGTATGTATTTGTGTAATATGTATGCATATCCTATATATGTAGGCTTTTCTATAGGATCTTACAAAAGGAAAGTGCAGTAATTCAAATTGGGCTTTTGATCATATAAGTGGGAATAGATGATAGATTAGACATATAGCAACTGGCTATCCAAAAAATAATGTATGGTTGTAAGTAGAAACCGAAGCAATTCATGATAAATGTACTAAACAATATCCTAGGAAAGACAATGTAATGTGGACGAGGACTTAACAACTATGGAGAAGGTAAAAGAAAGACAGTTTTTGTTCAAAAGAAAAAATTGCCTAAAACCAAACCATATCCTTAGCAAAATCTTTCACCATCCTTTCAATCAAGAATTGCTCTCCATTTCTTTGTCAAAATATTCACATCAACATTCAATTCCTCAACTCCCTTCTGTGAATATATATCTTAAAATGGAAGAAATTAAAGCCCATGATTCATAAAAGCTATAGACATATAGTGGTGGTTAATGTCTTTTAAGGATCAAGTCCCAAAGTTGACCATAGATCCCATATAAAGTTGAAGAGCTTAAACCGACTCTCTTGATTCGATAGAGGGGCAAAACCCTAACCCTAAATATTATGACAAATATACCCTTTGTTAATTTCAATGCACATGCAAATCAAGGTAAAGAAACTCAAAAGAAAAAAGAGAAGAAGAAGAATAAATTTAAAGAAATTGAATAGCTACTAAAGAGATCTAGTGGAGGAAAAGGATGATACAAAAACTCAATTATATATATCCCACAAGTGGATATATATATAATCTCTGGGTACAAAGAATATAACACAAAAGAACCAAAGAAAGATCGAAACTAGTCCCTGCATAAGCTGAAAAAAAAAAAGGCTAGTAGTGATTAGTTAGAGAATTACATACCAGTAACTAACATGTAACCAAATCCTTCTACTCTTGATCATCAATGGCCTCTTTTCTCATCTGGGAAGGCACAATATCTTGAAGAAGGCCATGGTCTCTAATCAAAGAAGGCGTTGAAGGATTTAAGCGTCTCTGATCTTGGTGCATAATTCTTGGAGAAAATGGGTGAATTAAACTACTACTAGTAGCAATGTTGAGTGAAGGGGGTGAGCTATACATGTAGGCATGTTGGTGTGGATGATATTGAGGTTGTGGGACAACAAAAGGAGAACCTGATTCAGGCAAAAGCCCAATGCTTCCTCTAGGAGTTACAGGGCTTGGATGTGTGTGTTGTCCTTCATAAGTTGTCACGACAATTGTTGGATCTTCTGATGATCTTTCTACTCTTTTCTTAACCCCACATCCTGCACTAGTGCAACGGTAATAGCTCCTGAAAAAAGGTAATAAATTAACCCAAAAGAGGCTGCATATTCTTGCAACACAAGTAATAATACCAAGATTTAATAAATTATGATGTTAATGGAGGGGACAAGATTGAGGGGATTTTGATTATACCTTGGATAAGGGCTGTTTTTCACTGCTTTTTGGCCGTACTTTCTCCATCGATACCCATCATCTAAGTGATCAATTTCGCTCTTTGTCATGAAAGCAAATCTTGGTTCTCTTTGCCTTTTTTGGTTCTTCTTTTTGGGTTTCAACCTAAACCCCAAAAAAACATTACGCTTTCAGTGCTATTTCTTCTTTCACAAAATTCCCAAAATCAAGTTTAGAAAACAGAAAGAACAAAGAAACCCATCTGTTAATTTTCTTTTCTCTCAATAGACTTACCAGTTACCACTGTTCGTTTCATATTTCATCCAAAACTAGCTAGCAACGACACAGTGCAACGGACATGACCATGAAAGTAAAAATCTACCAAGCAAAACAACTTAGTCAAACAGAACAACACTTACTGCTTCTTGTTCTTGTCTTGATCTTGCTCTTCTTCCTCTCCAGCTTTAGCTTGTGCATCATTTCCAGCTTCGTTTGACGATGAAGAGATTGAGGAGGAATTAGGAGTGGCCGGAGTGTTGACCACCTCCGATGATTCAGGAACAGTGGACGCCGGTGACGGTAGTGGTTGTTGCTGCGGCAAAATCGGAGCAGAAAACCAATCGAAAAAAGAAGCAGCAGCAGCAAAATCTTGGTTCCCATCAAGCAAGTCCATGAATCCTAAAGAAGAAGAACCCTTTTCACCAATATCACATGGCATCATCACGTCAAAGATGCTTGATGATGATGAGAAAGGAACAAAACTATTTGGGGGCATCTCTTCACTGATCATAAATGTGGAATTTGCCATTGAATTCTCAGTCTTTATCATTTGTTCTTCTCTCTTCTCCATAGAAATTTTGATATATATATCAAATCTCTACTTATATATTAAAAGCACATATTCTGCTGCTTCATTTGAGTGTAGCACTTGCTCTCCTTTTCTCTTTCTTCTTCTTCTTTTTTTTTTTTAAATATATATATATATATATATTTCTGAGTTTTATTACAAAGTGAAGAACTGTTTTTGGGTTTTTTTTAAAGTGTGAATGGTCACATTGGGTTGGGATTTTGGACAACAGCTTATAGCAATGAGGTTTCCCATTGGAAGTGATTACCGGCATTTGGCGGTTGTCTGTGGTACGGAAGCAGTGTTGTGCATTAATTGCCATGACACTGAAGCTGGGCCCCTTTCTTATTTACGCGGATATTTTGACTGGTTTAACCGGTTGCGTGTAGACAGTCTTTTCCGTATACGTGGATCGGTAAAAATATGGATTTTAGTTCACTTGTCTGCATGTGATTACTGCCTCCCCCAGTTTTTTGAGTTCCTCCCGCGGGCGGCTCTTTTACTTTTTAACGGCAAAATTGTTGCTTGAAATTACTCTGGTGTCCCTCGGTGCCAAATTATTTTCTTCATAATTTTTTTTAAATGTTAGGAGATACTAACGTTTACATTTTTTTTAGCAAGTTGGGTATTTTTATAAATTTGTTTGGATGCTAAATCTCCAACATTTTCCCCGCAAATTACTAAAGGAATATGATGTCCAATCACATGAATTCAAGGAGGGAAAAACTTCCCGTTAACCATTTTAACCAATCTTGATAGATTTCATGTCCAAATCGGTAAAACACCTATAAAATAACATCATAATAATAAGTTATCAAATATTGTTTATAATTGAATTAATAAAAATTATGATACACCATATATTGCCCCTTCAAAATATATAAATATAATTACTAATATATTTTTTATGCATAATTTTGAGGAGTCATTGATATTTGATGAACCATAATAGCAATTAGAAGGCATTAAGCCAACCTTTTTAGTTTGAAAATCAAAGGGTATTTATGTAAATCAAAAGTCACTCCTGTCCAGACAAAAACTTTCTAGACAAAGATAAAACCTTAATGTATATATAACTTGAAAAGCAGGGGAAGAAAAAGCTTATTGAAAAAGAAACGGTCGAAAAGAAAATTACCGCGTTCCGAGCGTGCGAGAGAAGTTTCTGGCACGTGTGGTCCGTAAAATGACAAAAAAATCGCACATGCTGACACAATCTCCTCGTCATCTTTGGTTTTTCTTCTCCGACAAGCCCAACACCGGCATTTGACTCAATCCACACCGTTTTCATCACAACGTTTACAAACGAAATTTCATTAATTGCCTAATATTTAAAATATTAATTATTAAAATTAAATAGTTTATCTCATTTGAAAATGGTCGTCATCTAATAAGTTGCCTTCTTGATATGGTTAAATAGATTGACGAGAATGGGTCAATAAAAATCCGACAAATCCATGATCAATATAGTTTACTTTGAATTCTTGTGGTGGTTAATACACCTGCCACAACAAAATATATATATTTTTTTATTAATTTAATTTTTGGAAGTATTGTTAAAATTTCAAAAAATTCATCTTGATATTTGATTTTGAAAGGCCACATAAATCTCACGAAACATCAATTATATATATATAATATTAATTACAAAATTAGTTATAGCATCTATAAAAAGAAAAACATATAAATTTGTTGTGAATAAGAAAAAGAAATGGAGGATGGAGGCACCTTCAAGTCATAACCCATAAATATCTTGTTTTAGATTATAATATGATTGCAAATTAAAAAGCTATCCATATATAATGGTCATTTCAAGGCACAACCTGGATATTACGGAAAATAATTCCAAAAACTTCCCCACCCAATCCAAGAGAAGATTATTATTTATATATATATAAAGAAAAAAGAAAGAAATCGTAAATGACCAAAAAGAAGAAAATTATTGCATTCTTTTTCTTGAATCGACTGTGGCCTTTAGGTCACTATCGACCATTAAGCTGCCTATGGCTTATAGATGAATGTGGGACATGCAAAAGCCAGAATGAGACACAAAACCACGTGGAAGGTTTCTGTTGCTTCTCTTCGCTTCGATCCATATAAAATGTGGCTATTTATTTATTCAATTGTTTTAATTTTGATTTTGTTAATAAATCTTTTTAACTCTCTGCGTTTCAAAGCACATGCACTTTTACGCGGTTTTACTATATTCTTTTCTTTTAGGGTTTGCTTCCAAAACACGCTCCATACACAGCTTTTCTTTTTAATTATTCTTTATGTTTAATTACATTGATTTCTTCTCTTTTCATCAAATGCATTTTTAGAGATCAGGAAAATCTTGGAAGTTTCTCTTCAATCTCCCGAGTTAATTATTAATATCTTCCACACATTTTGCTATAATACCCTGTTTTTATTTTATAAGGTACGTTGGCAACAATTATAGCACGACTTAATGTCCATATACCAAAATTTTACTAACCTCTCAATTTAATAAACGGGCGATATGAAATATATGATCAAATATGCATCATTATTATTTGATTTTTTTTTCTAATGTAACTACTCGTACCTAGCTACAACTCTATATAAATCCCAACTTATGCAATTTAAGATGGATTGATTTCTCCATTCACATGACTCAACTTCAAAACATAAGTATTTTTAGGAGATGAGGTGATTGAAATTCATTTATCTTAATCAAAGATCTCAAGTTTAAGTTTTAGATATGTTGTATTTATAAATATTCGGGATGAATCATTTTGTTTTTTTATAGGTCTATATGGCAATGAATTCAAATTAGTTGGACTATTAATTTTCAAAAACTAGATGATCATAAAAAAATTAAAAAAAGTGTAATTTAAGAAATAGTAATCAATTAATTATTAGTTATCAATTGCTCATTCCGTTTCATAATATTTGTTATTTTTATTGTTTTTACTATTATTAAGAAATATTAATTAGGCCTAAATTTAGAATTAAATATAGCAGAAAATGATTAAATTACCTTTATTTTTATTACTTCTAAAATTGTGACTTAAATTTAATTGGTTAAATAACATTAAAAATTGAATATGGAATTAATATTGTATTGAAAATTGAAAAAAAAATTAATTTTGTATTAAAAGTTTAAAAACGACATATAACATAAAATATGAAATTTTCTAAAAAACGACAGGTATTGCTAGCGATCTTGTTTCATCTTTAATTTTTGCAGGTTGATTTAATAACTGCAATTTGAATTGATTTGGATTCTGATACTGCTAAGCATTGCTTAACTGGCATGTGAAAAGACTACTTACTCTATCTCTATAAATTCACTATAATATATAGTTATGATTCTTTTCGAATCCTATAATTTCCTTGAAAACAAACACATCATGCAGATCTATATATAGGACCTCTCAATATACAAATAAACTGTACATTCACCGATTCTTCTATTAATTTAATCCAAGCAATAATGAAGTCAGAAGGATTTAAAAATTGTGCACATTATTAATTAATTAATTTAAATCTTTATTATTAATAGATAATTCAATATTGGGTTTTCACTACATTCACATTGGAATCTATATATACTTATTTTATATAAAATCATTGACATGTTTCACGCATTGTACATCAACAATATAGTTGCTCAAAGTTATAATGCGAGTGTGATTGAGAGATCATTTCAAACGCATATTCTTCTCGATATTTCTTCAGAATTCTGATTTTATTTAATTTGATTAACTACCTAATTAATTTATGATGGAATATATGGTTGTTTATTAAATTAATTCTGTCTCACAATTAGATTCAAATAGTTTGAAATGCGAAATTATGCACTCACATGGTTAGTGTTGTATATACATCTTGTAATTTTAATAAAATTTCATGATATTTACGTACAAAATAAAATCATAAATCCAAAATCAACACTCCTATATTGCACTAAAAGCAAGAACTTGAAAGGGCAGAGGTCAATATTATTGAAGAGTTCTTTTAAAACAAATGAAATTTCTTGTTTAGTGGGAGATAATGAAATTACTTATAAATTAAGTAAATATACATAATTAGAAAAAGAAAAAGAATTATAAAAGATGACACATTTACATAATAACCACAACCAAACAAATTATACTAATTGGCAGGATTCATTGGAAAATTTTAATTCAGTATATGAAATTGCAAATAAATCAAACTAATAACGTGTGTGTATATGTGTGCTTTTTTTTTTAACGTTTTTTATGTGGTAATATATTATTAATTTACTTAATCTATAAATAATCTATGAACCGAATTTAGATAGAAAAAATTATATTTAATAGTCACAAAAATTATTTGCAATTAATTATGAATAAAAGGATTTAATATTTAGATACTAAAAGAAAAATATATTTAAACAAGATAATATGCAATTATTAAGCGAGTGAAGATGGGATGAGAGAATTAACGCGTGAGGGTAATGAAGAACATAGCCGATGATCGGACACCGACTTCTGAAATATTCGGGCGGTGGGTCCTAAGATAACGATATTATTATTAAAAAAAGGTTTAACGCTGTTACCTGTTAGTGTTACTGTACCGATCAATATGTTTTTGTTTGAGAATCTAAAGCACAATGGTCAAAAGCTATATCTGGTCAAACCTTTTGAATTTAATTATTTAATTTGTTTTTGTTCTACAAGAAAAACAAACCCAACTGTCAAGCTTACATGTGGGCGATCTGCCTCCACACCTCTTAGCTTATCGATATTTGTTGCTTAATCTTCACATCTTGTGGGCTTATTTTAGAAAATTTCAAAGTTTTAATTTGTCAACAAATAAATAAATACCAGAGTTTACTTTTGAATTATTTATAAATGCAATACTACAAGTTATCTATGAAGGATTAATAGGGTCGACAATCTAACCTGAGCCAATAGGTCTCCATTACTACATCCAAAATAGTGCCCTTCATTCTCTAGCAAGTTTACATAAGCGAAAAAATCAAAATTAAGAATAGAAACTATGAAGTTTGGATTGGATTGTATACTCCGAAATGCATGTAGTTACAGATAATAGGGCCGCCCTTGCAAATGAATGAGTTGTTTATATATATATATTATAATTAAAATTTACATAAGTTATGAACATGGAGGTTCTTTTCTTTCCATTTCTCCTTAATTTAATATTCCTGCATATAATTGAGGCATAATAACACATATAATTAATACCATCAGTAAAGCATTTAGTGGCTATTTTTTATTTTCTTTTTTGGGTGAAAGGTGCAAATTTAGTATCAATAAACTCTCCAGGTTAGGCATGAAACAAAAAGTTTTTTTATTTCTTTTTGTAACTTAATTTTTCCAATATTCAAGTTATTTATAAAAAAGGCAGAATCATTAGCCTTTAGAGTTCAGAGGCTAAACTTTATTAATTTGCTATATATATAAACTATAACCCTAAGTCCAACTGCCTCTGCCTCACTTGATAGTTTAATTTTCTTGACGAACATTCAGGTCCTTAATTATTCTATATCACCCACTTTTCATTTCTAAATATAAATTTCATTCCTGCAGTAGTAGTACGCGAATTATTTTTAAAGTATCTATACATATTTATATATATTTAGAATGCTATATAAAACTTTGTAAATTATTTTTTATGCATGCCATTTATTTTATCTTATCATTAAATTATCCATATAACTAAACTTATAAATCAAGTATAAAGAAAAAAAAAAAGAATATTATCTTGAGATGTATATTTAATAGCTAACTTGATTAGCACTATATATATAGACAAATGTAAAGAATAGTTATGTTTTTTGTTTTATTTTATTTATGTAAGATAGAAGAATTATTTTCGTGTCAAGATACAATAATATGTGTTGCTTTGAGAGGGCTAACTTTAATATTTTGCCCAACTCATATCACGATATTATTTATTTAATCAAATAATATAATTACGACGATTCTCTCAACAACATTATAAATTTAATAAGCAATTAAAAAGAGGATAAACTTTTTGGTCCATTGAAGTATATGTTTGAAGATTCTAGGTTTAATATTGTTTAGCCAACGTATATAATAGGAGGCCTCTAAATTAAGATCAAACCACATATATAATCTATTCTATATATGTCAATAATTAAATAGACTATAGTATGTGAATGAAGAATAACAAAGTTTAAACAAAAAGACAGAAAATTATTTATATTCAGTTGAAATTGATTCTGTTTCTAGATTGACGTTCACAGCATCCACTAATGATGGTTATAAACTAAAATTTCAACTTCTATTACGTTATGGAAAGGGTTAATTAATTAGATTCTAGAGAACAACCACTTAATTATTCCTTATATTAATATATTTTATTACTGAAGCAGAATCAATAGGCTAGATTTTTCCTTTTATAATATTGGATTAAGTACCAAATTGCTTATACTTCCCACTAATTAACTATAGCTTTTAGACCTGAAATTATCCTATAATCACAGGTTTGATTATGATATTAATATGAACTCTTTCTTTCTTCTGGACCATAGTCTCAATGGTCAACTGATCTATCACACTAACTAGTAAATACACATTCTTGAACTTTTGCAGATTAGACTCAGTCAATTACCTAAGTTAGCAGAATTTGCAATTATTTAACATTAATATACTTCAAACTTTGGTAAATTCAATTATAAAGTTTGGTGGAAATTTCTTTGTTTTTCCTAAAACCCAACAACTCCTTCACATTTATTTATTTATTTTGCATTTATTAAAACATTATTTTTGTTACTTTCATCTTGAAAGACTTAAATTAATTTCCTAATCCCTCTTTAATTATTAAATTATAAATGTGTAATGTCAAGCTTCCACTATCAACCGAACTTTTTGTTTTTTTAGGTGTATATAGATAAGATTAATTTACTATAGTTGATTAAATTGTAATGTCAAACTTCAAAAAATCTTCAAAATTGAGCAAGATATTAAAATATTTTAAGATTTTTCAAAAGATATATATAGATTAAAAATTAGAGTTTAATGCTCTTAATTTAGTTATTTAAAAGAAAAAGAAAAATTAGAATGGTAGAGGAGGCAGATTAAGTGGAACCCTTTGACTCATTCATTTCTAGAAATAAATAAATATAATTTAGATGAATGAGAAGTGAGAACAGGCAGCGATGATTGCGGCTTAAAACAATAGTTTATGGATATTTTTGAGACCCTAAAATAAATAATTGTTTAGCAGTAGTAAAATAAATAATTAATATGTGAGTTTAATTATAGTGATAGAGGCAGCACATGGGGAGTCAAAGTCAACAATTTTAGTGATTATTCTATTGAAACGTTAAACGCGTAGATTCACTAACTGACAAAATCACTTTAAAATCACAACGCATCGTTTTGCGTGCACGTCTCCATAAATTTTTATGTTCCATATCAAATTTTGTACTTAATTTTCAGATTATATAATAAATGTTTATCTTTTCGTTTCATTTCATGTAATACATTTTAGTAAAATTTTAATTTTATTTATATTATATTTTTAGATTTTTAATAATATTTATTTTTTTTAATTTAATTTAATTTTTTAATACAAATTAATCAATTACATTTAAATTTATGTATTTGAATTACTAAATTTTATTTTAAATTTAAATCTGATTAATATTCATTAATTCTAATAAAAAAAGTGACATATAAAATGAAATAATTTCAAATTTACGTTTCTATTTTCTTATTATCCTTCATAATATTTAAGAAAAATAACACGTTATATAAATAAATTTAAATTAATAAGTAGATGATATGAAATTTATAACAAAAAAATGATTGATATTTATATATAAGTGGAAGGATCAGCAAAATGGATTTACAATTAATTACTATTAATTCCTAACTGTCTCTAAACATATTAATTAAGCATCTAGAAATTTATAACATTCAATCAAATGCGTAGAGATTTAAGTTCTTTTCTCATTTCGACAATTGTATTTGGATTATATTCTCTCTCCTTTTTTTAATAAAAAAAAAGATATTAATCTTTATATAACTCATTAATTTAGTAAATACGATACCATATATTTATTCTATACAAAAGATAATTAATAGTAAGGATATGCATATTGGAATTAAAGGAAATTCAAGATTATGATATTTCAAGATGAGTAGTTGATCAATTAAAAAAAAATCCACTTGTTAATTAATTTTATTTACAAGTAATCTATAATTAGTGAATAGAATTATAATCCGTTGAAAGAAAAGCAAATCTAACCCGTGACAATAATGCAGATTTTGTGGCAGTGAAATCTGGATTTGAGAGTATTGAACTCAATTATTAAATTGACCCAAAATTTATTCAACTAAATATAAAAAATTCCGAAAAGAAAGTAGAATGTCAGCATAAGAAGAGGAAAGAAAGGGAGATTTGTGTTATTGCTGACTTTTGGAAGGTGTCAAAGCCACATGGTAACGGGTTTGAATCAACATTTAATTTATGGGACCATTTTTCCTCAAGGTCAACTGGGTGTGAATTTAGACTTCTCTTTCTTGCTTAATTAATATAAATCCCATCTTGACTGCTGCCTTTCGGTCTGCTTCAATTTTGAACCTTCGATCACAAGGCACAACCTTTTATTGCTTTCTATCACTTATCCTTTATCTCTTTTATAATATTTTTTATATTCATCCCATTAATTTAAATTTATACTAAATAAATCCATAAAAAGATTAGAACAATTAATTTAAATTTTTGTTGGATAATACGTAAAGCGTTAACAGAATATAGGAATCGGAGTATTCATTTATGGTTGAAGAAAGATGTAAATGATACTCCCTCCATTCTTTTATAATTGCCACTTTTGTTATTTCCACTAAAATTAAGAAATATTAATTACTTTTGAATTTAGAAAAAAAATTGAGTGATTCAATACATATTGAGTGATTTAATGTAAAAAAAATGAATCTAATTGGTCAATTTTTATTGAAAATAAAAATTAAATTGAAAAAAAAAATTAAATTGTATTGGAAATCTAAAAGTGACAGATAAATAGAATTTGAATTTTACTTAAGAACGGAGGGAGTAATAAATACTGATTTTGTTATGTACGGTTTATGATTAGTTTGCAGAGAATTGGGTGATAGTTTGGAGCAGCACAAAATGAAATGCTAATGCTAACATAATTGGAGAAGGATTTACCGACAAATGGATAAAAGAGGCAGCCTTAAGCCGACAAATAAATGGGGGGAGCATCAAGACCCACGACCTTTTCATTTAATGGGTTTCTCCAGTTTCCCCATATGAATTCCACGATCATCGCTATTGTCCTCTTTTATGCCCATCATAATTACCCAAATGTAACTTCCTCACGTCCCATGTAGTGTTAGCTGAAAAAATAATACCCAAATGTAACTGCCTCATGTCCCATGTAGTGTTAGCTGAAATGGCGACCGACACTCGATTAAAAATGCAAAAAATTTCAAATTTAATTCTTTCTAATTACCTTTATAGCTGTAATTGAATATTATTTTATATATATATATATATATATATATATATATATATATATAATATATAACAAATAAACGTTCTTGTGTAGACAGGTCATTGATGTATTTAATGAACTATCATATCAGATTATTATTTATTGAATTTTGCCAAAAACTGAGGTTCATGTGTGTGTGAAAAGTCTAGCCGTTAGAAGCAGCAAAGCTGCCAAGCTACAATATTCAACATCGTGTGAAGCAAAATTTAAATTAAAAAATGCATATCCTCAACAAAAAATGAATAATAAATAAATAAATAATCCTGCCAATTAACCTTATGCATCAAAGTCTACATATATAAACAGCTGTTCAAAAGATAAAATTATAAAACAGAAGAAACTTGCTGGTACTACACTATAATTGCACTTTGAGCTTACTTCAAAGTATAGAATCATTTCAATTATTTGACTGCATCAAACACCCAGGTTAACATCATGCCATTTTTGACTCAAAACTACAACTTTCTACTACAGAACATTCAGATCCACACCCCTTTTGAGCAAGGATAAGATGCTTGCATAAGCAGAGACCCACTGATCGCGGCGCTTTGTCACCTAATCTCATGAACTTTTTGCTTATAAACCATTTTCACATTATGGACCTTCCTTAGGTCCCATCATTTCTATCTATGACCCCAAATTTTCAATTTTCAATTTTCAAACCAAAGCTTACCGCTTGTTGGTTGACATAAAACATATTATAATATGCACATCAAACTTAACCAAACATATTTATGAGCATAAGCATGCCAATGGGTCCTAAAAGTTGGTGAAATAAGGACAATAGTGCTCAAACTGAGAAGTTCTATAATGTATAATAAAATAGTATTAGATAATATAACAAGCTAATTCCCAAAAATGAACAAGAATTTCAAACAGGAGGTGAAGGAAAGCCATGAACTACAACTTGTGTCACCAAAAATACAAGACAACCCATCCAGCTAAATAATCAATGAGAAATTAGGGCTATACTCTTAACGGGAATGTATAATGTTGCCTTTAAAACTGGGTTGCTGTGAACTTTTTTCACAGTTCTGTCGAAGCACTCGCAGCTTGACGCACTTTGCGCTGGTGAACATCCCAATTATACACCCGAGCAATAGTTACCTGATGTACAGTAGTTCACATAGTAAAAAGAACAGGATATTTTGTTCTAGGTAAAGACAACATATTTATCTAATTTTTCAGAGCTTTCAAGCTTCATTAATCATTATGCAATTTCCATTTCCTTCTAGACTCATGTCTTAACTTAAAGAAGTGCGACACATTCACATGTTAACATCAGCAATACCTGTGTTATTGTGACTTGGTCCCTCAAGAATTGTAAATCAGCTACAAGAACTTCTAAACTAGCTTTAGCATTGTCCAAATTCTTCTGTAGAAGAGCAGTTGCCTGCACCATAAAGTTTCTGATGATTGCATCAATCGCACAAATAGAGGTTTTTAGCATTATCTAAAAGAAAAGGTGCAAAACCTCTTCACATGAGTATTCCAACATGACATTCGCTCCCAGCCATAAACACACAGAGTCGCTATCCTCAATGCAAGCCCGTGAATAAATGCCTTCAGAAACTTCAAAATCAGCAATAAGTGCCTGTTAAAAAATTCAGAGGCAATGAAAATCTAACACAACGGCTTAACATTATGTTGATAGTAAAAGCAATATCCTAAAAAGTTCTGTCTGCATTCACATTTTAATCAACAGAAATCAATAAATTACCTCACATCCCAAGATAAGCCTCAAAAGATTATACCATCAATAAGTTCTAGGTAATTTATATGCCAGTTGTTGACATGTGGCACAACCCCAACTCTCTGCAATTTGGTCTTCTAAACACCATAACTACACACAAACTGGAGAAGAAATGAAGCATGCCACCGCGATTTTACATGGTTCTGAGCAGATTGCAAATACTAACACCACTAAGAAACTTTATCGCTATTCAAATTATCAGAGATGGAAAATCCCATCTTGCATTGCTATGCAGAGCACAGTGGGAATGGATTCAAACCATTTGAAACAGATTCTGCCCGACAGTGAAATGTATATTTATATTATAATAGTTATATAAATATGGAGGGAAATGGTTTTTCTTTTAAAATATATCACTTACCACTCAATTTTATTATTTTTCTTGAATATTAATCATATTCAAGGTTTAAAAAGCATATTTATGCATACTTTATGACAATATATGAAACTTAAAACAATCATGTGAACATACATGTAATCACTCTGATTCATAGAGGGGCAGAGACTGAAATTGCAAACCCATAATTCTACAAATTATATAGCATACAAGAAGAAATGTTTGTGCAGGTTCAGATAATCTGAAAACTGTTGTCGCTCTCAATAAACTAGTGTGATTAGCTAAGAACCCAAGACCATCCAAAATGATGACAAATGTAATGGATTCCAAACTCCTTCCCCGGCAGAAGTTAAGCAACTAATGATTAACTGAAGTTATCTTAATCTTCTTCTTCTTCTTCTTCTTCTTCTTCTTCTTTTTGACTTGAGAGGAGATAGAACGTGTGAAAGGAAGTAGTGATGCAAGGAAAACTTGCATGTGCTTCAATCAAAAAGAAACCATAAAGTTGAAATACAGGGTGTTCATAAGGGTAGTTTTCTAGGAACATATCTAGTTTTGCTATCATAGCAGACCAGAGTAAAGGCCAAGCAAAGATTGGTCCAAGTTGAGGTTTCAAGTAGTCTGAAGTCCAAACAATTAATGCATATCAGCAACTCAACCAGGGAAGTGTTCTTTGGCAAGGTCAACAACACAAGCACAGAACTCAACCATCTCAAGGTTGCTCTCTGTGCAGCAAAAGTCAACAAGCAGAAAATAGGTATGGTGAACTATTTAGTATCTTAAAATTTCAAGAGAATGCAATGCATGACCAGTAAATTATGTGTGTATGTGTTTGATGGGGTGAGAGAGAGAGAGAGAAGAGAGAACTTGGTGAGAAATATTTAAAAAAAAAAAAGAAGAAGAAGAAAAAAGTCAAAAAGAACTTCAAAAATTGTAACATTTCTGCAAGGTGCACTGCACCAGTTGAGAAATTGCAGGCAAATGTGCAAGTAAGCATGAAAGAGAGAATTCATCGAGAAAACTGCATTAAAAGAAAACTAAGAAATGAGATGTATGAAAATTGCCAGTTTCTCTATGCATACTAAGTGAAGAACTATTCTATATAGGTATTTAAGGAAACTTGTCTACTCTTATTGGTCATCTAATTAGGACTAGGGCTCTTAATGAAAAAACCTGAATAGAAAAGCTTTCATACAGGACTACATAGAATCCCTAACTAATAAGCTTACAGGGAAAGCTTATGTGGAATATATTTTCCCTTGTCTGCACTTGAGGTAGATAGAGTTACAAATCTTGCACAGAACTTTATTAGATAAAGCTAAACAGAAGGTCGCATTTTTCCAGATAGGCATGGTTTCTAAGCAGAACTGATATCTCATGCATAAAATTCTGAACTATGGCATTTCAAATGAGAAGATAAAGAGCATAATGCATTTCTCTCCAAGCAAGCCCTCAACATGGATATAGCTTGCTTATTTCAGGCCAATTGAGAAACTCCTAGAGGAAGATAATATAAATTTGATTAATCCCTAACTTAAAGGCTCAATGTGAACACTTACATTCAAGAACTAAAATTGAAAAGAAAAGAAATCCTTAGTTTATGAGCAACTATTAACAACAATGCTCATGCTGGATGAAATGCCACTAATAGTGAAACCATGACAAACACATCAGAGGTTACTCAGGATAGTAGGGGTAATCAAAGCGTGAAGGACGGCATGCATAACAAATTCATAAATGAATATTGAAATAACATAAGATATAATATGCAAGAACGAACCTCACCAGTACCCTTCTTGGCCTGTAAAGTTGCCACAATGTCTAAGCACTTCTCGATATCAGGGATCTTTGCCTGAGACTCATAATAAGTGAAAAAAAATGTTATTAGATAGCAGGAAAGTATAATGCTATTAAAACCCAATTTTACTTCAGCATGGAGACATACTTCAACTCGGCACAGAGTGCATTAAATACATCATTATTAGGTGTACATAACCCACAAATAATGCAATTAAAACCAATGTTAAAACAAACTGGGCTGATTCAAACAAGATACTCAAAAAAGTGAATGCTTAAAAGAAAATCAAAGTAAAGACTCAAAACTTTACAGTGCATTCTCAAATGTGAGAATTACTGAGATGATATAAAAACACACACACTTGAAAAATTCAGCTAGAGACCTTTTTTGCCTGAAACTTAGTACTGATAAACTAGTAATCCAATAAATTCTGAATTGGAGCTTTCCCACTAACCTTAAGCTCCTTATACTCAGATTTCACTTGCATAGATAAATTTAGATAATAAAAATGACATGTGGAATTGGACAAGCAATTAACAAGTACCTGAAGATCCCTCTGCTGAGCAAGAAGTTTCATCTCAACGACCTTATATTGATTAAGTCTGCAAGTGATAGCGTACCAAACGCAAATTAAAAACGAGAGCGACAACATTTTTTAAAAAAAAAAGGAAAGAAGAAGAAGAAGAAGAAGAACGCGATATTAGTAAAATAGGAATCACAGTAAAGGAAAAGAAGTAACCTTTCTTGGAGGAAGGAAAGGGCAGAGTTGACATCAAGTCCAGATTGGGTGAGATAGGTTTCGACATCTTCAACAAATTGAGCACCTGGTATTCCTCTTCTCTCAGTTGACGTTGATGAGGACGCCATTTTCTTCTAAGTCAAAAGCTTAAAATAAATAGCTAACACACAAAGAAAGAGAGAGAAAGAGCTTCTTCAAGCTTCTGCCTTTTTTATTGTTACAGTCTGCGAAGAGTTGAAAACTTCTACTGCAACAAAGGAGCGAGGAAGAGGGCGACACTGGTATCTTCTTCCCTTTTAGAGTCGTGATGGTCAAGCCACTACGACATCGTTTAAGAAAATTTCATTAGCCCATTAATTCGGGCCCGTCCTAAATTTAAACACCAACCTGGATATAATTTTAAAGCCCATTGAGCCCACAACGGCAAAATATTAGGAAATTTAAGACATTCTCCGTATGCAATTATCAATAAACTATGTCATGCTCAAATTTCTTGTCCCAATATTATAATTATGTCAATATTATAATTATGTCGTGGAATATTGGAATATTTCTATTGGATAACTATCTTTAGTTTTAATTAGAGTCTAGGTTTATTAATATTATATTTCTAATCAAATTTTATTACTGACTTATTCATCAAGTCTTTGTACTTATAAATATACTAATTGTGAGTTATTAAATACACACAATAAAATTATCCGAGAATATATATTTATATTTTTTTTTATATTTCTGCTTTGATTTTAACTTTTATTTATAACAAATTATAATAATTTAGTTCAGTATTCAAAAACTATAGGACAGATAAATTTAAATCCGCACAAGTCAATCCACGATCCATTCCAAATATTTAAAAACGCTCCACATATAGGTATAATAATATTACTGATTTTGGGGATATACATGTGGAAATGGGTACAAACAAGATGACGATACAGTTCAATTTCGTTCTACACCTCATGGTAAATTATTAAATATAGTTAGTAAAACATATGATGAAGATAATAAACATAAAATCATGATTTTAATTCCAAGAAAATGATCCAACTAAGCATCAGAATTTGATAGCAGAATTGCCAGAATCTGCAAAACCCTCACTTTGATTTGCAAACCCAAAATATGATCAACAGTCTCTTTACAAAGCCCATCCAATCCAATAAAATTCCCATTTGGAACAATAAGATTTTTGAGGATTTGAATCCTACTTCTCATTCTAATCCCATTGCTCCTTTTCTTCATTCTTGATTTTCTTGATGAGTTGTGAGTTCCAATAATTAAATACCCAATACCCATAATGATAATCCTGTAAATTTTGGTACCCAATTTGTACTTAAATTGGTAGAATAATGCAATAACAGTAATGAGAAAAAGTTGAATGTTGGATTTTAAGTATGAATGGTTGCTGAAATCAATGAATCAAGAAATTAGGCAGCTACTTTTGTCGGTGAATGTTGCTACAAAACCACACTCGAGAATGTTCGGTTCGATTCAATGCATGTAAATATGAATATGATGCTTGCCTTTTCTTCCAAACTTCGTCTCTTCATTCATCAAATATTAATAATTGCACCCTTAAAATGTGACATGATGTCTCAATTGTGGCCTGTAGCCCAAGGATCTCCTCATGCCCTTTGCCTTGCCTTGGACGGCTGCCTTTCATTGCACAGTTGTTGTTTACACGCTATTAACTATTCATTTGGGACCTCTCAACAAGGAGCTGAGCTCCAATTCACTTAAATGACAGTTCAAGTTCAATTCGAATCTAAAACTTTCTAACATGTCGGAATCGGTTTTACTGCTGAAATATTACAAAGGCACAATAAAATATATAACTTTTTATTTATTTATTTATTTATTATAACAGAATATATAACTTAACTGGATATAAATTGTAAATTTGGATTATGTATATGTGGATTAGGAGTCCACAATTATGGGCTTGCATCCAAAAACTTGGCCCAAATTAGAAGAATAGAGTCTGAATTAGAGAAAGAATTACATTACATGTTTTTATCATTTTATGAACCTTGTATTGTAAAACCATCGCAAATTTACCATTATATCATATGACCAAAATCAACATTTAAATTAATTATTTGGATAAGAACATATAAATATAAGATGTATACATCAATGTGTAATTCATTTTCTTTTTCAGTCCTTTCACGTTTCAATGCAATGTACCTCTCCGAGAGAGAATCTAAAGGAGGCAATTATTCCTCTTAATTCCACAATTATTGGTAGCGAAAAGTCAATTGAAATTACAATCCCACGCCGATTTTTATAGCTCCTAAGCGTCTACTTCTCAAATCAATATAGACTAAACTCATTGCCCTTTTCTTAAATAACTTTTTTTAGCTGTCATTTTTAAAAAAAAATTTAAATTTCATTTATCTATTATTTTTAAATTTTTAATACAATTTAATTTTTTTTAATATTTTAATATAAGTTGATCAATTAAATTTAGATTTGTATATTAAAATACTTAATTTTATCTTAAATTTAAAGTTAATTAATACTCTTTAATTCTAGTAAAAATAACAAAAATAACAAATAATAAATAACGGAGAGAATATTAACCAATAAAAATTATCTCATTTATTGATTAGAATCTCTCTTTTTTTTTATAATACCTTTTTAGAAATAAAAGACGGTGAGTTTCGAACTCCAATAAAATTAAAAAATAATTAAGCTTTTAACTGATTGAATTACAAATAAATCTCAATTAAAATTTTATTAATTTCTTTATCCGCAAATAATTCTCAAAGTGCGAAATGTTAAAAAGTACTAATTATGGAGGAAGGGTTCAATTTTTCTTTTCTTTTTTTTTTTTTGTAACTTTACAATTAATTGTGTAATGAAGTTTCGAATCGATATAAAATTGGAAAAGTAAAAAAGCATTTGGTAATTAATTGAATAAATTCATCACATTATATATTAATTAAGGTAAATAATTAATATGCGGCGGCTAAAAGAATCCTACAAGTAGAAGTAAAAAGAGGAAGGGGGAAAGGGGGCAAAACACATGCGTCCAATTAGTAGGTGTGCATCAAAGCGCAATTGCCCAATTGCATTATCCCACAAAAGTCTAAGTAGGTAAGATTATGAGGTTTACCCCTTTACTGCTTCTAACAATTTATCCCATAATTTCCTAATTTATTGGCTAATCTAATCCTATCAATTTTTAGCCTTAGCTATCCCTACCCTAGCTAGTGGATTGTTCAAGAAAACACATTTGTGTCCAATTTAACTTCAAAAATTATTTAAGTCGTTATAAGTAATAGTATTACTGTGTGATAATATATCCTCTTACATCAAAATTGAACGCATATACAAAATTTAAAGTATAAAACTTGCATGATTAAATATTTACGGTTATCCAAACTCGAATTTAATACAACTCCAAAACTTAATTAACTAGTAAATTGAGAATTATTGAAACTAAATTTTATAGAAAGTACCAACTGATACAAAATACTTTACATATACTATATGACAAGGAGAAAGAAATCTAATTACAAGAAAACAATGCATAGCATCATTTAATGCTTGGAATTTGAGAAATATATATATATATTCAATTTATTTGAGTGGATAAGGAATGATGTTTTGCTATTTGGATTGAACGTCTTTATTGTTGTCCACGTAAATTCATTGAATGTCACTCCTTATGAGTTATATCCCTAAACCTAGCTATACCCTAAATTACCAAGGACATTGGGTCCCTATAGGTAATGGATCATAGGTATATATATCCCTTAAATTACCCACGACATAGATAATAATGATAATAATAATAGTGGGATTTAATTTAAGATTCAATTTTGTTGGTCCCCCAAATCATTGATAAAAATTGGTCTCTATTTCCCAATTTGAGAACACATAACATAATAGAGACCTCTCATCTCTTATATATTTGAAAACGACGTGCCCTCTTCTAGGACACACAAATACATTGCACCCTTTGATAAGCCCAGTTCTACCTATTTATATATATAGAGAGAGTGAGAGAGACGGGCTAAGGAGGCCTTGGCACCCAAACTTTAAGAATTACATATGCAGTGTATATTTTCAATTTAGCATCCTCAATTTTTGTGCATATAGATAAATAAAGTATATATTAAAAGTTTAAAACTCTAAAAATAAAAATAATACTCTCATTTTGACTCTTAAATGTCTAAATATTACTAATTGACTCTTTAAAATTTTAAAATCACACTCTTGTTTTGATTTGAAAATAAAAATGTGCATTTATCATCTAACAAATACCACAAAAATGAACAAATCATTACCAAAATCATCTTTTATTTTACAAAATAAAATTAATCGGTGACTATTAAAAAAATTCAATTAATTTCACAAAAAATATCTCACTTTTTCCATATCTTTATTATTCTTGTCTTGTAAAAATCAGTTAAAATGTTTAATTTGATCCTTAAAATTTTTAGTAAAGGTCAATTTTCTAAAAGAATAAAATTTGAAATAAATTTGCATGCAAGTTTTAATATATGCTTAATTCGCCTCATCCCATCTAAATAACATTTTTTCTTTTCTTTTTTTTTTTTGTTACATAATTCACTGTATAATTATAATAGAAATTCATATTTTGTATAGAAATATACGGTACATAAAAATTCATGAAGAATAAAAAATTATAATTTTGCTAATGTCATGAGCAAAAATAAATTAAATAATATGGTGGCCTAAAATTAAGTTAATTTTAATTAGAACTATTTAACTAAGTCAAATTTAACAATTTTTTCTGTAAAAATTTATCTATTTTTTTTTTTAACTTTCAAACAATTTTTTCATGGCTTTCTGACTCTACCTCTTCGTATATACGTGTGTATATTTGGATGTAACTAGAGCTACTTTTTGTCTATGTCGATTCGGATTTTCCAAATCTATGAGTTAATTTGTTTAGAATTGAATACTGACAGTTTTTAGTGTACGCTTCATGCACGAGTTAAAAATTAAATAAGGTATTTAGTTTAAGGAAATCCAAACACTGTTGGTCGTTAAGATTAACCACCATGAAGAGGGTCGAAATCTTTGATTATCCGTGGGCCTTCCAGGATCTATCACTTTAACTACCAATCGTTGGTGAGTGTGGGGATATTATTAAGCAATATAAGGCGAAGAAAGGGCAGCTAAGAATGTGTGAAATTGCTAATAATGTCAAACATCCTTATACCCTAGTTTGGTCCCCATGAATTTATTATTTTATGGGCTTGTATTTATTCAAAAGGTAACAACAATTTAGCATATTTCGTGCCAATATAGCTAATTTCGGAAAAAGAGTGCTGCCATTCAGATTCCCTATTCAGAATAACAATTTGTACCATTAGTTTAATGGTTATAATTAAAATTTTCTAGAAATATCAATGAAATTCATTGTTTTATATATAAAGAGTGGAATGAGAAGTGAAAACTCGAATATGAAATATTTTAATATATCGGAGCAACTTAAAGCTCATTGTTGGAGTACCTACCTGAGTTGAAGTATTAGGATAAAAGTGGTATTCTGTACATTCTCTAATCTATAACAAAGCTTATTTGAAAAGCAACTACATACATGTATGTATATAAACAAAACTGAAAGGGTTATTTTAATACATTCAAATATTCCGGAGAGTCAACAAGTCAAAATAATTTGTAATCAAAATCTAATTATATATATTGTATGAATTTTTTGGAAGGGCCACACACATTGTATCACATATAATACATAAAATAAAAAAATAAAAAATTAAGGCATGCTCTTTCACTAGGATTATCAATTCATGTACTCGCATATCTGCTCGGTTCGGTCTATATGCCCATAAAAGATTACGAACTTGAATAACAAAATTTGTTTATAAAATTCAGTTCGATTCGAAGTCGCATATAAGCCTATTTTTATGTGGTTGGGTTTGGGTTCATTGATATAAGTTTAAGACAAGTTTGCTGAAACTATGAATCATAATAGATTTATACATTATGCATATCGTGTATAAGTTTACATTAATTGTATAATTTAAAACATGTAAAAATACACATACAAAAATTAAAAATTACAATAAATATCAAAAATTATAATTGTAAAATACGTTTAATATTATAAAATCAATTTATAATATGATAATGAATTATCAACCTATTTTATCACTAAAATATGAATTAATAGAGAATCTAAATGAGAATTAATTAGTTATCATAAATTAGCCTAGTGGCGGCCCATATGAGTGAGGCCAATTAATCTACATATACACAAAACCTTTTACATTCTTTCTTGCTTTTATTTTATTATTAATATTATTTCCCCTTCCTTTACTTTTATTTTCTTGGAGTTTAATAAGCAAAGCCATGACCCCTCCATGTGGGTTTTGAGTACTTTAGGTGATTTTTAACATTTTTTTTTTAAATTAATGTCCTCTTCTTTTATTGGTTTTGACTGAATTCAAATGATGCATATGCCCAATTTCCATTTTTCTCAATATATAAAATTTCTTGGAAATTAGAAAAAAAAAGGGGTATATAAATGTAAATATATAGAAAGAAAAATATTTTGTTTGATTTGCTGACATGACTGGAAAAGTTTAGTAGTGATATGCATAGATGTTGGGGTGTGTCATGACATCCCACATGTGACTAATGATTTATTTATTTATTTATTTATTTTTAATGTTTGTGTGATAATAATAATAATCTTAATATAGAATCTTTCTATTGTACAATTCTCCTTTTCTTACTCATAAAGAAATTTACAGTCTATATTTTGGCAACCGTTTTATATGTTACTATTACCATTATTATATTGGCCAATAATTCCCATGTTAATGATTATGGTATAAGTTTAATACCTAAGTTTTGAATGTTACAATTCTTGATAGAGTATACAAGTTAGTTTAAAAGAAATTAACTAATAAAACAGATAATTATATATAGATAATACATTTTCAGGGTTAAGAAAGAATAAAATATTAAAAAAATAGTTAAATTTTGAAACTGTGATATATGTATATTATTCGTTAACAGTGAAAAGAAATAATAAAGCCCTAATAATGGGGTGTTGATGGGGAAATAGGAGGTGCATGTCACATGCATGCAACTAATCACTAAAAAGATTCGAGATGCCATAGCTTAATTAGCAAAGCACATTTTCATGATAAATATGCATTTCGTGGAGTTTGGGACAACTAAACTTTGACACTTTATCAAAAGTCTCAACCATATTTCTATTATTTAATTACTTCTTTTAAAGATAATATTACTTAAACAATCCCAATCCCGATAATTTATCTTCTTGAATGTTGATTGATTGAACTCCACGGAATCAAATTTTAGTTTTACAACTAAATTTGCTGAGTAAATTATTGTTTTAGTTAAATTTAATAAATATTAATTAAATTTAAATTTATAATAAAATTAAATAATTTAATATATAAATTTAAATTTAATTAATTAATTTATATTAAAAAATAAATTAAAATCCATTAAAAGTATCGGATAAATAATTTTAAATTTTATTATAAAGTGACATATAAAATAAAATGAAAAAATACTTAACTTCATATTTTTCTTTTCTTTTATAAAGCATTTAATTAAAAAATTTATTTATGGGCGAAAAAAACAAGCTCCCTTAAGTATTTAATGTTTATAATTAAAATTGTTAAAAATTTAGTTGGAATTTTTATGCACTGGGTGGGTTTGATTGCTTAATTGTCTGCACCTGCTTTATTATTATTAAATTTTTTTTTTTTATAAATTTTGAGTTGACACAATTATTGTGGACATGATTAATCCGGATAATTGGTGGAATATATATATATATTATTATAAATAAAGTTTTTTTTGTGGCAGTCCGGCCGGCTGATTTTTAATTTGTTGGTTGTTAAATGTTTGGATAGTGATTTAATTAAAATGTGTTAATCCAAATCATTATGTTGTTGTCTTCATTAATAGTATACAAATTAATAAGATCTAATCGATCTAACAAGTTTATTTTATTATTTATTTAAATATTTAAATTTCAACAATAATCAACTAAATATTTATATTTATCAATAAAAATCAATATAAAAACTATCAAAATTAATAAAAAAATCAAGATATTACATTTTTAATTCCTATCAGTCTATGCTTATATGAGCCGCTTATATTCATTATAATAGTTCAAATGGTATATTAAAATAATTAAACGCCATGCATTTTAATTTTTAAAAATATTATAAATTTATATTTATTATTTATAAAATTAACAAATATAAATCCTCCAATCAACTATCCGATTATATTTTGACGTGAAAAACACTTTTACAGAGATATATGTAAATCATCGAAACTTGCCCTCTAAACTAATTAAAGTAGTCGGTAGGCTTGATTAATTTTGATTAAAGAACTTATTTTCAACAAGCTTTTAAATCAATGAAGGTCGTGGCATCAAAGAAGAGAACAATGCAAAGAGAAGGATTATTGGAAAATAAAGAAATTGAAAGGATCAAGTCCTTGTAAATCGATAAACAATTGAAAGAGGTAAAATCCTTGTAGGAATGTCCAAAGCAAAAGGGTGATATTAATAATTGGTGAATAGGTGTAGACAAAATAGAGAGAATATTATTATTTTTATACAAATAAATACATTTTTATTATTTTATGTGTGAAATTCTCCTTACAAAATTGAAATTTATTCTTTCCAATATGATTTCGACACGTGAGTATGAAGCTGTGACACGAGTGGGGCATTAGGCAATTGTCTCTTATTAATACTTTTTCATGTCTATTTTGAAACCCATTAACTATAAGTAGTGCCAGACGTTAAATATATTTGAAACAAAAGTCTAAACTTCATATACTTGAAAATGAGAATTTTGTATTTTTGGCATAAAATTGAAAGTGAATTTTGGATCGAACATGATATATCAAACCTTTTTAATCTAAATTAATACAAAATTGTTATTTTTCTTCATTTTATTTCAAATATAAAGTATTTTTTTTTCTGTTATAAATTTATTCTTTTCGACAACATAGTGGAAAATACAAAACAAAAATATATTCTTAAAAATAGAATTGGTTACCCGAAGTTTGTACTTGTTGCAAAATCTTAAGTTATTTATTTATTTATATATATAAACATCAAAGGTAAATCTTGGTCAGAGGCTAAAATTGCAGGGCATATTTTTCATTTTACTTGTTTCAGAAGGGAAAAAGAAAGAAAAAGAAAAGTAAAAAATTGAAGTTGAGTAAATTGACTGTGGACAACTGAGATGATGAAAAGAGAAGACAGAGAGAGTAAAGAAGAGCTCAAATAAGGCACATGGGCGCATGTGTACTGTGATTGTTTTTATGCCTGAACAAAATCAATGCTAACCATGTGCTCTCTAAAATATTTTATCATCACCACTTTTTAAAATCCCTTCTTTTCTTTTTTCTTTTTCACTTGTCAAACCTATTTAAGCAACACTTTCTTTTTAAATGTTTTAAAATGCTCTATATTAGATATCTCTAATTTGATGAATATATATACATATATATATTTGTGGTCCTAAGAAATTCAATCATAAAACTCACTCACTCACAGCCTAAACTGAAAGTGATACAACAGAAGCACTCGTGTGGCTAAATAAGCTCTGCCAAGGAAAGTGATAGCTTTAGGACACCAAACACATGTATGATGTACCTGTTTTACGGCTTCTACAATTACAAAGGAAAACACTGATTTGCTTAATATATTATATGACATTGTGTTTTACAGATAGTGGTTCTGTGGTGGGGACATTTTCCCACATGCTATGTCCCAGTTTCTTTCATTGCGGACTTTATATGGTGGTGTAGTGGTAGTGGAGTTGGGTATTCATGATTTCAAGGCTGCCTCTGCCTGCCCCTCCTAGTGCTTGGCACTTGCGATTCAAACACCACAACATAAATTATATTAGACAATCCAACGCTCTGTTTATGGCTTTTCTTCTCCTTGTTTTGTTCTAATTCAAATATTAGTAGAATTTGTGAGTAGTTTTTTGAGGTACACACACACACACACTCAGACACGGCCACACCACACAGATGCTAATGATAAGTATTTCTGGGGTCCTTTTCTTTCATTGTCCAGATGTCCTTTTGTGTCTGTATTCAAATGCCCATTATGTACTACTCACCATTTAGCACTTCAATTCTAATATCACAACAAGGCATCCCATTTGGCACTGCAATTCTAATTTCATAACAATTTACAACAAATCAAATTCTACTAACCCCAACCTAACCACTTCATTTGTAAGGATCATATAGTTGAATTACAAATATCCAACTTCAAACCTTTCATATTTTTAATTCAAAGTTAATAACCCGTTATAAGACACCCAAAATAAGGCAACAAATAGAAACAGTATTATTTTACAATAAAAACTACTCTTTACTATTAATGGTGTGGTATCACTATCTAATGTGAATGAATTGTGAGATAAAGGTGAAATACTAACTTCATACCAAATTTAAGATCATACATTTATGTCTATAGCCCATTAACCAAACCTATGCATCATCATAAACAAGAAATTTAATAGAACATCTACAGTTGCAAAAACAGTTGCTATACACAGAAGCAATTACAATTTCATCAAAGTTTTTTTTTCCCCGGAAGAAATTCAAACAGGTTGTTTAAACAATATGGTGACGGATTGTAAGTGAAAGATTTCACAGGTCAATTATCTCTTCTAAAAGACAAAAAGAAATAACATATAAATTTTAAGAAAGTAATGTGAGAGAGAATTACTGAGTAAAAAGAAAAAAGGAGGAAATTAAAAAAAGGGCAGAAGAAGTATTTAACATGAGATTACTGAGTGAAAGTGGGAGAAAGAAGATAAAAATTAATAAAAATATTTTTTTTTAAAAAAAAAACCAGAAAATGACATCTGGCTATCAACCATGAATACCATCAGCTCGTCGGCGCAGAACTAGAGCCAGCAGCTGCACTGGAGCCGGAATTGGAGCTTGAGCCAGAGAGCAGTTCAGCGAGAGCGCTCATGGCTCGAACTTGCATCTCCAAAGCAGCAATATAATCAGTTGCTTCTTCTAAAATAACAGGCAACGGTTGTTTCCGGCAACCAGGAACCAGCCGGCCAAGAACACGAACTTTCCTTTGAACAGCCGGTAAACTCTTCCCTTTCAACCGCAAAACGCTGACTCTTGGCTTCTTAGACCGGCTACTCTGGGTTCCTGCCACGGCAGCAGCCGCGACTCTTTGTCTCTTGTGCTGCTTTCTGAACTTGAGCTTGATCCGACTAGTTAAAATGGCTCGGCTCCACCTTGTTCTGCCCTTAGCGGCGACGGCGAGAGCTCTATCAGCGGCTTCTCTAACGGCCCGCCCTTGGCGCGGAGCTGAAGGAGAAGGAGGACTGAGACGAACTTGGCTCAAGGCTTGGATAAGTTTAGAAGAGTAGATTTGTTCCTGAGCTTCGGTTTTCCATTTAGCATGGCCTTGATTTTGATTCTCCTTGGATTGAGTTTGCGATTTCTTCTTCTTTTTCCTTTTAGAGCGATCAGAGTTTGAGTTAGTTACGGGATGATTAGAGATCAGAGTTGACGCCATCACTCGACCGATGGATTCTGTTTCAATACGAATATACAGTACTAGTAACGCCAATATTCAAGAGAAAAAGCTTGATTTCGAAACGAAAATTCTCCGCTCAAATTTGTTGAGAGAATCGACGCGATTAAAAATTATGTTTCTTCTTTGTCCTTTTTCTCTTAGGCAAGTACCTGAACAAAAAGAGGAAGAAAAAAATCAGATTCACATCAAAAGCAAATTCCAGGCCAGATTCAACCGAGAAACATAAAATCTACAAATCCAAACAGATTCCAAAAACCAAAACTCCATCCTTACAAGTGATTAAAGCATCAAAATACAGTGATTAGCAATCAAAGAAAGGATTATTTCATAGATTAGCATGAATCACAAAACCGACAAATCAACAAGAGAAAACTACAAAATGGAAATTAAAGATAAGATCATTACCTTTCCTAGAAGAACACGGAAGAGAGGAGAAGGAAAAAATTCTTTACATATCAACCATCACGATAGGGCTATGTGTATTTACGAGAGAAAGCCGAAACAGAATTTTGATTTTCCTTTCTTTTCCTTTTTTTCGGTAGAGAGAGAGAGAGAGAGAGAAACGGAACGGAGTTGGTGAGGTGTCGCTTCTCTCTGGGTGAGAAGAGGTGAAGAGGCCTGAGAGAGGAAGGGAGAGAAACGGAGTGAAGCTTATAAAGGAATCAAAAGAGAGCACGCGCATTTCCTTAAAACAACATTTATTAATTTTGTTTTTCTTGTTTTTCTTTTACTTAATTAATCTTTAATTGATTAAAATAAATAAATAGTAACGTTTTATAAAAAAAAAGTATATATATTTTTTATTTTTATTTAACAAATTATATTTGATTTTTATGTGTATTTTTAACATTAAATGTTTCGAATTAGCTTTCTAACGTGGGGTTTTTTTGGTGGGTGCACCTTTCGGTCACGAATGGTCCTTACTCTCCTTAGCCCTTTGATTTAATAATGCTTAACTAGGTTCTCTTTTCAAGCCTTCATTGGCAAGAAATTACTGTCAACTATTTTTGTTCTTTTTATAAAAATTGATTGATTATATAGGGAATTTGCATTAGTCATTATCAGGTCCTAAACTTGATAACAATATATCTAACCATCAAAGTATCAAATTATTGATATGTAATTGGAATGACTTAATATTTAATCAAAACAATCAATCGTACATAATAATAAAGATACAATAATCACAACACACTAATGTTAGGTGTGATAAAGTAAATTAGATTTTGTAAAATGATTTCTCACCACAGGAAAAATTAATAAAACAAAAGCTATAATTTAATGAGCTTAATGGAATGGGGAATTGCTCAAAATAATAAAAAAGAAATGCAGTGTCCTAGAAGCGAATGATTCAACTTTGACAGTGAGTCTAATGTAGTTTGACAGGGTTCACTCGCATAAAAAGTTAAAAGGAACTGACTTAAATATCTGAAATGAAGTCCATAATTGCCACATCTATAGATATTGCTGTCCTTGGTCACACCTTTTCAGTATAAACTGCTAAGCACAATTTTAATAGATTTTTTTCTTTTCTTTTTCACGGGATAATTCTAACAGAAATTATTAGATATTTTCGTATAATAGCTTGTGTGTTTGTGTTGGATAATTAACTATTCATTATATCATTCCATGGGAATACAAGACTATTATTCTTGAATTTGAACATCTGTATTGTTATCTAAGACTAAATTAATACATAGAATTCAAGAACCTTATAACCACATTTACATTACTTTTTTTTCTTTTTTGTTAATTTAGTGAAATTTCTGAGAGAATATATTGATTAATCCATTTAGTCAAACTTGTTTAAGATCATATATTTGATTTATAAAGGACTAGAATGCATTATTAATTGTGGAGAAAAACCGCAATTCTTTGTAATAATATATTATGTAAAGAAAGGACTGGATGGGAAATAATCTGAACGTTAAAGACTTTACTTTTATTTACGATCATTCCTAAAATTCATTTCATCCATTCTAATGTGTAATTTTTGAAACACATTGTACGTTTCATCAGCAGGCCTGGTTGGTTTACCATGTGCATGCCAGTGAGTGGAGCATAACTTTTGTTGTCTCCTAAGCTGAAAATTAAGAAACAGGCAAAGCAACACTTGTCCAATGTATATTTTGGTTAAAATTAAAATAAGTCCATTATTTCCTTATCTTCTTGCTGAACAATTCTTACTCGACTCCACAGGCTAGTTATATTAAATATCCATTTTATATTTTGACTAGGAATTGCCAGAAATTTTACTTAGCTTGAATTCAATATATAAACTGATGTAGTAATCCACTACAAGTGAAAATAAAAATATAATAATACTATTCACAGGATTCATACATAAAAACTTGACCCGATATTGATCTCTAACGCAAACATCACAATATAGCAATGCACAAAGCAAATTCAATCACAAGACAAAACAGCCATTCCTCTAAAAATGTAGAACTAAATATATAAATAATGAACAAATTGTATAAAATTAAAAACCAAATGGATAGAGTTGACTATTTGACAATTTCAACTCAAATATTGGCATTTGGGCACGGTTTTAAAAACCAGACAAAGCTTAGCTGCAAAAACCAATAACAAAGATGGTGAATATAAAAGTTTATGGGTAGGCAACGTGGCAGAAAAGGATTGGAAGAATATGTGGCGTTGGCTTCCACTAATTGACCCAAAGGGTATGGGTCCAGTTGAATATTTTGTTATCATTTCCGAGCAATGATTAATGGTGGTGATGATCCAGAAAAGAAATTGTAAACAATAGAAATGCATGTGCAAGTGTAGGTTGTTCTTCTGGCATTTTCCTAACTTTGGCTATGGTTTTTTGAATTTTTTGGGAGATATTTTTGGACTTTTGCTACATTGTGATGTGTGGACAGTTATGCTCCAAGTTTCCAACAATCGATCCTTAATACATTATACCATATATCCAACATACTTTATTTGAACTCATCACTAATATTTATACATCATATGTACTTATCAAGGCACAAACTGTTACGCTAGACTAGTTTTTCCCACTCTGATACCCTTCTAAAGTTTATAATGGACAGATTTAACTTCTATCTTCTAACAGTTTTATGGAAAATAACATAAACATGCTAGAGCCAAATAATAATTTATCTTATCTGTCTCATTGACCTCTTCGTCCTTTAGAAGCAGCCTGCAAACCTCATCTTTGACCAAGTAATAATTAAAATTTAAAAGTTAAATCACTAATGTCATCTCCACGACAATGAAATTGATTCAGTCGTGATGGTTCATAATTTCACTGTAAAATTTCCTACTAGTGGCCAAAACCAAAAGTGAGGTTTAGCTAACCAGTAGATTAGTTGAAGTAACAGGACGCCAATTAAAAAATAAAGGGCTAACGCTAAACCTGACTTTAAGGATAAACAACACAATGGAATAATTATGAGATGTTTAGTGGTGCTAATAGTAATCATGAACCTAATCCTCATTCTCACCAAAATCATGGTACCATGTGTGTGTCGATTTTCTATCGGATAATGGATTAAGGAACATCAAAAGCATGTTTTCGAAAATATAAAAAACACTACTAGGCATTATGGCCTGCCAGAGAGGTTGCCTCCCTTAAGCAAGACATAATATAGCAAGAAGCATAATAATAAAGAGCAAGAGCAGTAACCGGCAGCAGAAAATGAGGAAATTATTGCAAGTGGATGATGAAGAGTACTGATGGATATTCAAAGATTAATGTGTTTGAATCCACACCACATTATTACCAATTTATTATAGATCTGAAATTCAAGTGCATAAGGGGGTGAGGTCAAAATTAAAATGTATTGATGAACGTACTGTTAAAATGACTTCAGCTGGTTCCACTCGACATCAGCTCCATTTTTGTGGTTTGGCCTTGATTTACATAGCTCAACCTCTTTTATCTACACCTGCCAAAATTAATTGACCTATGAGCTGGATTCACATGTTTAAGGCTTAAGCACACAGTGTATCTAGCACAACAAGACATACTTTCGAAATGAACAGGGAAATGTAACTGCATACCCAACATGTCCCTTGCTTATTAAAAAATTTTTAAAAAAATCCTTCCAATTAGTGTGGAATAGGAACACATAATGTTTATAATATGCTTGACAGTTAGCATTATGCTGGCAAGACTCGTTAGAAAGGGTGCGATGTTATGTCTTTAAGGATTTTAATGACCATTATGCATTCTTGACAGCAAGTTTATCTATCATGAAAGTAAAATTATCATAAATATCTCGCCATAACAGTGAGATTATCTAGTGAACCCTCAACCTTTAGGCTATGGGCGGAACAGCTCATAAAAACGACCAAATTTATATTATAATTAAATTTCTACAGTATCAAGATGTTATCAACATTATCCACACTTCAGAGGAATAGAAGACGGAATGATGAATACGCTTAAAATGTAATCAGTGCCAAAGAATTGACAAAGCAAGGGATTCTTCTTCTTCTTATTATTTATTTCTTTTATCCACAAATCTGTATATTTGAGACGAAGTTTAGTCGGCAAGGTAGAAAATTAATTAGTAAGCTCTCGAGCTTCATTTTACGGGAAGAATATAAAACCTCCAAATGCTAATGCTAGGAAAACCCGACCATTCCATTTTTTTTAAGACACCAAAAATGCCCTTGCACCAATAATTGAAATAGACACCGCCCGGCATCAGATGCCTATTGATGGAAAGCACACAACAAATGATTGTCATAAAGACTCACTAATATAATAACTAAACTTTTCTTTAGGTTATAATAAACCATTACTTTGAAGTACAACTTGCTTCCCACCTCTCTCCCTCCCTCTTAAATAAATGTTCTATTCCCATTAACCAATCTTATTAAAAATTATTTGGTGGATTACACCAAATCTTTGCCTTAAGTACAGCTAGCTAGAAAAGCTTCACTGTCTCGATTATAAATTATTTAAACTTTCATTTGTTAGTATCATCTCAATAACCTCGCCAAAAAGAGGGGCAGTAATTTCCCTCAAGAATAATTGGATGCTCACTTAATTGAAATTACAACTCCACACATAAATTATAATTGATAAGATCCTGATGACTTGTGAAAATCCTCTGTTAACTAGTCAGTTTCAGGCTCCTCCACTAAACCATTATTATCTATCTGATAACTGACAAATTAGATATTTTATCCTACTAGTAAACATTTTCAAATAAGGGCCTATGCGTGGAATTACTATCAGCATCTTTATCTAAGATTCGTTCTCATTGATTCTTACATATAATTCACCACTTCGGCTAATTGAGCCACAAGGACCTGTTACTGTTAGGCTGTCCTTTTATCATAATAAAGAAAGTGTCAAGTGGGCTCAGCTTGTCATTGTCGACTAGAAAGACCACCGTAATGTTGTCTTGATCCAACACCTTAATTTCCATCAACCAGTTACCATGGAGTTTGACTGGTTTCACTTCTATTTTTGTATTATTCTTTCTCAAGTAATTCAATCACCACTAAGATTTGTCTATAATTAGACTTTTGACCTTCAGGTTCTTTGCTTGTATTATTTGGAGCTTTACATAGCTCGTAAGATGTTTGAGACTCCCGCCAAAAAGAAAAAGATGTTTGAAACTATAATCTCCTTGTCTTATTTGAGCCCAACGCATAGCCCATCGCGCACATTCCTCCTCATGAGGATTTCTTGAGCATCTAAATGTCAAAAGTACAGATGCCTATTAAAAATAAAAACTCAAAAATTAGAGATGATTTATACGCATCAAATGTTTAGCTCTACATGCAATTGTAAATAGAACATACAACTCTTAAAACCTTAATATCATCAATATGTTTGTCACCTTGAAACTAAATAACGTATATAGTCCGATATTATGTCCAAGACAAACCATGTGCTTAATGCCTTATTATGTGAGAAATCCATTTGACATTCTTCCAACAATTCATCTTTTAATGAAAAGGTTAGGGAACCAAAGTCCAAGTGTTGGCAAGTAATACCTCATAATCAGAACTTCGCATCAAGTAACTAATCATGCCTAAGGATACCCTCGTGAAGCTCAGACACAAGAACTAAAGTAGCAGCAAAAGCCCCAAAATTAAGTTGCGCATTCGGCAAGATATCAAGGAAATGCCACCTAACAACTTGGGTCAAAGAGCAAGTAGTAGAATAGCGATTCCAGATTGTTAAACAGCACTGTGGAGAATGAGAAGAACAAAGAATGGTAATAGTGTATCGTGCATTTCCCCTTCATTCATTAAGAATAGCAAAAGTAATGAAAAGACTCTCTGACATGCACATAATATTGAGGAGTAATATTCTTCATTTTCCGAACTCCACAGTCAATTGTTCTTTTAAGTTGTAATCTGTACAAGGAAGTTGATAATATATACTAATGGAACGCCGACATATTAACTGTCAATATCACCCAATCCACTTTTGGAACTATAATTGGCAGATGGTATGAGTGTTACTCATCCTTAAATGTAACTCTCTAGTTTCTGGGCTTTTGCCCTTCTATTTACCAAATAATAATAATAATAATATGTGCTCTTTAAATGAGGAAATCATAAATTAAGTAAAAAAATTACTGAATAAAAATATCCTACTTAGCAAAATCCATAAGTTGGTTTTTTATATATCCTTATCCTGCCATCAATCATGTTAACCGCGTCAGTATTTAAAGAATTATCAAAAGTCACATGATTAATATCAATATTCCACAAACGCATAACAGATGACAACAAAATGCACATTTGAATTTTATCAATGAAGAAAGAAAAATGGCACATTGGAATAGATTTTAATTATATAAAATAAATTAAACCATGAATCACTCAATACCAACGCATCAAAAAATTGGGCGGTCTAATTGGATAAGCTTTGTTCCTTAATGGATATTAAAGAAAATACTCCTGTTGTTTGGTACCCCGAGCCAAAAAAATAGTTCCTGGACGACTAACATCATCAAAAATGCTAATAATTGAGAGCCGGATTAGTTAGGACAAATTAAAGTCGGTGGGCGTGACTTTTTCAGCAAGCTTTTACAAATTATCTCTGAACTGAAAAGAGTTTCAATTAGCATTACTATGATTGCACCTCAGAATTTCCTAACTGCCAAGGGCTAGACGTCATACAAAAGACAGAAAAAAGAAGTTTACATTAGAATCCAGTTAGTTATTTTCTGCGCACCTGTTCCCGAAGAAATGAGCTTTTTGTGAACTCTTCATTACTTGGTTAAGCTATGTCCATGATATGTGGCCTCGTGATAAGGCCCAATCCATGAACCTTATGCAACAATGATCTCTCAAAAAGGTGCATAACAATGTGGCTATCATATCTAATGTGATGGAATGGTAGAATTAGCTCTTTAATATATTTGAACGTGGAAGTCAAAAACCAATCTAATTCAATATCATTTGGTAATTCAGTAGGCTAGCATCTCTTTTATTCACCCAAACAAATACAAAGAATTGCTTAGCATCACTTTTATTCACCCAAACAAATACAAAGAATTGCACGTACTAAGAGAAGAAAGAAGATGGCCCAATTAAATTTTAAGATTCTATATGCTCATCAATATTAAGAGCTCCTGCCTCTGTCCTCCTAACAGAAAAAGTAGGATAAATTACTCCAGGAAACAGCGTTTGTCCTACAAACAGACCTACTAGACATATAGGTAATTTCAAGACAAAAGCAATGACAGTGAGTAAATTTGAGCAATGATATGCGTCAAATCAGGAGCCACCAGTTGTTTAGACATTGTCTAATAAACTACATAGTACCTTATAATCTCTGCTTCTCACATCGAGAAGGGTACCCCAAATTATAAAAGGTTTTCAAAAGATATATTAAACAGGAGAAGTACATTAAAGGTAAAAATAAACCTTATTTGCAATGCAAGAGGAAGGATGGACTTGGTATGGCCAAATGACAAATAGTAACACTTTCTATAAAATCAATCCCAAAGAAAAAAATAACAATCTAAGAATATTTCATACATAAGCACCAACAAAAACCTGCAAAAGCTGAAAAAATAATACCTCTTCCTTGCATTCGTTCAAGTTGGGAGGGCTCCAATATAAGAATGGTCTGACGCATCAATGAATATGAAATACACTATAAAGCTCCAAAGCAAGCAACAAAGAAACGCGATCCAACCTTTAGCTGAAACAAGTTCAGAGCAACAGCTTCTCTCCTCAGGGAGAGCAAAGCACTCGTTTGAAACAGCCATAATCAATGCATCGAGGAGCTTCTTGGACTGCTGATCCACATCAGTTGAGTTCAAGACCTGAGATCTAGCTTGTTTGAGAATTTCTGAAAGAACATCTACCTCGATGGAACCGTCTGGTTTGTGGAATATGCAACGCTCAGTAGACACATCGACTGGCTCAACAGAGGTTGTAGATACCTTAGGACTTTGAAAAGGCTCCGAGAGAGGGAATGCTTCTGATGGAGCTGGACTCAACGATGACAGAGCGCTCTGAAACAGAAATTTGGCCAAAAATCAAATTACTAAAGAAATTTAATAACATTCCCGATCCGTTACGCTTCCGCATAAACCAGAGCGAGAAGATCAATCAAATAAGGAACGCATCAAACCACGAAAATATTTGTCATTCCGAGGCATTAGCTGAGAGGCAATTTGAAAAATATTATTTATAAAGCTTTTGCGAATAATTAAACTGAAAATTTATACAAAATAGAAAATATCATTTGAAAACTACGATCAAGCTACCAGAAATGACAAAATGTCAACAAATTGAAAGGAATCAGCAAATAGGAAAGAAGGCCGACAACCGAACCATACCTGTGGTGTTTGGCTGCCAATATTAGCATCTGAGGTTTCCGAAATGGCGGATGGAACGCTTAATTCCTTTGAGGTCTCGGACGAAACATCTTCAGAAACAGTTGTGAAAGCAGTGTTCAAGCTTTTTCTAGCGATCTACAAAATGAGATAGAGAGATCAAAGGAGAGGGAAAGAGCAGAGATGAATGCCAGGGTTTGTAAACAACCTTTTGAGGCTTCTTCAATCGAGACTCCTTTTGTGGAGTGTGATTGTCTTTCATTTTCGCTCTCTTTTTTTGGCGGGAGAATTTAGGAGCTCTAGCTTTTTCAATTTTTCACCGAGTCCGTGAATTCTCAATGGCATGGAAATATATATAGCTGTATCCTACGCACGCAGTACGCACAGTCTTGATTGCGAATTTAAATATAATTATCACATTTACAGAAAATTATATTATTTTAATTTTTTCTCTGAAGCATTTTGTTATGATATACTCTAATTTTATTTTAATGTTGAACTTGTTATATGGGCCGCCGATAGACCATCTGTCTGGTTGACGCCCCAAGGCTGAAATCTATAGCCCAAACGACAAAAGCAACAGTTTTGAATGAAAACAAAATTGCAAGGAGGGAAGATAGGAGAGAATGGATTAGAAAAAGGAAAATTCTTACAAGTTCCATACCAAATTTTTTATTAATCAAAGTCAATACTGTATATGTACATACACGCGCCAACCATGTAAGTATAAATGGCCAACGAATCAGATGGTTTTGGATTAATTATGAACAGCTCAAAATATTGTTCATTATAAATATATCGAATCGTAATTGTTAATTAGATTGAGTTATGAATTGATTGGATCATATACATATCATATTTTATGATATATAATTTTTTATTTTTTAATTTATTAAATTAATATGCATTTATTACCTTTAAAAATAATTATTTTATATTTATAATGTATAAAAAAAAATTACAAATAATATAAACTGAATCCATAATGGATCGGATTAGATCATGTCTATTTTTGAATTATTAACAAATCAAATTTAGACCAATTTCTATAGCAAAACTTCTACACGCATATATATATATATATACTGCCTTGCGCCAAACTTCAATAAGCACAATCCAATAACATAAATATAATTAATTCAACACAAGTTGTGTTACACAAGTCGTTAAAATAATGATTTATTTATATCCTTTTTACCATGCAAATTGCAATGGAACTATAATGTTAATCCAGAATTAACGAACTGAGCCGTTAATAAAGGTGGCTAATTAGGTCAGCGCAAGTTTAATCGTATCATTACAGTCTTTTCTCCATTTTCACCACTGTTGAACCCTAAAATGTCAGCATAATTCATTAATTGTTAATTATTACGAGATTGAACTTTTACAATGCATATGCGTGTAATTATCAATTCTAATCATAATTACAATTCCTCGGTGGCTGGCCACTGCCTCTCGAATGGTGCATGCTAAGATTAATGCCACCTCCACTTCGGAAAGAAATGCTTCTTTTTCCCTTAAATTATCAAAATTGTTCATTCGAGTCTCAGATCAATTAAATTTATGTTATATTGAGCCTATAATATCTGGTTTTTATTCTATTGATGAGACCTTATAATATTTAATGAAATAAAATAAATTAACATTTATATTGAGCCTATAATATCTGGTTTTTATTCTATTGATGAGACCTTATAATATTTAATGAAATGAAATAAATTAACATTTATATTGAGCAAAACTGATGAAAATGAAACATAAAAAAAATTAGAAGAAAATGCACATTCCAGCTTCTAATTTCAGTTTCAATCTTCATTTGTACTCGGGATTTAAAAATATACATATGATGACCGCTAATAAAATTTCGGTCACCTAAAAAAATAATTTGGCAAATTTTTGGCAAAAAAAAAAAGAGTCTCGAACAATCAAGTGATCAATAAGTAAAAAATAAAAAAAAAAATTGAGTTTTATAAAAAATTAAAGAGCGTGCAGCACTGATAAGGATTTTGTATAGTATATATGATCAACAAGACATTAATTTCGGACAACAACTAACAACAATTGATTATTAACAACGTAACACCTATTAGTTATGACTAACTCTTAAATGTAAATAATATTTAAAAAAGAGTTAGGACTCTGATTGAGTTTAAAGAATCCAAGCTATGAAGTCCGGTTATGAATGTCCTTTCAACTTGGCAAGCCACCCCATCTTGTGAAATGTACTCTGCTACTGTCTTTAAAATAATAGAGTTTTAATATGAAAGAAATTAAAGATATGGGTAAATAGGAAAAGAATGAGAGACTTAGCTGAACAATTTTGACAAATTTAGAGTCCAAAAATAGATATTTACCAACACACCCCACTTTTATTTTTTGGTGGCCACAGTTTCATCGATTATCTTTGGATTCAACTTCTAACAGTGGCTAAATTTGGCTATAAATTGGAATACTATAAGAGCATGTTATCTTCATATTCCTAAATTACATCTTCACAGAGCAAGTAATGCCTGCAGCAATTAATTAATTCCCAGATAATTTAGTTTTGATCTTAACTGACATTTTCCTTATCATTTTCATAATATAACTTCTTGTTATTCACAGGTTAACCATGAAGATCTTGCCATTGGTCTTTGTTGCTTTGTTGCTGATCTCGGTTTTTCAAGCAAAGGCGAAACTGGACAACGAAAACGACAACAAGATGAACATGGAACGACGTCTGTTGGGCGAGGCAACATCTCTTGGTCGAAAAGCAAACCCTGGAGTTACTGGATCCACTACTAATACAGACCAAACCAAAACAGACAGTACCGACGATGATGATAAAAACGATGTCCATAACAAATATGGACAGCAAACTGGAAGTGAGACCCACCACGTTTTCGACACCGAAGATCATAAACCAAATCATAAACCCGGGCACTGATCAGTTGGTGAAGTTTATGTACATATATATGGCGTGTTTATCTTGTAATAAAGCGGGAACTGCATGTTTCCTTGCTAGCCATGATGTGAAACAGTACGGTATAAAAATATGCATGTAATTCTGGCTAATGAAGCCAGTAATATTATGAACTTTGCATAATATAATATGGCCATGATCCTACTGCCTGACATGGTTTTATGGTGTTTGTTTATAGTCCTTGGAGGAATCATCTTCTGCGTGTTTTTTTTTTTCTCCTGCTTCAAGATATATACAGTAAAACCCTAGAGAACTAACAGAGTAATTAAAACCCTAGAGTGATGAATTAAATTCGTATATATGAATTCTGCTTCAGGACGATCAATCCACATTAACGATTTATTGATTTAAAAATGAAAAGCCGTAAGTACTCTTATTATCGAAATTAACAGATAGCTTTTGATTAATGAGCAAAGTATGGCTTGAAGTGAGTTTAGCAACCAGATAATTAACATTACTGATCCACTAATCTAATCAGGGGTGCAGTTCTACTCAGCTTACACATTTTACTTGTAGTACAAAGACTGGCACTTCAATTGATGACAAACCAAGCGTGAAACGTCAGCGTTCCAGTTTGAGATCTAATTAACATATTAGCAAGTGGCAATCACCAAATGGCAACGCAATTGGATATTTCATATTTATCAAGAAAACTCTTAAACCTTGTCCAGATGACTATAAGGATATAACTAAAAAAAAGTTGAATACAGACGTTCTTTTCAGATAAGATTTTAGAGATATTATTTCTCAGTTCATAATTAAGCTCGATAGCCTTGGAAATTGGCTTTGGAAAATCCCCCTTCCAATTAGAGTAGCCTCTCCTTTTATTGTAAAGCCCAAGAGTACCAATTTGTAATTTGGATTGAACGCCATTTTCGTATTGGAAATTGTTTATTGATTGAAAAATTGTCTATATTTATTCATTAGTTTTTGATGAACTAAATCGATAATGAAATGCCACACACACACATATATACTAATCATCCTTATATTATCTCTTTTTCAACCAACTTATTTTATGTGATAAGTTTTGTTTTTATTAATTTTATGTGTGAAATTCTTATAAACTCAAATTTCCAATGGATTAAAGAGGCATGCATGCTCTAGAGTCGATTGGAGTTATTAGAAAGCCCAAACTCAAATATTACGATCACATTGACTGTTTATTTGATTTTTAAAAATTAAAAAACTTAATTTTTTTCATCACGTGTGTGGCCCTACACGTGGGGATTAATTAGATTAGGACATGAAACTTTATCAAAATCTGAGTTTAGACAAATATATATATATATATATATCTTTTATATGACATGTACAAGAAAAATTTCAAATCGTGCTAAGTCGTAAACATTTTTAATTGAGTCGAATATAATTAATATGTTATCTCAAGCAACTTACCTTATTTAAAGTATTATACAATTTGAGGGCCACTTCTAATTATGTGCTATGCAGTTTCTAATTAATCGATGAAATGGTCTAAAAAAGTCTGATTAATACTGAGGTTACAGATAAAAAGAAATATAATATATAATTTTAATGACATCATAAATCATAACTCAGTCATATGTAAACCAACCGTAGAATAATCTGCACGCCTACTTACTCTAAACTATTGATTTAGCAAAAATGTACAAAATGATGCAATATACACGATAATTATAAAAAATATAATAAGTGATAAATCCAAAAATGTCTTTATCTGTAGGAGAGAGGGCGATCCGATCGGATGAGAGAAACCTGCAATAAGTGGAGCCCGGTCGGACCAGGCGTGAGCACTCCGAAGCTTAAGTTAGTAGCTTATAGAGAGAGAATGTGCTTTAGAGAGATAATGTCGTGAATTCAATACCTGGTGCCATCGTTGGCTGGGCTATTTATATGAGACAGTTGAGGGGCACTTGAGTGCCTGGGGCGTGATTACTGGCTGCTAGAGTAGGTATTCGGCGACATGACAAGGAGCAGGTGGTAGACATGGGCGCTGCCTTGTGTCAGGCGGCTGATGGGACTGGCGGTCACATCAGCCGATCGGGCATGTGCTCTGCCTAGGAGCTCGTGTCTGATACCTTTGGCTGATGGGCTTTGGGCCTTGCTAGCTGGATGGGCCGACTAGGTGGGCCTTAGAGCAAATGATATTTGCTGGGTTATCACTTGTCCCCCCTCAACAGGTCCGATCGGGCATAGAATTGCCTTTGTTGGTCCGCTCGGATGGGATCTGGTCTGGAAAATCCCGATCCGAAGACGCGTACTGGCGCGCTTTTTCTGAAGAGGCGCGCGTGCTTGGACAGCCGTTTTCATTTAATGTTGCGCATGTACCGAGGGCGACGCTTCGTTCTTCACAGAGGCGTGATGTCTTTCAACACGTGGCGCCTGTTGAATGGTGCGTCGTTTGGTATTTTCGAGAGGTGACAGCCTATAAAGAGGGGACTCTTTAAAGCGTTTTTTCTTTACTTTCGAAATTCCTAGCGAAGCTCTGTCAAAATCCTCCTTTGATTTCCAGATCTCTGCAACTACTCCTTTATTTCTTCTTCAAATTTCTCGAGTTCTTCTTTATCAAGTAAGTAAGTTTTTTCCCTTCTGTTTGCTTTCTCTGCGATTTCATCTTTCGTTTTCTTTCTGAACCCATTCCATTTAGAAAAGAGAGTTGCGCCCTTTTTTCTTCTTTTTATTAAAGATGGCCTCCAGCAGTGCTGAAGCATTAGACACAAACTTTTTGGAGTGGTACGAGAACAAACCAGCCATCGAGCCTCATTCTCGCCTGACCGCCGGGGAAGTGGCTGAAATTCCCTCTAAGTATGGCCTCCCTGATGAGATATCGGTGTTGGCGTGCCCTGACTCAATGTCAGTGACTGAGGGGCCTTTTGGCCAAAATGGTGAAGAGTGGTTCGTTTGCCACCTCTGGAGTCTAGATGCAGGCTTGAGGTTCCCCTTGGGTGCTTTTGAGATAGCGGTGCTAAGGGGGTATGGTCTTGCCCCTAACCAGTTGCACCCGAACGGCTGGAGATCGGTGGCGTGCTTCAAAATCCTCTGCCAAACAGAAGTGGTAGCCCCAACCTTGGAGCTTTTCACCCACTTTTTCTACATTTCGGGCAGGAGCGACGGAACTGAGTACTTCTTCACAAGTCGCCCAAAGAGGAAGTTGATGTTCGTCCCTACCTCCATGAAAGGGTACCGAGAACGATATTTCTTGGTGGGGAGAAAAGGTGGGTTTGGAGTGCGCCTCACCCGATCGGCAAGAGTTGAGAATCTGAAAGACCTAGCTGCCGGTCAGGAATTCTATGAGGGGGACATAAGAAAGTTGATGGACGCCGTCAGCAGGAATGAGGGGCCCTTCGAGTCCAAACTCCTCTTGCGCACACTGTTTGGCTCACCCGGTTCCCAAGACGCTGAGATCGTAGAACGTGAGCATTAGGATGGGGATGTTTCCCCAATCATTGTGCATCATATCATTCATTGCACTATTTATTTGCTTTGTTTTTTGAATTGAATTTATGCGTGAAGAAACTTATCTTGTTCGTTGCTCTAGTTGCAGCTGAGATGGCTGGTGGGAGTGATGCATCCAAGCAGCTCGGCGAAAAAATCAGGCAGAAGCGTGAAGCCGAGCGGAGGGCTCAAGAGCAGAGGAAGAAAAGGAAGCTCGTGCCCGCGTCGGAGCTGCAATCATCCCGAGCAGCTGCTGGTGCATCTAGGGGAGCGACCGGCGCCTCTACAACGACAAGAATCGCTTACAACAAGGGGGCACTACTGACCGACCGCTTTTCGAGTCGCTTACAACAAGACCCCCATCCAGCTTCGCTGAGCTAATGGAGAGGGCTAGGCAACACATCCAGTTGGATGATGCTCTCAGGTCCAAAAGTAGAGGAAGGACCAGCGTTCTGGACCGCTTACAATATCCGGACAATCGCTCTACTCAAAGAGCCTCCACTTCCGATCGGACATCCAAAGGCCAAGATGGAGCTCAAAGTTCCAGGAATCCAGGCCAAGCCAGGGGATCGGGAAGAGACAGGAATCCGCGTTCAGACGACCGGGCCGAGAGAACGTACACTCCTCTCAATGCTACCCCGACTGCGGTGTTGATGTGGATCAAAGAAAAGCATCGCAGAGTCAACTGGCCCAGAGACCTCTCTGGAAGAAGTCGGGATGCGAGGGACCCGAGCAAATATTGCGATTTTCACAGAGACGTCGGTCATTTTACCGACGAGTGCACTTCGCTAAAAAAAGAAATTGAAAGGCTGATACGCCGTGGGGCCCTCAGGAGATTCACAGGCCCGGCTAGAGGGGATGAACCCTGTAGACAGCCGAAGCCTCCCAGGGACGATCCTGACTCAGACGACGATGGTGAGCGCAGAAATCCCAGAAACGCCGACCCTGCCAGACCCTATGCCGGGGTCATAAATGTGATAACTGGAGGGTCATCCTATGGAGAGGATCTCCCCAAGAAAGGAAAGGGGAAAGGCGTTTACCTCTCCCGACAGACCGAACAGCCCGCCTCGGTCACCATTTCCAGCGAAGACGCACGAGACGTCCTGTTTCCACATGAGGACGCTCTCGTTGTAAGAGCTCGGATAAACAATTTCAATGTAAAAAGAATCTTGGTGGACAACGGCAGTGCAGTCAACGTCCTAACCCTCCAGGCCTACCGAGCCATGGGACTTCCGATCGGAGAGTTGAAGACGAATGCCACTCCTCTGATCGGCCTGGGCAATGCTACCATCCCCGTGGCGGGATCTGTAGAGCTTTTTGTCGAGCTCGGCCAAGAAGCAATTGCTCATGCTTGTAAGGTAATTTTCATGGTTGTGGACATGACATTTGCCTACAACGCCATTTTTGGCAGACCACTGCTTTTCCAGACCGGAGCTGTGACCTCCATCCGATACATGGTGATGAAGATTCCGACCACAGGAGGCGTCGCCGTCTTGAGAGGTGACCAGAAAGCATCCAGGGAGGCTTATATCACCATGATAAAGCAGCAGCGAGAAGCGATGGTCGTAGAGCCAGGCCTTGAACAGAAAGAGCAGGCGGAAAGGCCCAGGATGGACCCAGCAGAAGCCACAAAGGCCAGGTCGCTCGATAGAGGCAAAAGTGTTCAGGTGGGGACAAGCATGGATAGAACAACCGAAGAAGCTATCATGCACGTCTTGACCATCAATCAAGCGACTTTTGCCTGGCAGCCAGAGGATATCACTGGCGTGGACCCCAAAATAATCACCCACAAGTTAAATGTGGACCCGAGCTTCCCTCCGATCCGCCAAAAGTTGAGAAGGCACGCGCCCGATCGGAGGAAGTTCATTTCAGAAGAGATTGATAGGCTACTTAAGACCGGAACTATCCGAGAGGTAGACTACCCCGAATGGCTGGCTAATGTGGTGTTGGTCAAGAAGAAGTCTGGCAAGCTGCGAATGTGTGTCGACTTCACCGACCTCAACAAGGCATGCCCTAAAGACAGCTATCCCTTGCCAAGTATTGATCAATTGGTAGACGCCACAGCATGCCATGCCATTTACTCTCTTCTGGACGCATATGCCGGCTACCACCAAATTCTGATGTGGCTCCTTGACCAGGAGAAAACCAGCTTCATCACAGACGACGGAACGTTCTGCTACAGGATGATGCCGTTCGGACTGAAAAACGCTGGGGCCACATATCAGCGTCTGATGAACAAGATTTTTAAAGACCAGATCGGGCAGAATGTCGAAGTATATGTCGACGACATGATCGTCAAGAGCCGAAGCGCCGAAGAACATCCAGCCGATCTGGCAAGAGTTTTCGACACTCTAAATAAATTCCAGATGAAGCTCAACCCGGAGAAGTGCGTCTTCGGGGTACCATCAGGGAAATTTTTGGGATTCCTGGTCTCTCAACGAGGGATTGAGGCTAATCCGGAAAAAATAAAGGCCATCCTCGAGATGCAACCCCCCAGAAGCATAAAAGACGTCCAGAAGCTGAACGGAAGAATAACAGCCTTGGGACGATTCATTTCCTCATCAGCCAAGCGCTGTACGCCCTTTTTCAAGAGGCTAAGGAAGAGCGAAACTTTTGTCTGGGGGGAAGACTGCCAGCGAGCCTTCGAAGAGCTGAAGGCATTCCTCACCAACCCGCCGCTGCTCAGCCGACCGGTACCAGGTGAAAATTTATACCTCTATTTAGCCACCTCTAAGGAAGCTGTTGCAGGTGCTTTGGTCCGAGAAGAAGATACCCAACAGCTACCCGTGTACTACGTAAGTGAAGTGCTGAGGGGTGCAGATCTGAGAAAGGGACCGATCGAGCAGCTCATTATTGCCCTCATGATGTGTGCAAGAAAGTTGAGACCTTATTTCGAGGCGCACACAATTGTAGTCAGATCGGGTCATCCTCTAAGAAAGATACTCCAGACGCCCGATCTGGAAGGCAAAATGGTGGGATGGGCGATTAAGCTACAATCCTGGGATGTCAGATATGAACCCAGAAAAGCTATAAAGGCCCAGGCTTTGGCAGATTTCATTGCCGAATTTGCGGGTGAGGAACCACCAAGTCTGCCCAAGCCACAAAACTGGGAAATGACAGTGGATGGCGCAGCAAACGACGCTCGGGGAGGCGTCGGCATTGTAATAAAAGGCCCTTTGGGCATCACAATAAGGTACGCCATAAAGCTTAATTTTAAAGCTTCTAATAATGTGGCAGAGTACGAGGCGCTCCTTCAAGGGCTGAGACTGCTCCATGCAATCCGACCGGAGTCAGTAGCCATCAGGAGCGACTCCCAGCTTGTCACCAGTCAAGTTTTGGGGACTTTCGAAGCACGTGAGGCCACGATGATCCAGTACTTGGCCAAAGTCAAGATTGCTTTTGCAAAACTGGAAGAGGCTGGATCGGAATGGGTACTACAGAAAGTCCCGAGAGACCAAACTGCAGAAGCCGATCGGCTAGCTAAGATGTCTGCTTCAGCACAAAGTGTCATAGAAGAAAACATTGCCGTTGTAGACCAGACTTCCTCCTCCCTAGACGAACCGGAGATGATGGAGATCGATCAAGAGAATGAAACCTGGATGAGCCCAATTACGCAGTTCCTCCAGACAGGACGACTGCCCGAGGACAAGGACGAAGCTCGAAAGGTATCTCGAAAATCTCTCAATTACTCCATCATCAATGGTGAATTGTACAAAAAAGCTTTCAGTCACCCTTGGCTAAAGTGCGTGTCGGAGGAAGAAGGGGACTACATCCTCAGAGAGCTCCACGAGGGCATATGCGGCGCGCATGAGGCAAGCAGAGCCATGGCGAGAAAGGCCCTTCAGACAGGATATTACTGGCCTAGCATGCTCAAGGATGCCCAGGAGAAAGTAAGGATATGCCCGCAATGCCAAATTCACGGCAGGATTATAAGGCAGCATGGAGCAGACCAACAGCCGATCGGAGTTTCATGGCCGTTCGACCAGTGGGGGATGGACATCCTAGGACCTTTTCCCCAAGGCAGAAAGCAGATGAAGTTCCTCATAGTAGCAGTCGACCACTTCTCCAAGTGGATTGAGGCTGAGCCGGCAGCCACCATCACAGCCGAGAGGGTCAAGAGCTTTACATGGAAGAACATCATCTGCAGGTATGGCTTACCCAATGTTTTTATTGCAGATAATGGCAAGCAGTTCGACAGCTCCATTTTCAGGAACTTTTGCCAAGGCTTGAACATCAAACTAAAGTTCACATCTGTCGCTCATCCCCAAAGCAACGGAATGACTGAGGTCTCCAATCGGACCATCTTGGAGGGATTAAAGAAGCGACTGGGTCAAGCCAAAGGCAACTGGACTGAAGAACTGCAGAGTGTGCTTTGGACATATAGAACGTCCCCCAGGACAGGCACTCATCAGACGCCATTTTCTCTTGTTTACGGCTCCGAAGCAATGATTCCCGTGGAGGTCGGCCTCCCTTCTTACCGATCGGCTCTCTACTCCGAGCAGATGAACACTCAAGAGAGATGCCAAGACTTAGATCTCATCGAAGAAAAGAGGGAGGGCGCCTACGCCAGGATCGCCGCCTATAAACAAAGAGTGGCCAGATACCACAATGCTAAAGTAAGGTCTAGAACCTTCAATGTAGGCGATCTGGTACTCAGAAAGGCAGAACTAGGCTCGGGAAACGCCGGAGTGGGAAAGCTAATGCCAAATTGGGAAGGGCCCTACGAGGTATCTAAAGTCCTAAGCCCGAGCACTTATAGGCTCCGAACTGTTGAAGGGCGAGAGGTCCCCAGAAGCTGGAATGTTGAAGTACTCAAGAAGTACCATGTCTTATAATGTATCAGAACCTGGCAATTGCCTGATTAATAAAAAGGTTCCTTCTTTCATATTCGTTCAATTAATGCATAATTTAGCGTTCTACGATTAGGCTTGATGCCCGTTTCAAGCTACAAAAGCGAATCTAACGTGATGGAGGATCTTACCTCCCCGAGTATTATCCGTATTATAGAGGATCTAACCTCTCTCGCTCGGTTATGCAATTGTTATGCAATATTACGAGTATTCTCGGCTATGCAATTCTCATGCAGCTCGACGAGTATCGCTCAACTCGATTTCGCAATAACTATGCGACTCTACGAGTATCATGTAGCTCAGCTATGCAAACCTCATGCAGCTTTATGAGTATCACTTAACAAAATGATCTGAAAGAGACAGACTGACCCGATCGGTCACTTAGCTTCGACGCTATTCGAATTCAGGAAGTACTTGTGAAATTTAATGCAAATTTTAATTACGAGTTTTATTTAGCTCGATCATATTGCAAATTTTAGTACAAACTTATGTATATCTTGATTTACAGAATTAGGCAATCTTATTAATACAAAATGCCTCCAATATACAATTTATAAAGAATCGTTACAAAGATAGAAAACAAAAGAAAAAGTAAAACTGATCTAAATTCCTAAACTAACTATCTATATTTACCACCTCCACCTCGCCAGGAGGGTCAACAACCTGTTCAACGATCGGATCGGCCGTGGCTTGAGAAGGGTCGGCAGCTAACGGTTCAGATACTGCCCCCCCTTCAGAGACAGGCCCAGTGGAAGAAGGCGCCACTGGCTCAGCTTCAGGTGCAGGAGGAACCTCCGTTTCGGCTTCAGGGATCGAAGACACCACAGGCCCCACTTCAGATGGAACCTCTTGAATAGTCGGCAGAACTGAGGGACCTTCTCCAAAAGTTCTCTCAATGACTTCTTCCTCGGGAGCGCCCTCGTCGTCGTCACTGATTGGAGGAGCAGGCAACGAGGCCGGATCATCCATCCATGACAGATCCGCCCCAGGGAAGCGCTGCCCAGCTTCATGAACTAGCCGAGACAACAGCCCCACCTGGGTGTCTGCCAACTCGTCGATCAGGCGCTCCTTTTGGTTGGCAAGTTCTATTTCAAGAATCTTCGTATAAGAAGCCTCGTTCTCTGCCGCCGACGTCTTCAAGGACTCCACCTCTGTCTTCAACCTGGCGTTCTCAGCAACCAACTCTCTGCATTCAGCATCCAGTCGGTTCGCATCTGCCTCGAACCGCCTCAGTTGTCCACACTCTGCGGATAGGCGGGCTACTTCGCCCTTCAGCCTGTCGGCCTCGCCCTGCCGAGCTTTCAGCTCCTGGGCACTCTGGTGAGCCTCCTTTCTCAAGGCTACTGTCTCCGACTGAGAAGCAGTATATCGCTCCTCCAGCTTGGCCACCTTGGCCCGAAGGTCGGAGGCCTCTTTCTTAGCTGCTTCACAGCGTGTGTTCGCCTCCGCCTTAGCTGTGGCGCCCGACTCAGCCCTTCCTTTCCACAGACCGGCCATCATGTGCAGCCGCTGTGCCCTCCTGACAGCCTGCACAAAATCAAGAATAAATTCATCAGACACAGAGGTGTAAATTAACACCAGAAACAAAACGACGAGTCCTTACGTCTATTAATTGCTGATTGATAGCCTGAACCTCTCTGTTGAGTTGGCTAGCGTCCACGGCATCCCGATGATCTTCATCCCGGAGAAGACCACGGCAAATGAAGTTGGCCACTTGACCCACTGACCATTCATCACCAAAGTTCTCCCTCAGAATGTCCTTCATGGGAGCCGGTCGCCGATCGCTAGATCGCCGTGGAGATTCGCCACGTAGAATGGTCTTCCCTCTGGCGGCAATCATTGCGTCGGTCTCGGCTATCATCTCAGCAACTTTCTTTCTGGCCGCTTCATCGGCTCTTTTCCTCTTTGCGGCCTCCTCCGCCTCTCTGATCGCAGGACCGATCGGCTGATCGTCTTCATCCGACTCATCCCGAAGAGTGTGGCGCTTTGGACGCACCGGCGGAGGAGGGGCCTCCCTTCGAAGCACAATCGTTGGCCCGGCTGCAGTAGAGATAGGTCCAGTGGTCGTAGTTGTAGCAGCAGGGGGCGCCGAAGAGATGGGAATGGCCGCAATGGCCGGGGTCGTTGTAGAGGCGCCGGCCGCCCCCCTAGAAGCACCAGCAGCTGCTCGGGATGATTGCAGCTCCGACGCGGGCACGAGCTTCCTCCTCTTCCTCTGCTCTTGAGCCCTCCGCTCGGCCTCACGTTTTTGCTTGATCTTTTCGCCGAGCTGCTTGGATGCATCACTCCCACCAGCCATCTCAGCTGCACAACAAAAAATAAGCGAGATAAGTTTTTGTACACAAATTCTCCTCATAAAGCATAAATAAAATGCAATGCATTATGATGCATAATGCCAATGTTTTCTTCACGGCCCTAATGCTCACGTTCTACGTCCTCTGTGCCTTCAGAACTGGAAGACCCGAACAGGGTAGTTAAGAGCAAGCTGGACTCGAAGGGTTTCCCATTCCTGGCGACGGCCCTCATTAACGTTTTAATGTCCTGTTCATAAGAAGGCTGACCGACGGCTAGGTCATTCAAAGCCTTGACCCTGACAGATCGGGTGAGGCGCACCCCAAATCCACCTTTCCTCCCCATCAGGAAATACAGTTCTTTGTACCCTTTCATGGAGGTAGGGACGACCATCAATTTCCTCTTGGGACGGCTTGTAAAGAAATACTCCGTTCCGTCGCTCCGAGACGAGATGTAGAAGAAGTGGGTGAATAGCTCCAGAGTTGGCGCCACCGATTCGGCTATGCAAAGAATTCTGAAGCACGCCACCGATCTCCAACCGTTCGGATGTAGTTGGTTGGGGGCGAGATCATACCCCCTCAATACCGCCATCTCGAAGGCGCCCAGGGGGATCCTCAGGCCCGCATCCAGGCTCCGAAGATGGCAAATGAACCATTCCCCATTGTCTTGCCCAAAGGGCCCCTCCGTCACCGCCATCGACTCAGGGCAGGCCAACACCTTTATCTCTTCGGAAAGGCCATATGTGGAGGGAATTTCGGCCACCTCCTCAGCAGTCAGGCGAGAATGCGGTGCGACGGCTGGTTTATTCTCGTACCACTCCAAAAAGTTTGTGTCTAATGCTTCAGCACTACTGGAGGCCATCTTTAATAAAAGGAAGAAAAAAGGGCGCAACTCTCTTTTCTAAATGGAATGGGTGCGGAAGGAAAACGAAAGATGAAATCGCAGAGAAAGCAAACAGAGGAGAAAAAACTTACTTACTTGATGAGGAAGAACTCGAGAAATTTGAAGAAGAAATAAAGGAGTAGTTGCAGAGATCTGGAAATCAAAGGAGGATTTTGACAGAGCTTCGCTAGGGATTTCGAAAGTAAAGAAAAAACGCTTCATAGAGTCCCCCATTTATAGGCTGGCGCCTCTCGAAAATGCCAAACGACGCACCATTCAGCAGACGCCACGTGTCGAAAGACATCACACACCTGTGAAGGACGAAGCGTCGCCCTCGGTACATGCGCCACATTAAATAAAAACAGCTGTCTAAGCACGCGCGCCTCTTCAGAAAAAGCGCGCCAGTATGCGTCTTCGGATCGGAATTTTCCAGACCAGATCCCATCCGAGCGGACCAACAACAGCATTTCTATGCCCGATCGGACCCGTTGAGGGGGGACAAGTGATAACCCAGCAAATATCATTTGCTCTAAGGCCCATCTAGTCGGCCCATCCAACTGGCAAGGCCCAAAGCCCATCAGCCAAAGGTATCAGACACGAGCTCCTAGGCAGAGCACATGCCCGATCGGCTGATGTGACCGCCAGTCCCATCAGCCGCCTGACACAAGGCAGCGCCCATGTCTACCACCTGCTCCTTGTCATGTCGCCGAATACCTACTCTGACAGCCAGTAATCACTCCCCAGGCACTCGAGTGTCCCTCAACTACCTCGTATAAATAACCCAGCCAACGATGGCTCCAGGTATTGAATACACGACATTATCTCTCTAAAGCATATTCTCTCTAAGCTACTAACTTAAGCTTCGGAGTGCTCACGCCTGGTCCGACCGGGCTCCTCTTATTGCAGGTTTCTCTCATCCGATCGGATCGCCCTCTCTCCTACAGATAAAGACATTCTTGGATTTATCAATAATTAAATTCTTTTAAAACTATTTGGTTTTTTTCCAATAAAATTTTTCAAATTGAATATTTATTTAATTTAATTAGCGATATAAAAGAATTTCCACTGTTAATTTAATTTGATTCCATTAGAACTTAGCATTAATATTCAATTCGTTTTCAATTTATAACTTTACCTAATTTTAATTATTGCGATTCGATTCAATTATATATGATTGAAAACCAAATCATAGTCACCTCAAATCAAATGGGTTATATATATATATATTGCTTCATCGAAGCCTTGATGCTCATCAAAGTGATTTATTTTGTGTCTCCACCATTTAAGCCTATATAGCTTAATTTCAAATGGCACGATGACCCGTAAACTCTCTATCTCTTCCTCTATTTCTTTATTCAAAGCCTACATTCATGTAATTGATCCATAATTTTGTGAAACTAAGTTAAATAACTTGTCGTGAGGAAAAAAAAAATACTATTAACATTTAATCATTGATTTTAGTCCAGTACCATATCCAATTATCCATTTTATATTTGTATATATAAATGGCGGCCAGCCTGCGGTCGCTAAGCAATATCTCAGTCCATTCAGCTTGTTTGGACTGTTATGCTGACATCGATAGATAGATCCTTAAAATACCATAAAAAAAATATGTTTCAGTTGTTTGTGATTCACATATGTTGATTTTGAATAAAAGTTTAACCTAAAATAATGTTGAATCCGATGTAACAGTTCCCAATTCCATTGGATTCTTTTTTCAATCTTATGCAATTCTTTGTCATTTCTCACTATCTGCCATTGAACAACATGACTCTGATCATCCTTAACTTTGTCGATTATAGTGTTTGATTCTGTTTGTCCGTTTTTAAATTATTAACGTACCGTTTTTTTTTTCATTAAAGATTACTGTTAAGGTAGTTTCATACTCTTGTATCTTTCCAAAGAAAGTTGTTGATATTCAAAGCTTTTACATTGGGTATATTTAAAAAAAAAATAATAATAATTTTGAGATAACATGCGGAATCAATGCGCACGTGTTTTAATTGTCGTTAAAAGGTATTCTATTTTTTTAAAAAGAGATCAAATATGTAAAATTTTAGGAAGTTAATGTGAAAAAATTTAAAAGTTATGAATCAAATCCATAATAATTTTATTAGCATGGCGTGTTATTAACGGCAACTGAAATACACGTTCGTTAATTTCATTTATGAGAAACTGTGTATTACTTCATATATTTTTATAAAAAAAATTAATAGAATTGAAAATGTATTTTTGCCACTATTAATTTATTTATATTCTATGAGGGACTGAGTGTTTGTGCTACAATAATAATGTAATGAAAAGTTAATTATTACCACGAATTTAAAATTTTCTTAATATAAAAGCTGTTAAGAAGATTCTGTTTTTGGCTTAATAGCACAGTTTAAACTTACCCATTGTATTTGTTGGTTTTTTGCGCTAATATCTTCTTAGTTCTTACTCATTTTTTTTAAACTATCTTCCGTAAAATCACATATTGATGTGGAGTTTACGTAAAGCTGACATGAACCGCTAATTTAACGCTAGCTTCGGTTGCCAAGTTAGTGCCAAAGAGGCTAAATAAAATAAAAGAAAATGACTTTATAAGAGAAGTATAATGAGATTAAAGAAAAAAAAGATAAATTTAGAACACAATCTGTTGTTTGTTTCCAAGTCAAAAGTCTAATTAAGAATTAATGGCCACTGAGAATCCCAGCACATAAAAATTAAAAAACAATAGGATTAATTAGCCATGGCAATATTATCAAATAGATACCTAATTTCTTCATTTAACTTTCCACATATTTTACATTTTAAATCGTGGGGGACGGTCCAGTCCGCTGCTTAAAATCACTTATTTATCTTTTGCCTAGATTTTAATTTAATGATATTTTCTATTGTAGTAATTATTATTATTCAAAAGCTATTATTATTGTTACAAAATTATAAGGCCTGGAATTTCATGGACAGGCAGCCCAAAAAGAAAAGCCCATTGTCTCCTCCTTGGTTATATAAGGCAGTAGCTCACCAGTGTTGCCAATCCATTTTTTTAAGCTTATAAGAGAGATGGGGCGTATCTCTAGTTTGTGCGTGAATCGAGCCCCATCGCTGCCGTTAATTGTTTTAGCGGCGCAATCTGATGGCGTTAGATTCACGCACAAACTCGTGATCTGTCTCCTCTGTACCACTTTGCTCTTCTCTTTGGCGCCACTTCTCATTATAATTTTATTCTTTTCCCGCTCAAATTTCAACATCAAGAGTCAGGCAAAAAAGGGGAAAGCAAGGAATTGAGAATAGAAATCAGATCAGATGGCTACCGGATCGGCAGATGACTCGACAAGCGCGATGATGAATGATTATGAGACGTTGATTTCGACCACCGATGTGGAGCTTTTGAAGAGAGCGTGGCGTAATGAGAAAGCCGCACCAGAGATTCTTCTGTATGAAGCTGCTTTGGTTCAGAGAATTAAAGAACAGATTGAATTGGCGGTATTACTTTCCTTTAAACCCTAACTTTCTTTTTGAGGGATAATTAAATAAAATCAACGCACATATGCTATTCCAGTATTTATTCTTTCCCCCTTTTCCCCAGCAATTGAATCGCGAGTTAACTTAATGAAATGGGAATTGGTCTAGTTGGAGTCTGAATCGGTTATTGTAGTGTTCAATTAGCTGTTATTGGCTTTCTTGTATTTGATTTAACTTAGAAGTTCATTTTGACTTAATGGGATTCTTGTGAAGGTTATGTATGTCATTTCTGTTCAGTGGTTATGATTTCGGTTGCTAATGCTTGGAAAATTCCAATTATGAATTGCATGGGACCGTACGGGGAGAAGATGTAAGAAACGTTTACAATTTGCATTTTTATGCCTATCTGGGCGCCTTTGCAGGAACAAAACGTGGAGATATTCGAGGCGGAGAACATAGATCCTTTAACCGTATCACTTTACCAGATGGATCTGGATAGAACCCAGTTTCTCTTGAGATCGTATCTCCGCATTCGTCTCCAGAAGGTGGTTGCTAATTTTAGTGTTATACTTCGGTGTGTTTTCTTTATGCTTTATTGCATTAAAAAACTTTCTTCCGTCTCCTGTAGCTTAGCTTAGAAACGAGATTTCTGACTTATCATGAAGAAAACAAGAGAATCTTAAGATATCCAGTAGAAATATCCAAGTTTCAGGATGAATTCTAGGTTCCTCTTCCACATGTATCAAGCCACGTTTGTACCAACTACTAGTCAAATTTCAGTTTAGCTCTTTGTTTATCATTTTTTTTTTGGCAGATCGAGGATTACTTGTTCCACATTTTGAAAACTGACCACCTTTTAAACCGCCTTTCCAAGCAGGAGCAAGTGTTTGCACGAAGGTGAGGGCGTCCTTTATCTCATCTATTCACATTAGCAGCATTTCTTTGGGTTTAATTTAGCTCATAAATTGTGAACTGTGTCATTACAGGTGCACTGATGATTTGGGAAATCATCTTGATGAGACTGTTTTATCTAAATTGCCCGATAATTACCAGTCCATACTAAAACAATCCATCACAAGTGAAGAGGATGATATGGGTAATGTCTGCCAAACTTAAAACTCATGCACTGCATCAACTTGTTTTGGTTCGTGCAAACAATTCTAGTGGGTTGTAGTTGCTGATAATGGGTGCTGGTTGTGTGATAATAGTGGGGAATTTGTTCCATCTACGATTTGAGTGTAGATTTTCTTATGTTACTTTGAGGAATATTATGTGAAAATTTGGAATCTATAGAAATCCATAATAGGTGGAGAAGAGAGGTATTTAACATTTTTAACATTTTTATGTGGGATTTTCAAGTTGAGGTCTATGTTAAGTTTTATTGTTTTTGGCTAACATAAAAGAATATTTTGATTTGTTGTCGCATTTGTGAAATTCATTATTCTTTTGTTGGTTTGCCGTCAGGTCGGGTTAGGAAATCTGAGGAATATTTAGCTTTCAACATCATATTTAAGAGAATCTCTTTCTGGACCAGCTTTGTTTTTATTATAATTTTCACTGTTAATGAGATAGATTTGAAGCATATACCATATCTATTATTGGATCTTCCCAATGTTCTTTCCTGAGATTAGGCTGTGACAATGGTGCTGATCCTCATGGAGCCAGGGTTTGAACTAAATAGCTATGCCTTGTCTCGGGATAAAAAAGAAGTTAATTTTCTTGGTCATCTTTGTCTACAAAAAAGGTTTTTTCTCTTTGGCGTCAGTTTATTCTTGTAATGGTATAATAACCAAGCTTCTGGTCCGTATCTTTCAGCATTTGATCTCTTGCATTAAATTTCAGCTTGCTTGTTGCATTTGACTAACTATTTGTTATGGTATAATTACTAACTATCGAGGTCACAAGCTAGATCCACGGCAGGCTGTGTCATGTTTGAATGACGTTATTTGTTTGCAGTAGAAGAGCTCTATTTAATTCCAATTTGTATGATCTACAGTCCCAGAGCCACGATTAGACACATTTGTTATTTGCAAAGCCAAGCAGTACCTCTCCAGCATGGACTTCGAGCCTGAGTACAGGTAATGCGACACTCTAATTAAGGCAGTCTCTTCTCTTAGTCATCGTGTTCTATCTTAACAAGAACTGTATTAGTTATGCTGATTGATCAACTTCTCCTATTTGGCAGTATGGAAATCCCAGAAATGGAGAGAGATTTACCTACCTTTGTATGTTACAAGTTTATAAAAAAGCCTTTAGAGATGGGGAAAATAGATTTGGTCTAATTATTAGCCGCATGGATAATGAAGAACAAGAACTTAAATACTATATTTCTCCTAAAAACTTCCAATCGTGGTACTCAGGGTTGTGGTATACAGTTGTTCAGTACTCTTTTTGTTTTTAATATTTCACAGTAGTGATTTGGTTGTATGGTTAGAACTTTTCTGCCATAATTTATATGAATGGTAACAAATATTTCTTTTTCTTTTTCTTTTTCTGCTTTTCAGTGACCTGATCATGGGCTAGATTTGTATAAAATAAAGTTAAAAAAGCCACTTAGATCCGGATATAATCCGGCCCAAGCCTGAGTTTCGAACAGTCATGAGAAAAGGGCTAATTTTTGCTTGCTTGCTTACACTCTACTAATCGTCTCTCTGGGCATTAAACGCCAGAAATCAATGAACTATGAATCTTGTGACCAATAAAATTACTTGTAAATTTTATAACTGAATGCTTTTTCATCAGAAACCCCAGTCATGATTCACGACTCTTAGATGAGATTGTATATCTTTTTTAATATAAGAAGAGATTGTATATCTTTGATTTCATTATAAAAGAGCGTCCCTATATTTTTATAATTTGTCCAAACTTTTGTTTTTATTTTTTCCTATTAATTATTTATGAATATCACTTGTGCGATGAATACAACACCTACAAAGACTGGCATAAACAAACAAACAGAGAAACAGCAAGGAACGCAAAGTGAAATAGATCTCTATGTGAAAGACAAATTAAGCTGGCAAAATCATCAGAAACAAACAGAACTTGGAAGTTTGACCAAACTCCATTATTAACTAAAAACAGGAAAAATGAACTGCAATACTATTTTTAATTAGCAAAAACGTTCGTCCATTACTTCATTATATAATTAAGAATATACGTGAAAAAAAAAAAAATACAAAGCCAAGGCTTAAAAATTAATTGCCCAGCACGTCGACCTACAAATTTTCATAAATCAAGAGACAAAATCTTAAGCAAATCTTCAAAAGAAACACCGTCTCTATCATCTCCACCGCCCAATTTAATCATAGCCTTAATATCATCATCATTAGCATCGAACCCAGCCCACTGCATATAGCTCTTCAAATCTTCATGATTCAATTTCCCATCCCCATCTTTATCCATGACCTTAAACACATCCTCAATAACCCCAAAACCAGACCTCTTCTTCTTTCCATTACAATCTAAAACTCGCTCGAATTCCTCGTACTCAACGAATCCATCTTTGTTAAAATCAGCAACAGAAATCATTGATCCTATTATATCATCGTCATCGGCGGCGCCGCCTGAAAATCCGGCGTAAAACATCTTAAGGTCGTCTCTGCTAATCTTTCCGTCGTGGTCGGCGTCAAGAACATCAAATGCTGTCCTAAAATCAGGCTTAGCCGACGCCGTTTTGCCATTGGAAGCTAAAGTTCTACCGGACGGACACATTATTTCTACGTTTAAAGACTTTTTGGAAATGGAAGATGAAATGGAGATGAACGGTGAGAAGAGAAATGAGAGTGCCGGCTTTATATAGTTGGAGAAGAGAGTGGGCCCTGCCGAATTTAGGAGTCCAGTTAACGCGCCTTGTTTGACAAGTTTTGTGGGTCTATGGTTTTGCCACGTGGGTTTTTTGACGTTGTATTACGTATATAGTGACGTTATTATTATTAGTATTTTTTTTTTTTTTACTTTGTGTGTATTGCAAGTATTTTGTTTAGTTTAATAGCTCCAGTATTTAAACCGGTCGCATTGATATTATGATTAATTCAAGATTGCATTTAAATGCTGTCTGCAAATTTTACTATTTGATTTAGGGAAAATAAAAAATGAAGTGTGAGCTGTTGACTGGTAAATTTGTTGTTTTGTAGTGTAATTGCTGATGTCCCCTTGGAAGTTTCTGGAAATTACGAATATTCCTGCAGTACTTCGAAATCTTCCCCGTGAGAACAGGAACGTGGTGGACTGGATGGTGTTAAAATAGCTCATAACATTTTTTTTTTTTTAGTTTAAGTAGAGAGAATTTTTTTTGACGAATTTGGACACGTGAATTTTTTACGAAACATAAAATGAATAATTATCTAATCCAAGTATGTCGGGGAGCTAGAAATTTCTGGTCAAACAGGCGCCAATTTTTAAGGGTGAAAAGTCTGGGAAGAAGGAAGCTCTCATGTAGGTGGTACGGTCAACTTATAAAACTGGTATTAGATTAGACCACAAGTCATTCGATAATTGCATCAAATTATTTTTTTTAGTAAAAGTAACTAAATTAAAAATAAATTATCACACACACACACACATATATATATATATATATATGACTAATGTGGTCTATTTGAATAAGTATGTCATATAGGTTATTGTGTGCATGAAGTATATATATATATATATATGACTAATGTGGTCTATTTGAATAAGTATGTCATATAGGCTATTGTGTGCATGAAGCTATTCTACAAATGGGCTGTTTAGAGCTCAATTCTATTTATATTAAATGTTCCATTTTTTTTTTCGATGCCAAAATAGAAATAGCTAGAGCATATACCAAAATTCCTACACAAATTGTATAAATTCCAGTCATTAGAAGGGCCATGAAATAGCAGAAATCACGATTTAAATGGCTGCAAAAAGCACCTAATTCTCCACCATTCCACACTCCTTTTTTTTTCAAAAGAGAAAAAAAATCCACGTATATTAGGCTTATAAGTATCTGTTTTTTGAAAGATTATAAGTATCTGTTTTCCTTACTGCTTAATTTATAAATGTTGACAGTTAAATGAGTTTTGATCATACAATAATATGATAGGAGGATGATGCAATCTGATTGGTAGATTAAATGAAACATGACATATAATATAATATAATATAGGTAGGGGAAAGTGGGTCCTACCAGATTAAAGGAGTCCAGCTTCACGGGACTTGTTTTTTAGAATCTATTGCTACATAGGATATTTTGTTACGTACTTGCTGACCTCGGTTTCTTTGGCGATATAAGGTTCACCTACCTAAAAACATGTGCCGCTGAGCGTTACCTAAAAGAAAAAGAAAAACAAAAAACATGTGCTGCTCAGTGCTGACCGGTAGATTTGTTGTTTTGAGTTTATGGAATGTGCAAAATGAACTTGCTTTAATAATTGAGTTTGGTACTGAATTGGGCTTTCCTTATAACTGTATTTTACAAGAAACTACGGCCCTATTTGTCGCCCTCTAATGGGCTGAAATCTTGAGGAGTTAGCATTTGGGCCTACTCATGTGCAAGAATTGGGTTAGAATAATTGTGAATTGAAAACTAGACCGAATTAATTTTTTATAATAATTTGTTTGATTTTAATTTTAGCAAAATATATGAATTTCAATTATCGATTTGATTCGGGAGAATGATTGAAATATCAAAATTTTTAAAACAATAATGTTTCTGCCTATTAGAATTTTCTAATTTCATTAGGAATATAAGAAAATTTCAATAATTAATTTGGATGAATTTAGATTTAAGTTTTTTTTTTTATCAAATTTATTTCAATTTGAATAGAGGTAAACACACATTAAAATGAGCTTATTTGGTACCAAATTAGGGTTTGGTTGGATCTATGGTCCATATTATTGGGGTATTCTAGGTTTTGAATGGGTCTTAATTGGGCTCTGGAGTTTTTCGTAATTTTGACAACATAAAAGCGAAACCCTACAAATTTCCTTTGGATGGGTTTCTTTCTCAGTATATAAAGCTCGTTATTCACAGAAGTCGCAATGCTTCTGCCATGGAAATTCTTCCCCTATCTGCTTCTTCTTCTTCTTCCTGTTTGTCTTTTCACGTCAACTGAGCTATTTTTGCGCTTTGTTTGTGGTTTCATTTGTGAATGAAGTAAGAGATGCCTCTTCAAAGGAGAACCCTTTGTTCAGCTTTGTTGAATGTTCTTAGGGTTTCTTCAAATTCCTATTTGGGATTAGCGAAGAGGCTAAGATTATTTATGCAGAAGTTGAGTCATTTCGCCTTTTGAACTCCAGAGGCGCAGTGAATTATATCCTGCTATATTTATTACTTTTATTAATTGATTTTTCTCAATTTTCTATGAATATTCGGGGTTCCTATGATGGCATGGAATCTTTGAGACCTGATTTTATCAATTTGATGAAACTTATAAGCTTAATTTCTGAGGATCCCGTTTATTTATTATCATTCTTTTTGTTTTGTTTAGAATTATGATTTTGTTTGTTCTGTAAAAATGGCAAATGGGGGTGTAGATGATGAACATGCACTGGGCTCTGAGGCAGCTGTTAGCAGCTAGCTTTATTGATGCATATTTGCAGCCTAGAAAGCTATGTCTGATGCTTTTGCTTTTGGTTTTTGAATTCAAAATTAAAATCAATGCATTTTGCGAATGGCATTGAAATTTTAACAAGTAAAAATTGCTCTTTTTCTTTTTTATTTTTTTCAATGTGAATCAAATCTCCAGTGGCTAGGATGAGCTGGTTTGCTGGTCTGGCGGTTAGCTGGGCTGGTTTAAAAGTGTAGATCAATCGAACTAGAAAATGGTACTAACCGGGCCCGAGTCAATTATGAATGGTGGACCAACTTTTTTACTTCTTAATAAAAAATATCGAGCCAATCAATGGTAAATGATCATTATTTGTTAGCGCCCAATTTGTTAAATTATAACGTAAAGAATGATTTTTACTTGTGGAATGATTGCCAAGTAATTTATAAATTAATTAAGGCTTGCAAAGTTTAAAAGTAATTTGCTGAAATTGTGTGAATTTTGTCCTAGATTGGGCGTCTTTTAGGCCTGGATTTCGCAGTATCAGTGCACAATTTTTGGGCTACTCTGGTCCTAATTAGTCTCAAATTGGACTCTTTTCCGTCTATGGATTTTGTTTCACATTCGGCTTTTCTTTGACCTATCAGTACCTAATACATGCATATATTGGGATTTTCTCTGGTCCAAATTAGTCGACTTGGTCGCATTGGCCTTTTTCTTGAGATTTGAGAAGTAATATAGGCCATCCTATTGGTTGTCATGAATTCCAATCGGGTTCAAATTGGAGTCTCCGTGGACATAGATTGGATTGATTACTATGGCCTAACTTATTGGTCTCTTCTGGTCCAAATCTCAAATTGTTATTCCCATCGATCTGGATTTGATACCAATCTCAAAATTGGGCTTTCATTTCGAGCAGTGTACTATTAGCGATAGTGCTATTCTGGCCCAAAACTGGTCTCCAATAGTGCTTATTTGATATTACATTAGGCTTTCTTTGGGCATACGCTTGGGCTTTTCTGGGTCATAATTGGGTGATATTGGTATCAAATCGGGCTTTCCTAGGACCTCTGAATTTTCCATCATACATGCAAAAACCTACCAATTTCATATGGATAAATTTCAGCATCTACTCGTTATTCACAATCTACAATTCCTTACGACACCAACCTTCAAATGAGGAAAAATGAAATCTCTAATCTTATATCATTGAACTTAAACTAAAAAACAAAATACAAAATTTCTTCTTAATAACGAAATTACATTTTCTATTACAAGACTTTTTTTTTCCTCTCTATTTTTGGATTTTTCCTCTATCGTACCCTGCAAGGACACGTGCCTTGAAAAATTAACTAACAGTTGTTACTTTGCATCAATCAACGGACGGGATTGGAAAAGAAAATAACAACGAAGTAGACAATGAATCCAGCAAGAAGAATCCCACCATAGATGTAAGTTTGAGAGGTGTGCACTGGATACTTGTACTCAATTTCACAACATCTCATTTTCTCTCTCTCATTTGCCAAGATATGATCAACATACCTACATTACACACCATTAAATAATCAAATTCACCCATGAGGTTGGGTTATTATGCTAGTTAGAAAATTGAAACATTTCCTGTAGATATAATGAGTTCGAAATGGAAACTTACTGCTGAGTGAACATGGAGCTCTGGAGAATTTCTGAACTGTTCAAATGTGCTTCTTGTAAACGGTGATCATATAACAAAGAAGACAGATCTACAAGCTGTTCCTCGAGGCCCTGTCACGTAATTGAATGGCAAAACTGTTTTATATACTTGTATATATGTGAATAGCTCAAGCAGTCACCTAGTTATGAGCGACTCACATCGAGATATTTCTCCAATCTGTCAACTAATTCATGTGGAAAAGGTTCAGGCAAGTTTGTTGTTTTTCTGTAGAACTTCTCTAACCACAGTTCCGTCGTTGTCTTGTTCTTTTTGCCTTTGACGGGTTCACCGAGGGGGGTTTTCAGATGTTCTGCTGCAAAAGCTTGGACAGCCTGTCGAATAGGATGTTTTTTAAGTGTCAAATTATAAAAACAATCAGTAGTTGAATTCTTGAAGATAAATTAAAATCAACTTACTTCTGATGTATCACGAATTTTCCGAAGTGTGGAATCTACACGTGCATATATTGTGTTCCTCTGCCAACAAGAACATATAACTGTTTTCAGAGATGCATTATGCAGATAGAAAGGAAAAACAAATAATAACTCTACTAGATGCTAGTAGGAACAAGAACTTTCTCTGTTGAAAAAGATGGATATACATATGCATCAGGATCATTCAGTTCTGTTGTGGAATATAAAATCAGAAGAATTTTGACAATAAAACTAGGCATACCAATGCAACATCATGTAGCAATTTACTGACTTTCGAAGTATTAGAGAATGGTCCAAAGGGATGACATCCAGCTGCCCAAAGCCAGTTTATTATTGGCCTTTCATGTACATGAGATGCCTTCTCGTATGGTGCACTCAACCCACCAACAGTAGAAGCAAGACCTGCCAATATGTGTCGCTGTGCAAGCGATGGATAGGCATACCTTCTCTCTGTTTCTGAAACGTAGCTGTACAAGCGAGAAATTGTCAAAATATAGCGGTGCATGGAAAAATGAGAAAAGAAATTATGGAACCTTTCCATTTGTCTATCCGATCTACAGAAATGTACTATAAGGAGCAATTGAACCATGCAAAAATATGGAGCTGGAGCTGCTTCTTCAAGAGCAGAGTCACAGATATTAAACTTGAGATCATGTCTATGTGCCATGCCATATAAAGGATGAATAAGCATGAAGTGCTCTAACAAGTAGTTGAATCAATTTCATTGCTGCAAGAAATTGTGGAAATGGATCCTGAATTTACAAGGGCTTTGACTTTGTGAAATTGATGCTGAAATAGTGAAATAAAAGGGATATTAACGGTTTTTTCTGGCAAATGCTCTATATGATAAATACTTGATTGATGATCCTATTGCTAAGCATTAAAATTTGCTGGCAGGAATATAATGGATGTGATGTTGCTAATTTGTTGCTTGACCAGTGAAAATGTGATGCAGTGTTTCACTCACCTTAGAGGTATCTTTTCATGTTGATGCTCAAGTACAATGATGACATCATTGCTTGTCCAAACAAAGCTTTCATCCTCCATCATAAGGTGTGGGTCCACATCAGCCAATGATAGGACAAAGCTGCAGTAAAGACCACAAATTACATTGTTACCTTGAGAATGAGCAGTACCAAAAGAATGCATAATAACAATTTATCCTGGATTATATAGTTCAAAATTGTTTTAAAACTAATATTGAGGTACTGGAATAGAAACAGAAGTTTTCTAGTAAAATTTATTAACAAAATGTGAACACAGACTCGGCTTTCTGCAGCATGTGCTTATCGGAAACTTTTCTGATACAAATAATTAGGCTAGAAAACAGGTGTGAGGACATGAAGCCTCTGTATTTGCAGGGTGATCTTATTTTGAAATTCAATGACCACATAACGCAACTAACAAGACTATGATGCTCACACTGGAATAACTCTTGTTCCGTAAGTGCGATACAAATCCCCTTGTTTCTTTTGTTCTTTCTTCTTCTTGTTCTTTTTCTGGTCCTTGCCCTGGCTAGAATCATAACTAGCCCATAGAGGTTTGTGTTTCAGGATAGAGTCACCTGAACCATCTGATTGATCCATCCAGTTCTATCGAAAAGCAATTCATTTTAGAAACCACAGAGAACAAGAAACAAAAATAAGAGACTATTTTCCCTTATATCAAGTAGATTTCCAAATGATAGTCATTAAGTCACACTATTCCAGTTTAGACACTCTCATCACATGGAACAATGAAATCTGTGTAATGAATATAAACAAACCTGGCGGAGAAAAAATTTACTTGAAAGAGATGGATCAGCCAACTCAACTAAACCTGCAGCCAGTACATCAGCAGACCGTTCCATCTCCTGCAATGGGCAATTAAAATATACATCAAAGGCAATCAAGCACATAAATCTAAATGGAAAGTTTAAACCTTCAAGTGGAAGCAGATTTTCAGTCTTCCTAACAAGACATTAGCAAGTAGAAGAAAACAAATCAACTCATGATGGCATCATGATCCATCTGGAATGGAGCAAACAGAATTTAGAAACAAGGGCAATCTGGAGGCATCATTACAGAGGTAAGAAAGTTAATCAGCTCTTTTTCCTGTCAAAATTACTGTCTATTGAGGATAGAATAAATTGCCACTCCCCTAGAAAACCATGCATATTGATTAGAAAGCCTACCTCACATATAAAATAAACTACTTCCCCAGTCATTAAAAACAAAATTGCAAACAACAAGGTTTTTGCCCACATAAACGCATCCTAATACATAGGTTTAATGGTTAAAGTAAAATTGCATATGCAAAAGAAATCCCACTTCTTTAAGTATTGCACCGTCTAGATATGTTTTGGTGTGAACATGGAAACGTCCATCCTTTTTGGTCTCTTGCAAGGAGTGCCCCCGCATTGCTTTCGAAACAGCAATTGCCAACTTCTCATGGCGATGTAATGCATGTGAACCACCTACAATTACAACTTCTTGCCCATCATGAACCATCTTCTTCACCTGAAAAACACAAAAACATACAATGCTGGAAATAAGGTGTTACCAATATGCAAATTTTTAAGAGACATCCAGCGAACAATTACGACATCCTTAATATGTATAACAAAGTAATACCAAGGTTCTTTTTGCTTTTTATCTATTCATATATTCATTTCAAGTAAGATGTTGAAAGCATATACATATAGTCAGTTATACTCAAACAGACAGAAATATATCTCATAATAAATGGCATTTCTAATGTTCAATTGACTGGGATAATTGCAACTGAAGATGCAAAGATCATATTCAATCAACATATTCTAAAATACTAAACTCAAGTTGATATGTGAACTTGTAATTTTATAGTTGTGTACTTGCATATCTCCTTAACAATATGAAAATGAAATACATTGGCACTAAGTATCCCAATGGTCACTGCATGCCTAGAAGAGGCAGTCAGGATTCAAATTTTCACAACCCAACATCCCCTTTGCAAGTTTGCAAAAAAAATAAAATAATAATAATAATAATAATGAATAATCTTTCCAACAGTTTCATTACATGACTGCATTTTTGCCATATCACCAATGATATAATGGTTTACAAGACCTTCCTTGGCAGCAGAGTATATTAAGGGAATTAAAGATATTAAGTTCTATCTCAACTACTTTAGGTCGGAGCACTGGAAATAACTCTCTCTCCGAAGACAATGTCTGGTTCAGCATTTTGCTTTTCACTTTTTACTTTCTAGAGCACTTCCTAACAAATTCTAATTTTATCACTCAGCAAAGTAATGTAGGGGAGCATGCTTCTAAATTATCTGAAATTTCCTTCACATGAGAAAAGTATGAAATTTACTGCATAAAAAGGAATTAAACCTTTTTTTTCTTTATTGGAAAATGGTTTTTCTTATGCAACACTTTTTTTTTTGGTCTTTCCCTTCTAGAATAGCTGAAAACAAAACACAGCAGCACTTGCAAGCTAACCAAATAAAGCCATGATTTTGAAATTATACAAGAAACATATAAGATTAGGCCGATGCATTTCTTGGCATCACAACTATCTTTAAAATTTAAATATACAGAAAGAATTTCCAAGCGAAAAGTCTCACCTCTGATTCAATTTCTTCAATGTTTATGCTGTAATTATGACCCTTTTCCATTATATTATATCTATTATGGTTTTGGAGTACAATGATTGGTATTAGCAATCTTGTTGCCAGATCAACAGTCTCAAACCTAAATCATTCAGAATGTGTAGAAGTAATCAGATGCAAGATATATAAAATTCTAGGAACAACATGTAGATAGTACCAAGATTCTTAAATCCACAACATACTTGAAGCTGTCAGGAAAAATGGATGATATAGAAGTACCTAACATCAGGGGCTAAAACATGCTCAACTGTCGTTGCTACCAAGTCAGCAAGTTGTCCAACAAATATATCAGGAGAAGCATTATCACTAATTGCTCCTACACCCCTTGGAAACAACATATTTCGTATCCGAGGCAATGTTCTAGGGCTGACACTTCCCTCCTCAGTTTCAATCTTTCCATAAGTGCAAGGACCAGCTGACAGGTCGATCACAACAAATCTGAAATTACAGGAAAGAGGTTAGATCTTGGGGTGCTGGTGGTGGCAGTGGTGAAGAATGCTTCATTTTCAAGAATTAAGGTATCATTTTTTGCTGAAAAGACGTGCATAGAATCCTCATAAATGAACAGAGATCATGGTTCCCAGTTGAACAGAGATCCTCATAAATATTTGGCCACTCTAGCATTATTTCTCAAAAATGCATATTACCACAGCATCTTTCCAACTGTAATTAGTGCTATTTCCTAAGATGCACGATGTCAAGATACCTTTGCCACTATGATTAACACGAAATTCCAAATTCTTCAAAACTGGGAATAGAGAAATGGAATGGAAGCTTTGAATTTGTGGTCACCTTTGTTGCAATAATTTTCAACTGCTCTTTAGCAAAAATTTCCATTAATCATACTCATAAGAGAACTGGAGGTTAATTGTAGGTAGAAGTCTATATATAACTACACATAGTAAAACTATTGTGGCAGCTTACAATAATATTGTCACTTGTTGTGGCAGGTAACACAATGTTCTTTAAGTCCCACCAAGACACACACATACATGTAGACCCCTCCTTTATCTTTCCCAATTGGCATATTTCATTTCATATTTCAGGAATTTAATTTCTTTAGCATTTCTGAAATCAAAAACCACCACTACTTTCTTGCAAAAATCCATCCACACATGTCATTTGTTTATACATCTAATGCTCCCTCAAGTATGCAGGCTTTTTGCCAGGCTGCTCATGCATTGGTGCATCCATTTCTGCCTGGATCTTGTGAAATAAAGCTTAAACAAATGCAAATGGATGCCAGATTCCAACACATCGAAGAAACCAACTCAGATGAATTACCAACAGTATCTAAGATTTCTGAAAAAAGAGCACGTCTTAAAAGTAATAAAGCAGCAGGAAAATTAAAGGAGGTCAGAGAAATCTCAAAATTGTTTTTATCTTATAGATAATAAATTTTCAGTGTCAACACATATGAACATGTTGACTACATTAATACCTGTCTGAGCTCAGCCAAACTTGAGTTGCTCCTCCTCCATTATACCGATATCGATAAATGTAATCACCCTCTTGTTTGCTCATGTCTTCATCTGTCAGTTTGTTGATTTCTCCATACATAAAACGGTCGAGATCAATTTCCTTGTTTCTAGAATCCATCCTTACCTGTAAAAGAGATGATTTACATTTAGCAATGTTAGTTCCCACCAAAATACTTATTATCCAGAAAAAAATTGGAAGGATTGACCATTAATCATATTTGTTCAAAGACAAGTAAGGTGGAGAACTGCTAGATTGCAAACATAATGCATACCTTATCAAAATTGACAATGAAGATAGCATTAGGAACAGGTCTATCGTTCTCCCTGTCATTGTACCCAATATTTTCAATGTCAAATATGTAAGAGTACAATTTCTGAAACACAGGCTCCATAATAGTCGCCTCCACCTCAAACAGAGGCACCTCCCTTCCAAAATCAGTCTATAAATATAGCCAAAAAAAAAAAGAAATTATAGAACTCATTTGAAGACTTGTAATCTATAAAACTAATACAAAAAATATCGCACACCTCCCTCGCAGAACCAGAAGCAACCATAGCTTCCTTCAGTGCTTTCTCGAGAGCAATCAATTCTGGCTGCCCAGCCTATTGCAAAAGCAGATAACAATACATGCAAGAACTATCACTAGGCTTAATTATCCATGCTAATTGTAGATAACTTAGAAAATGATTCGGAAAAACAATTGAAGAACCTTACAGGAAACACGTTATAGACGACATGATGCTCTATATCGAGAGGCTCGCCAGTCTCTTGGCATGAAGGTCTGTGAGATATAAAGTTAGTTCGAAGAAACTCTTCCAATTTGTGTGAATCTAAGCTGTATCTATAACCTCCATCTCCATTAAATCCAATAAGCACCACATTAACCTCTAGCGGAACCTGAAATGGAACCTGCAAAAACAACATTCATCATCAAATTAAAATCTCATCTAATCAGTACATACAAATGTAATATATATCGAGTTGTTTAGTAGTAGAAGGACCTCAGCGCGAGTATGGAGCATCCGGCGAACGTCTGATCGGACACTGTCTCGGACATCGTGAAAAGCGCCGTGGTGCCACTGAGGATGGCCAGGGTCTCTCCTGAAGGCCTGAGGAGCTGACTCGGAGCGAGTAACGAGCAGACTCAGTACCAGAATCAGAGCGTAATATACAAATGAGAAAATCGATTTTGACATGGCAGACATAATTATAGAAAGATTAAGCAGAAATCGTGAACTTTGAATAAGAGAAAATGATTCATGAGTGATTTTGATCGATCGTTAAGACTGTGAATGTGATTCTCTACTAGGTCACCGCCCATTGGACTGGCCATGGCCTATGAATTTCTAATTCCTGAAGTGTCCCTGAGCTTTCGGGAAATTTACTACCTCCCTCCATTCGCAAAATCCAAATAGAACGATTTTAGAATTTTAATAAAATTTAATTTTCTTAAAATTTATAAAATGTGTCTTAAAATTTTAAAACATATTAATTTATTATTTAAAATTAATTAAATTTAAATTTGTGAATTAAATAATGTTGAGTCTTTTTAAAATTAAATTAATTTAATATCAATCACTTAATTTTATTTTAAGTTTAAGTTTAATTAATAATTAATCAATTCTACTAAAAATAATAAAAACTTCACGTATAATGAAATAAAAGGAGTATTTATATTCCGCCCGCTCGGTTTTGCTTTCTGGTCAGATCCTTCATATCCATGCGCGCCATGAATTATATTGGAATATTTTCAAAATAATATTTTTTAAAAAAATTAGGATATTTTGGTTAAATATCGCGGCGAACTGCTTCACTAATTTGTTAGAATTGCAGTTATATATATATATATATATATATATATCCCTGAATCTAATAGTCTTATTATTATAATTTTTTCTCTTTAATATTTTATAATTTAAAAAAATTCTATTATTTAAAAAAAAAAACACCCACGTCTACATAATTGAAAGTCCGACCACTCTTTAATTTGACCGTTTTCTACTCCAAAAATGTATTATCAATCATTTCGATAATTATCTGAAATATTTAGTTGGAATGGCTTAACTTCATAATGCACCTGAACTGTCCTACCTGAAATTTATCAGCATTTAAAAACTGAATCATAATTGATAGATATCAGGATATTAGTGATCAGTCATTATTGGCTGTGTCCGTTACATGGCATTAATAGCATGTTTTATTTCACGTAGTTTGATTAGACACTACATAAAAAAACCTTCGCAGCACCACTGAGCTCTTTAATAGCTAAGGTACACTCGAGTTATCACCTTCATAATTTTACCTTTAGAAGAAAAGAAGAAAAACAAGAACACGGATAATGAGATTTGGAAGGCATCTAGCAAAAGCCTAAAGGATAAGATCTCAAGTAAATTATATCAAATTCAAGAAGCTTTGAAGCAATTAAAATTATTTCTAAGAAACAGCATTATACAAATTGTAAAACTCTCATAACAAATGGGTTCTGAAATTAGTGTGCGAGTGGTACAGCCGCTTTGTCAGGACAGCTCTATATCAATACAGATAACAGTATATACTTTGCCATTGGTACATTGCTCCCAGTTTTGAACCATAACCACTGGAAACAGAAATAATCAGTGTTCCAGTGCACTTCTAATGGAGATTGGAGGATCTTGCACTGTGCCTCTGGATATAAGATCATGATTTAAGAATAAAACAATGACAGTTATATCATCATGAAAGTGTCGCCGGACCTTCTTGTCAATCTTCCGCAGATCTGAATATCGCATTTCTCGTTTCCTTGCTGCTTCTTGGAGGGCAGCCTTGACAAGCCTTTTCGCGCTTCCCTGCATTAACACAATAGCGCAACTCAAATCTACAGAAGCGAAGTATACGGCCTCAGCAGTTTGTTGAGCCAAAAATAAATGGAAAAGATGACATAATGAAGTGAGTGCTAGATCGTGTACATTAAAAAATCAATGCAGCACATTCAAGCAATGAGGCTATTAAAGCTTTTTATACCAGCATAACCTAACACCTATAATTATCAGAAACAAGCTTTAGTGTGCTGCTAAAATAACTGATTTAAGTTAGATATCTCAAACAAAAGTCGGTTCCTATATCCACATGCGAGTACCAATTTCTCAGGTTACTCGAAAAAAAATGCATCTCCTGCGCAGAGATCAGAAGGTAATCAACTAAACATGTAGAACTTCATGTTTCTAGGATCATGGCAAACTGAGCTCTTAGTCGAGTTGATACTCCGACAGTTTTGAGCACATCAAACACCAAAATATTCAGAAACGATCCAAGCAACAGGTATAATGAAATATATAATTTCAACGATTCTGTAAGATATTATTAAATGATTTCAAGATGAGGTCCAAGCCAATTGGTCCATCTCCATGCTATAAAACACTGCTTAAGTTGCAAGTGAAATATTAAAAGAAAATTTAGCCTTTCATAATTACATTTCTCATGAGTCAGATGACTTGACAAGCTAACTATAAACCATGACAAGTATATCTTCCAGAAACGCAATAAAATACTTCCATGCACACCCTACAAGCCAAAGATTTTAAAAAGAACAAAAATATGAACATAATTGTATTGCAGATGACCTACTGCAACAAATTGAAAAATTAAGAGGAAAATTATCTTACTGCACGCGGATGACTTTGGACAATATCCACAGCTTTTTCGTTACTCAAGTGTTCCCAAAGACCATCAGATGCAAATATAAGGAAGGAATCATTTGGTTGGAGGGGATGGGAAATGATAGTTGGATTGGCACTCAAGATAGGCATATTCATTGGCTCAGGGAGTCTGAATTTTGCGTTAATTGGTTCTCTGTTATACTGCCTATGTTTCATATATACGTCACCAATAGCTCTAGAAACCTGCAACATTGATGAATATTGTGATGTAACATATCTTTTTGTGAAGAAACAAGGCTGTGAAAATTGCGAACCTAGGTGCCTGACATTCCAACATAAAAAAATGAGTTGTCACAAGGAAATTTCGTTAAATATTGAATTGCCACAGTACATAAATCTAACAGAAAATTAGGAGAAATGGGGAAGGAGATTCAGAGTCGTTTACATAATCACTGCACTTATTTTCTAAGATACACCAACAAACAATATAAATCAGAATATGCATTGCCAGATATGCCAGCACAACTAGTTACTAGATCACATTGAAATTTTGAAACCACTGCCCTTCATAATTTTTCCTAAGACCTTATGCCCACAAATGCTTTAACCTGTGCTTTCTCAATTAGACAAACGTGTAATTTTTTCACAAAGGATGTGATTCCACGTATCTTTATAATAAATATCCACACAAACTGGCTTTTTTTTTTGTGAGACTGCATTTGTCTCTGTAGTTTTTACTTTTACTAAATCTCAGTCACACTCTAATTCACCAAACTTACTAGTAAACTCTGCAGTCAAACATTATCAATATTGAAAATCCTATGGAAATAAGCATGTGAAATTGAAGTTGCATTAAAGACAACGCCAGATAGTTAATGAGTTAACATATCAATAGGATTTTGACTTTGATTCAGAACTCATAAATACATCTATGTAAAATTTTCAATATAGGAAATGGTTGATAATACAAGAATGCGCAAAGAATTTAATAAATGTCCATGACATATGCCTCAATTAGAAGGATGAAATTGGAATATGAAATAACCTGAATAATCCCCTTTACTCTCCAAACTCCATGCCTAAGGACAACTATCTCAGGATCATTGGGATGTGATTCCTTAAGTTCCTGCCTGATAGCCTCAAGATTTGCATTATGTTCAGTTGATAACTGAACAGCAGCAATTCCTCCAGTACTGCCAACTTTCTTGCCCAAGACGACACGAGAATCTCCCAAATTTGCCACAAATAGAGTCTGCTGGAATATCACTCCAACTAGACAGCAAGACCCAGCAGTTGCAATTTGGGGATAACTAGTCCATAACTCTGACACAACTGCAGTAAAACCTTCTTCTGTTGCGCGAAAAGCTCTTTGAATAGTCTCTGTTGTCACAACTCCCTGTGCCTCAGCTGATATTGCTGCATAACCACAAAGCCTAATAATGCCAACATAAGACAGACTCCTCCTTAAAGTTAACAACATGTATCATTTCCTAAAGAAAGAAAATGACAGAACAATTTGAAAAAGCAAAAACATAATAAAACAAAATTGGAGCCTATATGCCCAAATGTTCTGACAAGGTGATACGTGAGCAAAATACAGTTTCAAGGATAGATTCATTCATTCACTGTTTGAGAAGAATATCAGAATCATTTCTTTAGCTTTCAAAATGAAATCTGCAGTATTAGAGTGCATGAAAAAGTGACTAAATACAGAATAAAGTTCTTTGAAAAAATATTGACTGCTTTTGAAACAAAAAAGAAAAAGAAGATGAAAAAAAGAAGAAATGCTTTTCAGCCTCTAATAAATTAAGCCCGCTCATAAATGCCACCCAAAGAGCAACTTACACTTGCCCATTCTGCTCCAAGTTTAAAGTCAATTTCAACTGTAAGTCATCCTCGACATGTTAAGCCCATAAACGTGAATCAAAAGCTTACAGTAAAGACAAAATCCAAACTGATTCATTGTCAGAAGTCATATATAAAATCAAGGAACAGAGCGGATGAGAACAAATAAGGCTATTTCAGATGTTAAAAGCAAGAAAGCTACTGCTGACAGTTCCCAAACCATGAAAGAACACATGCAATATTTTACCAGTGGAAATCCAAATAAACAAGAAGTGCAATGATTTTAATTCATAATAAAGAAAGCTAATTTTCATTTTTCTTTATGGAAAAAAAATCTAATTCAATTGTATCTGACACTATCTAATCTGAACAAATGAAAAAAAGCCCACCAAAAGCAGAAACTTTCAAAATTCGTTGATAATCACTACTAACAGTTTCAAATCCACAAACCCGAAAAAGTTCAAAGAAACGTGGCTAATTAAAAACCACAAAAGAAGTAAAAGGGAAAAGGAGGAGTGGGCATCCATATAAATACGAAGAGGACTCATAAAATTTCAAAAAGAACGGACCTTTAAAGTGCTTGAACAAGTGATCACAGACATAGCGCGAAGCCTCAGGGCCACCATGACCATCATAGACACCAACAAAAGTACCAAAAGATCCAGACTCGATCTGGCTCTGGTCTTCAAGCACTTGATTAGCTTGCACAACAGCCATTGAAAAATCTCCAGACCCATATCTTCCAAAATCCCTATACCAAAGCAAACCGTCTTTACCTTCTCTACCAATACCACTAACAGACTCAAACCTACCACTGCTAGAGCTGTCTTGCCCAAATGGCCTAAAGCATAAAGAAAGCAGATTCATCAATGCCCGAAGCATCCCACATCTCTCAGTTACACTGACCCCAATTTCGTCGCCCAATCGCAAAGAATCCCAATATGGGTGGTTAATAGAATGATCCAATTTGAGCTTTTTAATGCTTGGAGATGGATAAAGAAAGTAAGTGGGTGCGCAGGACAAGAAAGGAGCAAGGGGGGCGTATGTTAGAGAAGGATGGTGGTGGTGGAGGAGGGATGTGCCCGGTGGAGGAGGAACAGAGAAAGGGTCATTCCCTTGTTGGGGTGGAGAAGGGGAAGATGGTGTGGGGAAGAGTTTTGTTGGGTGTTGTTTTCAATGTCTTCTTCTGTTTGTATTTGTTTTGTGTATTTATATAACTATGCTAATACTAATCTAATTATTTATTTATGCATATATTAGAATAACATTACGTTCTTGCTTGGCATTCTTTTTATTTATATTTTAGAATTGTTTTGATTTTTTATTATTTCCTCTTCTCGGGTGAAAGTCAAAAGTAAATAGTAGTTTCTAAAGAAGGTCGCTTTAATATCCTACTTGATAACCGAGCTATCTAATTAATATTCTATGAATTCGGATTAAAAAATAAAATAAACTCGAATTTAATCTAAATAAATTAATTAATTTTTTTAATAGAAATAGTTAGTATTCTTTTTCATTAAACTTGCTTGGAAAGAGAAAAAAAAAAAATTGTGAAATTGAATGATTTCCTTAAAAAATTGGTCTACAGTCTACTCACCTCATTTGATTTAGCTCTAAAATTTCATGGTCCTTGAAGAGCATTAGTAGTTAAATTAATTAGTTTACTTTGTTTTTGTTTGGTAGGCCACCGCCTTTTGCGAAAAAAAGGAGAATATCGCTTTATGTGAGGCTTTATCTTGGGTAAAACTTATTTAAGTTATTTTTGACTTCCTACTTTTCGACTTCATCTCTTGCTTTTAAACAAATTATATTTTCTTTTATTACATTAGGTTGATATCTAAAAAAGTTTATTTTTTAAACTTAGTACTTATTAAGGGTGAGAAAAAATAAACGCAAAAATTTACTTAATAATAAAATCTGTTAGAGCAATATTTTAAATTATATATTTATATTTATACTCTAAAAATGTTCTTTTTATTTCTCTCTAGAATTTATATAATAGATTAAATTAGTATATATAAATTATGTTAGAGTAATATTTATATAAAATAATCGATTAATTTTTATGTATTTTATTTTTTATTGTAATACATTAGTATCTATATCTTACCTTTTAGTATTTAATTATATTTTTTTTTTATATTTTAGAGTTTATGTTTTAATATTTAATTTTGTCCAAAATTTTTTTGATTTATAATTAAGCATGCTAATTACTGACAAATATCAAATGCACTTTATAATTTAACTATTAATTTGTTAAAATAATTAATTATAAGAAGTGGAGAATAATGAAAACATAAATTTTAGCTAGTATTATGTTATTTTTGTCATTTTTATTTTTAATATTTAAAATGAAATTGAATTTTGTCTAACTTTTTTTTTATATATATAATTGTATGTTAAGAAATTTAGTTGCTAAAAAAAATATTGGTTAACTACACAGAAAATTTCAACCGTGGACTAATTATCTAAATTTAATAAACCGATCAATGGTTAATAATTTTAAAAAATTAATATTAATGAATTAGTTAAAAAAAAATATAATAGACCGATTAACTGATATATGCTCACCTTATACTTGCTAATTGAAAATTCTGCTTAGGGCACGCTTATATTTCTTTTACTAAGCAAGACAAAAAAATATATAATTATATAAAAAATCATTTTTACTTAAATAGGAAATTGATTATAAAAAGAAATAACTTTTATGACATGACAATAAGTTATGTTTTTATCCATAAACAAAATCGTAAACTTAATTGATATAAAACTAACATTTTTTTCTATTAAAAAGAAACATTTTTAAAATGATGAATAGTTACTATGAAACATATATATCAAACTTGTCAATAATTTTCTCATGTTTGTTGGTGCGAGTAGTAAGAAATTTAAATTTTTGTTAATAAAAATTTAAATTCAATTTATTTCTCATACGTAAACTGTATACTATATGAATTAATTGATTTTATGAGTTTAAAAAAGTAAAGTTAAATATTTATTTAATAGTGATGCATAAATAAAAGAAAAAAAAAAACTTTGGACTCTCTCTTTTTTCCGGACCAATTAGCTTAGTTGGGTTACAAATGGGCTTAGCATTAATTGGTAGAAAGGCCCAACTTCATTTCAAATATTTTGTTTTTGTCCTTTTCAAAGATTTGTTTTTGTTTTTGTTCTTTATTTCATAAAAAATAAAGTCTTCTTTATTGAATTTCTTACTACAATTTTGGGGGCAACTTCTTCAATTAAATTATAGATGAAGTTAGTTGTTTTTGGTGTTTTTTTTTTTTTTTTTAAAGGGCATGAGTCATGATAAGTAAAAGTTGTAAAGGGCATGAGTCATGATCCATGGCCACTATTTTTGATAGATATCAGAATCTCTGCGCAGACAAATTCAAATACAAAGATTGTGACATCCACTTGGTTGCTTTTGTTGCTCATTGTTTTTGACAAACATTATGTCTACTTGACAATGAAATCCCCACCCAAAATCTAAACACATATCAATCCATCCAATTTTTCTTGATTTTCTGTTGTTCCTATACTATAAAACTTTCAAATTCATGTCTAGCATAAATTTGATTATTTTATTCATTGAAGAGGTTAAACTAGTGCACTTTCACAAAATGCATATCTTATTGAAAATTTATATCATTTTAATATGTTATTGCTTATAAATCTCATATATATAACTTCTTGCGAACCTTTTTCTACATGACATATTAGTTTTTCTAAATTTAATCAGAGTTTTTTGCTATTTTTGATAAGTTAAAGGGTATGTAATTAAGTCAATAAATGTCCAAAGAGTAATCAATTCAAAACCTATACAGAATTCTGATAGTTAATCTATTAGCTCTTTTAATCCAATTCACCAAGAAGTTACAAGATTGGAAGTTTTGCATTTGCTAGAGCAAAAACTAGCTAGGACAGAAATTGACCTGTAAAATAGTTTATTGTTAATTATATGCGGCAATAATAAGGACTTGTGCCCATGTGGGATAACATAAAGGACCAACAAAATGCCATAAGATTTCCCATCTCAAATTGTCAACATGTGGCACATTAGGGGGACACTGCGCCCATAATTTTCAGTTCTTCCAAGATTTCTAGAGCTGGGTCCTGCAGTTCTTGGCAACCCACCAAGAAGGGCTGGCATGATTTGGGGCCTGTATGGTGGCAATTTCGTGAGCAAAGTTTCAAAAAAAATGTCAAATTTTGGGGACCATCAGTTGCATATCTAATGCGGCAATGGCATGAGGGATTCACCTTATTGTTGGTCGGTTCGGTTGCCCTGGTTTTGTAGCATTAGCCTTAAAATTCCTGATTCAAGGAGTAGTCTTCTATTTATCTTCTTTATGAAAATACGTGGACATATCAACAATTCAGTTTTTTTCAAAAAAAAAAAAAATCGGTCTATAAAATTTTTAAAATTAAACTGTCTATCAAATCGGATATTCAATTGGATCATGATTTAATGGTTTGATTATATTCAATTGAATTTAATATTTTTTTTATTTTCATTATTATATATAAAAAAATTATAAAAATATTCATTAATCTAAAATTATTTTTCAAGCAATCATCATCAAACATCAAACTAAAACTATTAATTTTAAGCTACAAAACATAGAATTTAGAATGGTTTGACCCAAACAAAAAAAGAATAGAAAAGGTAAGAAGAAGACAATCCTTGAAGGCGTTGGTAAGGAGAAGCTCACGCAGGTATGGCAGACTTTATTTTCAACTGTAATTTCCAAACACTGCTTTTTTTATCGGTAATTTTTCCTCGAAAATTTCCGGTAATCATTAATTTTTTTGGATCGCATCAAAATTTTACAGCTATTTTAATTACTACTTTAATAGTTAATTGAAATCAAGACTCAGCAGCATTACTTGGCCATGTATTTAGAAACAGACGGTACCGGATGCGCACGCGTACACGTTCGGGCTAATAACCTACCCGTATGATCTATAACAAGCTTTAGGTTACGGTGAATAAATTTTGGTTTAAATCAAAAAATTGAATCAAATCGACTATTTTTTAAATTTGGTTCGATTTTGAAAGGCAAAATCAAAAAAATCAAACTGGCCAAATAATTATTAATATTTGTTATTTTTTTCAATTTTTACAAAAATAAATTTTATTTTTATATTTTTTAATTCAATTTAAGGGGCTTGAATTCAAATTAAATATATATATATTTTTTAATTTGAATGTTTTTATTTTAATTTTATGATTTGTAATTTTGTATAATTTTTAGAAAAAAAATTTAATTATAATTTTAAAATTTCGATTTTATCGGTTAACCGAACCGATAGAAAATATCGGTTCGATTATTATATAATTAATCAATACGGTTCTCGTAAGCAAAGTTCTTTTCAACAATTTTCCTCTCTCGCATGATCTTCTCCCGAACTCCATTGGAAATATTAGTGAAGAGATTGCTGTGCTTGTGTTTGTATGGTTGATATAGTAGTGATCGGAGGGGTCTGATACGACGTCGAATTGGGGGAAAAGGTACGTCTCTTGAATCTCGCCATTGTTGTTATTATCTTGTGAAGGTTTGGAGGTTGCATAGAGCGCCATTGTGATATTGGGAGATAGTAGGGTATCAAAGCCCTGTAAATACTTAAAATAATAAGGTAAATTGTAAAAAAAAATATAAATATATCAATCATAAATTATAAAGATTAGGGGTGAGCATGGTCGGTTAACCGGTCCATGAGCTCTAGTCCATTAACCAGTCCATTAATATCGGTTTTTTGAAATTTCAGTCAATTAACTAGTCATTACCATCGGTTAACCAGTCCATCGGTTTCGGATTTTCGGATCGGTTACCCAATATTTTTCGGTTAAACATTATAATTATAAATATATTCATAAATAAAATTAAAATGTTCAAAATACTTAAAAATTAAAATTGTTTCACTATAATATAACATTATTGTTGTTAAAATAAAAATGTTTGGTGGATATAAGCAAATTTGTTTTTAAAAATTAATATTTAATAAGTAAATATATTAACCGGTCCATAATCATTTTAAATTAGATAAATTGTTATACTTACTAATAGCCAATTAAAAAAACTTAAAAACTTTAAAATAATTAGTATAACGAAAAAAAAGTAAATGATCACCTTTAATTAGGATAAATTGTTATATAAATTGTTATAAATTATTAAAAAATTAATAAATTAACTAAAAATTGGGTTTCAGTTAACCAGTCACATGAGTCAAAAACTATTAACCAGTCCATTACAATCGGTTAATCAGTCCATCGGTTCGGTTTCGATTTTTTTTTTCGGTTAACCGAGTCCATTGGTTTTTTTGCTCATCCCTAATAAAGATTGATTTATTTGCTAAATATCATAATTAGAGCAAGAAGTGGATCTTTTTTTTTTCAAAATATAATTTATTTTCCTGATAGGATTGTATTTACTGTTTTTGTTTAAAGATATTTGATCAAATAGAATTTCATTTAAATTATAATTTTTTCTTATCTTGAATGTTATCAATTAAGAATACAATTCTCACGTTAATAGTCAATAATTACTCCAGTTTTTGACTTCTAACTTTAAATTAGATCTTAGTATATTAATATTCCTAAATTTGTAAAAAGAAATCTGGAATTTTGTAGTCCGCTCACGACAATTGACAAGTCCCCCGTCACGTAATCTTGGAAATGTAGTTTTTGCATGCATATTGAGAAAATTCCATGATTGATTTTTCATTAATTTTCTATCACCTCAATTTATTAATGATAATGATAAAATTAAAAATTGCTAATTTACGATAATTTAAAATTAACATTGTTTAGGGTGAATGGTTAGCTGGGTTTGTCCATAATCTTGGTTGCTGCTTTGTTCTCCTTTCTTAACTTTGGGGTGCTTTGGATGGGCGCCATCAAGCTTGGGATCTTGGTTATAGATTGATTGTTTTTGAGATGGATAGTAAACTTGCTGTGGATTAATTAAAAATGGGAGTGGTACCTTTGGTTTACTCGATTAAGAGACCTTTTAGTGTCGGGATTATTTTGTGCAATGTCTCGTATTTTCCAGGAAGGCAATATATGGATGCTGATTTTTTTAGCTTCTGCTGCTCTGTCTATGCCTATTGGCCTGTTTTGGTTGCTTCTCCGAATGGTTTAAGCTCTATTCTCCTTACTGATATTATGGGCATTTCTCTCCCTGGAAGAGTTTGTGTGGACCTTAGGCTTGTTAGCCTCTTTTCTCTAAAAGAAAAAAAGAAAATTAACAATGTTATGTATTGTAAAGTTGTAAATTTTAGATATAATATAACTAAATTTAGATATTTTTTTAATATATTTTTAGAGATGGGAGATAACGAAATTTAAATTCCAATCAAATGAAAAAAATAATTAAAATCATTTAAATATACGTGATATATGTTACTAAACGAAAAAAAACCTAAAATATATAAACTAATTAAGCTAAACACTAAATTACTAAAACCTAGTAAATCATAGTCATCATAAAAATTGAGAAACCTAATTCGTCAAATCAAATTCTAACTTTTGCAATCCTCCCCTAATTATCAATAATATTCCAATTGGGTCCCTTCTTTCTCACTTTTCTTTCTTTTACATCCTTCAACAAGGTGCTGTCGTCTACCTTTTGACACTGCTTTCCCCACTTTTCTTCAATCCCAAAATCTTCTTTAATTTGCTCAACACTCCTCTCGCAACCCCACCATTAGTTTTCTTTTTAACTATTACTTGGGTCTTGCACGAAGCCTTTTCCTTTTCATCGTTAAAATGTTCGATCAAATTCCCCAATGAAGCCCCATTTCTAGTAAAAGCCAGAGCCAATTCTGGATACAATTGCCGGATTAATCCCTTGAATTTCCCCGATACTTCAACAGATGAAGAACTTGATGATGACCCGTTTGTTGAATAATACCCGACTCTAGCTTGACCATTTACATATGCAAAACAAGATGATAATATCAGATGAGCTCGCTCTCTAAAATGCTCGGCAACAAATCTTTCAAAATTCTTCGGTGGACTACGCAGAACATACCACATTGTCTTACAAGATAAAGCAAACACATCCTCATTATACGAATTTGATCTCTTCTCCAATATGGACAGACGCGGCCATACCCTGTGAAGCGGGTCGTTAAAGTAGGGTTTCTCATTCAAAACAATACCTTGGATAGAGACCAAAACCTGAAGAACCGTAGACTTCTTTGGATTCCATTTCTCGCTAAACTCACCTTCCCATGTTAGAAGGCTTAAACAGACATAACCGTTTTTGTACAGGTTCGGGTTAATCCGCAACCCAAATGATCTGTAACAAACATTCGGCGGCCGTAACGGGTAATCAGATGGAAAAGCAATGTCGAAGAAGTAGAGTCCATCGTGGTACGGTGTACCGGCGGCGCCGATGATCACTGCTCGTAATAAATCGATCCGGTTCTCGTAAGCTCGAACAAATATTGAATCAGGAAGGTTCTTTTCAAGAATTTTCCACTCTCGCATGATCGCCTTGTGAACTCTACTGGAAATATTAGAGAAGCTATTGGTGTGTTTGCGTTTGGTATGGTTGAGATAGGAGTGATCGGAGGGGTCTGATACGACGTCGAATTGGGGGAAAAGGTACGTCTCTTGAATCTCGCCATTGTTGTTATTATCTTGTGAAGGTTTAGACGTTGCAGAGAGCGCCATTATGATATTGGGAGGTAGTAGGGTATCTAAGCCCTGTAAATACTTGAAATAATAAAGTAAATTGTAAAAATTATAAATATATCAGTCATAAATTATAAAAATTGATTTTTTTTGCTAAATATCTTAAATGAAGTGGATATTTTTTTTTTTCAAAATATAACTGATTTTCCGGATAGGACTGTATTTACTATTTTTGTTTAAAGACATTTGATCAAATAGAATTAATTTCATTTAAATTATAATTTTTTCTTATTTTGAATGTTATCAACTAAGAATACAATTCTTACGTTAATAGTCAATAATTACTCCAGTTTATCCCATCAAAAGCATCGAAACAAAGTTTACAATCTTCTATCACCTCAATTTATTAATGATAATGATAAAATAAAAAGTTCCTAATTGTAAAGTAGTTATTTATCAGATTAGAAATCCTTAATTAGTTCTAAGTTGTTCTTATACTCATATTTTATCTCATACCCTTATCTTTTTAAGATTGATTTTGATAGATATAAAAATATCATTAGAATTAACTGAATTCGAGACTTTATCGACTATTGGCCATCAAATCTTTCAAGTGGTTGATTAGGATAGATATTTAAAGATTTTATATATATAATCATCCAACAACGAGAAAAGGAAAAAAAAAAAATAACTTGGTTTATCCATATCGTTTTTTTTTTGGTTGGAGGTAGTGGTGTGTTGAGGATTGGAACTCTGGTAATGCTTTTGTTATACTTTAATAAGTTTGAATTTTTCAGAAAGTGGACTGCAATCCTAAGTTATTTTAAAGGAATTTCCACATTTAAATCAAGAAAAATTATCATTTCTTTGATATTAAGTAAATAATGATCCCATGTACACCTGTTAATTTGTTAGTACAAAAAATAATTGTGAGAACTAACTTTTTTTTTTTTGTTCAGGCTCAAGAACAAAAGTAAACATAAATAATTATTAAATATGTACATTCACAATTACTTTAGTTTTGTCTTATATAGTTAAAGTTCCTTCAAATGATTTCATCAATGGAATTATGCTGTTCAAAAGGGAAAATAAAAGAAAAAAAGAAAAGAAAAAAACTATCATTCAATTGATACCATGTTAACTTATAATCCAATACATTATCATTCAATTGATACCATGTTAACTTATAATCCAATATATACATTATCATTGTCAGTAATATATGGAATCTATTGGCTTATTGATGCTAAATAAGTAAAGGCTATAGCGGTATAATATAGATATAAAGTTGTAAATTTGAGTGCCACATTGGTCGTAAATAAATTAAGGCAGTAATGAAAAAGTAGAGCAAAGCATAATCTAAAGAAAATAAATATGACCCAAAAGCAAAATCAAATAATTATAAACCAGCAAAATTTTCCAAGGATATTGGTAGATCAATTAATCAGAAATGGCCATAATTATCTATAATAATGAGAAAAGTATTCTAATGTAATAGTGGCGGAACCATATATATAATTTTTTTTTATTTACAGTTTTACACCAGATATATTTATTTTATGTGCTAATGTCCGCACTTTTAAGAATTTTGCCCCATTCAAAATTTTTTAATTACATTTAACACACTTTTATAAATTTTACTCCTAAATATAAGGTCCTGGCTCCTCCACTTAATGGAACCAAAGCATCACTGTATTGATTTTTGCAAAGCAAACTAATTTTGAAATTAGCTTAATATATAGTTAATAATTGAATAAGTTCATAAATATCAGCTAGGTAAAAACAAGTTATAAAAGTGCTTTTTTAAGTGCGAATATATCATCAGTCTTATGCATTGTACCAGTCAATGCTTTGGCCACTTTCAATACTTTGGCCGCTTTACTTCTAGTGAAGTACTCAATCTTCACTTCATTCTTTTCAACTATCGACGACGAAGAACCATCTCCTTTCCTTTTTCTTGCACTTGATTTCTCATCTTCACCCTGTTTCTCATCTGCATTTCCTTTCTCATTGAATGCTACCTCAAGCTTTTCATAAACAATCTTAAGTTCACTTTTGAACTTGTGTGGCACTTTGTCTGAAAAACTACCCTCTATAGTATACCCAACACTGGCTCTGCCATTGATATAGTCATCACAAGCTTTTAGTACACCCTTAGCACGATGTCGGAAGAAAACCCTAACAAAATCCTCAAAATTCTTGGGAGGATTTTTCAGATTAAACAACATTGTCTTGCAAGATAACACAAAGGTATTCCTGTTATAATCCTGCCAACCCGCTAATTCTCTATATCCAGGTTCATTGAAGAACGGCTTGTCGTTTAATACCAGACCTTGGATCGAAACCAGAACCTGAAGAATTGTGGATTTAGAAGGAACCCATCTCTCATTTGCATTGCCATTCCAAGTATTCAAAAGGCTTAAACAAACATACCCATTTTCATAAAGATTAGGGTTTAATCTAAGGCCATGTGAATGATAGTAAACTAATGGAGGCTTGTTTGGATAATCGATTGGAAATGTTATGTCGAAGAAGAAGATGTTGTCGTGGTAAGGCGTGGCATTAGCTCCGATAATTGCAGCTCTGAGTAAATCTATTCTTCCTTCGTAAGCTCGAACGAAGATTGTTTCAGGTAGGTTTTTTTCTAGAATGTTCCATTCTTGCATGATTTTCTTGCGAACCTCAGAATTAGCAGTTGCGAAGGGGTCTTTTCGTACGTTGTAGTGATGGTCCGAATAGTCAGTTACAATGTCGAATTGTTTGAAGGCTTTTGTCATTATTGTCTCTCCCATTTCTCCTGATATTCTTGTAAGCTGCCATGGAATGATCAATAAACAGTATACATTAGAAGTATTGATTTCAAACTCTGCCCTCTTTATTTCTCATTAATAAAACATTATTATTAATATCTAAGTAACAGTGACAATTTACATTAAAATAATAAAGATTATTTTTGTTTCTTCAAATTACTTTCTCATAATATTATAAAATACCAACCTCATATATCCATGAAACAGAGCAATCTCATGAACAAAAATTTTCCATATATATGTGTATGCATGATTGTGTGGAATTTAATTTTATAATGATACAATTTGCTTTATGTGATATCTCTGCATTATAGATATGAAAAAGATGAATTGATAACACATAAATTATAGATAAGAAATGATTAATGGATGAAAGTCGAAATTGGGTAAAAAGATCGATAATGAACTTTTTCCTGTGAAGAGAAAATACTGACTTACCGATTCACTGAAACCAATCAAAGAGAAGTGGGAAGATTAGCGTTGTCCCGCAATTGAGCTTGTATGAGTTGAACTTGATGGTTGATTGCTTGCCGCTCTCTGAAATTATTTATTTTAATGGAGAGAAAGTTGAAGAAACAATGAAAAAGGAAGTATAACGTAATTTTTTTTTTTTTGGTTAATTTCTTTTTTCTTATATAGGTTACTCACTTTTAGGGTTAGGATTACCTAGAGGATTTAGGAGTTCAAAAGAACGCGGCTCTTGGGTTGATAAGGAACTCTTCTTTTGATAGGACTCTATTTTTCAATATCAAATATCAATAAAATCAAAAGTCGTAATTTGGCCATATGATGTTGAAACTATTAAATAAAGAGTAGTATTTAATAGTTAGTTAATGAAAAGAACATTTTAACGACTACCTTAAAATATTCTGCTGTGCTACAATAAGATCCACATCGATATACGGATAAGTTGAGAAGTTTTTTTTATATTAGCCCAAAAAAGAGGAATTTAAATGTTAATACACCATGGAATTGGATTGGTGTATAATAAGGAGTAATTAATTTTGGTACGTTGCACTTATTACTATTTAGGAGTTCAAAAGAACGCGGCTTTTGGGTTGATAAGGAACTCTTCTTCTGATAGGACACTATTTTTCAATATCAAATATCAATAAAATCAAAAGTCATAATTTGGCCATATGATTTCTGAAACTATTATATGAAGAGTATTAAAATATTTGGATTAAAAATAAAAAGATTGAGTGAAAGATCGATGAAGTTTGAACATATCTTACCACAAATATAAGATCTTCTACAAAGAATAGTAAGCAATCTTTCCAATTCCACAAATCGGATGTATCTTTCATGATTTTTTTTTTTTCCTAAATGGCATATTCAAAGAGGTCTATCCAGTCGACCCAATCCACTTGACAAGACCTAAGACTCATCAGAAAAGAGCACAAAGTCTGAGATTGGAGGCAGCGCCATGTCCGATCGGACTGATATGACAGCACATCCTATCAGCCCACTGATATAAGGCAGCGCTTCCTATCGTTTCGCCGCTCACCTACTCTGATTGCCAGTTATTACTTTCCAGGCACTCAAATGCACCTCTCCTATCTCATATAAATAGTCCAACAAATAGTAGCGCCAGGTATCAAATCTCTGAGACTTTCTTTCTAAGCATTTTTTCTCTAGAAAACTACTAATTTAAATTTCGGAGTGTTTACGTTTTTATTGCAGGTCTCAACTATCCGATCGGCTCTCACTCTCTACTACTTGAAATTCTCGCTTTTTTAAATAAAGACAATCCAGACTTTATCAGTAAGCAATCTTTCCAATTCCACAAATCAGATGTCTCTTTCATGATTTTTTTTTTTCCTAATAAATCCCCAAAATCCGGCTTTTTTTAATCCAATTTATAATAATTAAGACTAAATCGAGTTTATACATGTGGATATTTATATCTCAATGAATTCAGTAAATATCTATGGGATTTTGGAATAATGGAATAACTGAGGTCTCTTGAGTTTAAAATTCATCAACATCTTCCAAAATAATTAAAAAAACACACAAAAAAAAAAATCATTAATATGTTCATACCCTATAAAAAGGAAGAAAATAATTGACATAACATTCCCATTTTTCGTGGGCTCCCTATTCAGACAAGTGTGGCAGGAAGCATGGTGCAAATTCTGGTTCATCCAAGACTTAGAACATTCCAATTTTACCATTAATATTCCTCAAACAAATTAAAAAATTATTAAAAAAATTGCACAACTTTTTTATTTTTTATTGAATTGTGCACTTTTATTTTAAGTAATTGCTACCATATTAACTCAATGAACACGTAAACGTAAGATCTATAGGCCAACAAATCTATAACTTGGAGGAAGGTTTGTTGGCACTTCGACCAGCTATGAACTCCTGCATCTTCTTAAATTGCTCTTTAGTCATTCCATTGTAGTACTCGTATGCTCTTTCCTGAAAAAACACCACAAATTACAGTTATATTTGGCGCCAATCCACGCTATAAATTTAGCATCAACAAACAACAAATTGCAAAATATAGAATAAAGAAGAAACCTTTTCTAAAGAAAGAGCATGACCCAGGTCAAGCTTAAGCCCATCATTTAACACAGATTTGTATCTCAACACTAAATCTCGATTGTTTTTAATTATGGCCTCTGCAATTTGGGTGGCTTTTTTTAACAATTCACCTTCTTCAACAACATAATTAACCAATCCCCATTTCTCAGCCTGCTCTGCTGTTATCGGCGTTGCTGTTAGTGATGCTTCGCGAGCTCTGCCAGCTCCGATTATCCGTGGCAGCTTCTGCGACAAACCCCATGAAGGAAATATCCCAAACCTGCAATCGATTCAAAATTTGATTCAATTTCAGCGAAATTATCAAAATTCAATCATGAATTTCCATAAATAAGATCAAAATTATGAAATTGAAACCATAAACCTAGCATGAGTATCCATAAACTTGGCGTTTTTAGCGGCGACCAGAATATCACAAGCGAGAGAAATTTCGAATCCGGCAGTGACCGCAAATCCGTTAATTGCACCGATAATAGGCTTTTTGCAACGCTCCATCTGAGCAACGGGATCAGCCTCCACGTCCTTCACGTCGCCTTTAAAAACATCCTCAGCTCTAGTCAGGTCGACGCCGGAACAGAACGCCCGACCCGATCCTGTTAGAATTACGACCCGCACCGAGTCGTCGAGAGCGAGAGCCTTTATCTGCTGGGCCATTCGGGTCATCATCGGTTTAGTTAAGGAGTTAAGGGATTTAGGACGGTTGATGGTGATGGTGGCGACGCCATTAGGACTGCGGGAGACGAGGATCAGGGTGTCGAGATCCATGGATTGTTTTCTCTCTTTTTTGCAAGAATTGAAGGTGGGGTTGATTGGCTTTATGGAGGTAACGGAGTTGTTGGATTGTGTCTAACGGAGTTGTTGGTTTGCGTGTAATTAGCTTATCTGTGCGCGTTGGATAGCGACTGTCCGTAGTGGCTGTTGCTCCAGGATAAAGATGAGATTAAACTGTCATCTTTTATGCATTTTTGGGCTATTTCGGCGGCGGCGGGCCTTGATTTTGCCTTTGTATATTCTTCCAATTTTTGAAATTTTATAATTCTTTATTTTATTCTTTAATGATTTCAAAATAATTCTTAAAAAATTAAAAAGTGGGCCGTGATAAGCTAAATGGGCCTCATAGGTTTCTTGGTTGTTTGCCTCAAAGTTCTTGCCTTTGGACCACAAAATTGTCCCAAATGGATTCTAAATTGTTTTAGGGGATATGGTTTGATTTCGCCATTTAACTATTTAAAATGGAATGATTTTATTCTGGAATTTTTATCTTTAAATTATTTAAAATAAAGATATTTTATTTGTATATTTTTAAAATGGATAATTTTTATATTTGAATTTATCAAAATAAATATATTTTATCTTCGAATATACCTATTTTAAAAAGTTTAAGGTAAAAATCAATAAAAAAAAATTTTAAAATTTTGAATAATTCAAAGTAAAATCACACTTTATTACTTATTTTTTAGAGTTGTTAAAAATGATGCAAAATGTATTTATGACCGTTAAAATTGGTGTTAAATGCCTCTATTTTAATACTCATTCTGCTTTAGGATATTTTACCTGTAAAAACAATTTGAGGAGTAAAAATAGACATCTGAAAACAAACATGGGAGCAAAATAGTGCCATACTCCTAAACAATATACTCCATCCGTTCCTAAATACTAGTCACTTTTGTTGTTTTCACAACAATTAAGAAATATTAATTAGTTTTGAATTTAGAAAAAAATTGAGTGATTCAATGTAAATTGAGTAATTCAATGCAAAAAAATGAATTTAATTGGTCAATTTTTATTGAAAATGAAAATTAAATTGGAAAGAGAAAATTAAATTGTATTGAAAATCTAAAAGTGACAGATAAATGAAATTTGGATTTTTGTCAAAAGTGACAGATATTAAAGAACGGAGGGAGTAGGTAATAGATTCACCAGAAATGGACTTTTCCCTCACAGCCTTACAAAATGAAATCAAAACTGCCAGTTTGCCACAGACATTGGATTACTCGAAACCCACGTAAACGACAGGAATTAAATTCTGTTCGCTTTGTCTCTTTAAGAAGAAGAGATGACAATGTCAATCACGAAAGTAGCGTAGAATTTAATACTCCCCTGCTTCGAAAGTTGTGGAGTTCTTAAAGATTTCACCTTACTTTTTTATGAAATAAATTACAGGAGATTCTCAATAACTGATCTTGATAGCGAATTGGAACTAATCTGCAATGAGAAGTGTGAGTTATTTAAGATGGCAGCTCATAACTTACTGCCACTTTGGAAATTCCAGGATTCTCAATTCCTGTAAAGGGATAATCTTCAACTCTATCCAGTGCATGATTTTATTTATAGGAAGACGTTTTGCAGATTATGTGATAAGAATTTTACATCAGCAGTTGCTATAAGAATTAAATGCTTTTATAATGGCTTGGACAACACGACTTAGCTTTTCGCGATGATTTGATTTCTACACAGATCAAGAAGAAATACAAGGATGAATACGAAAAATATTTTCTATTGATTCCTCCCAAAGCTGCAATTGTGCCTGTAGCCAAGCAGCTAAGAGCTGACGAATGTTCATAGGGGAAATGTCTTCTGAATTTCCATCAATTAGGCGTTTCGAGATGATGACGTTAGTAGCATCAGAAGGTTGGAATGGATCCCAGAAAACATACTTTGATCTGTCTGCACAAACTTTTGAAGTAGGACCACAGGGAACCAGCCCTCCGAATCGCCCTGCAATGTAGCCGCAGGATGCATTTGCATTTTCGATTCCTGCAAGATATCAAAACATGCTATTCTAATTAGAGCTGGCAAATTTTGACCCGACCATCAATTTTCACAACTTTAAGAGCAAGTATAAAATTCACCATATGATCTGTAGTTTCGTAATATATCATCTACAATGTGATAAACATCTGCATAGACGAAATTTGATCCCTCGAGGCTCATGCAAAGCTCACCCACCAGGCTTTTCAATTCTGTGTTATATAGCTGCACCATCCAATTTGGAAAACCAACACAGTTATCTCCTGCAGAAGGATTTGTGTCTGTCTCAAATGGTACGCACCCGATTGGACCTACGTTTGCCACCACAATCTTTCTGGCACCCAAATTGTACAGTCTGCATACAAATTTGCAAATCAGAACTGCCCAAAATAAAATAATATGAAGAAATTGGAAGCGAAAACTGCTTTAATACCCTAAGCTGTAGTCTCAATCTTGCTATCATGCTGCCGACAAAAACTTGTGGAGGTAAATAATTTTTGCTCAGGAGCTGAAAGGACTGGAGTCAAGTAGTTGTTTATGAAATCATTTGAGCCAATTGTAACAGAGAATAGAGCATTCTGAAACAGTTCCAGAGCTGCAGGAGCTCCAATGCTCGAAATTATGTCTTGCCTGGTATTTGCAAAGTTATCAATCTGTCCATCCAAGTTAATCCTACCGCACTGCAGATTAAAACAAAGCATCAAAAATTTATTACTATGCACTTCCAATGTCATATCATATTCGGAATAAAGGTGAATTTTATGGCTGAACTATTCAAAATAGAGCAATTTTGCCCTGAAAGACTTTCAGCACTTACAAAAACCTTGCGGGTATGATTAAGAATTCCACCACCACCAGATG